>CM026395.1:33583803-33624119 GCA_014843695.1 Archivesica marissinica | reverse complement strand
GTTCAATGGATGGACATAGATTAGTACTGGCTGTCCAATGGATGGACATAGATTAGTACTGGCTGTCCAATGGATGGACATAGATTAGTACTGCCTGTCCAATGGATGGACATAGATTAGTACTGGCTGTCCAATGGATGGACATAGATTAGTACTGGCTGTTCAATGGATGGACATAGATTAGTACTGGCTGTCCAATGGATGGACATAGATTAGTAATGGCTGTCCAATGGATGGACATAGATTAGTACTGGCTGTCCAATGGATGGACATAGATTAGTACTGGCTGTTCAATGGATGGACATAGATTAGTACTGGCTGTTCAATGGATGGACATAGATTAGTACTGGCTGTCCAGTGGATGGACATAGATTAGTACTGGCTGTTCAATGGATGGACATAGATTAGTACTGGCTGTTCAATGGATGGACATAGATTAGTACTGGCTGTTCAATGGATGGACATAGATTAGTACTGGCTGTTCAATGGATGGACATAGATTAGTACTGGCTGTCCAATGGATGGACTTAGATTAGTACTGGCTGTCCAATGGATGTACATAGATTAGTACTGGCTGTCCAATGGATGGACATAGATTAGTACTGGCTGTCCAATGGATGGACTTAGATTAGTACTGGCTGTCCAATGGATGTACATAGATTAGTACTGGCTGTCCAATGGATGGACATAGATTAGTAATGGCTGTCCAATGGATGGACATAGATTAGTACTGGCTGTCCAATGGATGGACATAGATTAGTACTGGCTGTCCAATGGATGGACATAGATTAGTACTGCCTGTTCAATGGATAGACATAGATTAGTACTGCCTGTTCAATGGATGGACATAGATTAGTACTGGCTGTCCAATGGATGGACATAGATTAGTACTGGCTGTCCAATGGATGGACATAGATTAGTAATGGCTGTCCAATGGATGGACATAGATTAGTACTGGCTGTCCAATGGATGGACATAGATTAGTACTGGCTGTTCAATGGATGGACATAGATTAGTACTGGCTGTCCAATGGATGGACATAGATTAGTACTGGCTGTCCAATGGATGGACATAGATTAGTACTGGCTGTCCAATGGATGGACATAGATTAGTACTGCCTGTTCAATGGATGGACATAGATTAGTACTGGCTGTTCAATGGATGGACATAGATTAGTACTGGCTGTTCAATGGATGGACATAGATTAGTACTGGCTGTCCAATGGATGGCCATATATTAGTACTGGCTGTCCAATGGATAGACATAGATTAGTACTGCCTGTTCAATGGATGGACATAGATTAGTAATGGCTGTCCAATGGATGGACATAGATTAGTACTGCCTGTCCAATGGATGGACATAGATTAGTACTGGCTGTCCAATGGATGGACATAGATTAGTACTGGCTGTTCAATGGATGGATATAGATTAGTACTGGCTGTCCAATGGATGGACATAGATTAGTAATGGCTGTCCAATGGATGGACATATATTAGCATTGGCTGTCCAATGGATGGACATAGATTAGTACTGGCTGTTCAATGGATGGACATAGATTAGTACTGGCTGTTCAATGGATGGACATAGATTAGTACTGGCTGTCCAGTAGATGGACATAGATTAGTAATGGCTGTTTAATGGATGGACATAGATTAGTACCGGCTGTTCAATGGATGGACATAGATTAGTACTGGCTGTTCAATGGATGGAAATAGATTAGTACTGGCTGTTCAATGGATGGACATAGATTAGTAATGGCTGTCCAATGGATGGACATAGATTAGTACTGCCTGTTCAATGGATGGACATAGATTAGTACTGGCTGTCCAATGGATGGACATAGATTAGTAATGGCTGTCCAATGGATGGACATAGATTAGTACTGGCTGTTCAATGGATGGACATAGATTAGTACTGGCTGTCCAATTGATGGACATAGATTAGTACTGGCTGTCCAATGGATGGACATAGATTAGTACTGGCTGTTCAATGGATGGACATAGATTAGTACTGCCTGTCCAATGGATGGACATAGATTAGTAATGGCTGTCCAATAGATGGACATAGATTAGTACTGGCTGTTCAATGGATGGACATAGATTAGTACCGGCTGTCCAATGGATGGACATAGATTAGTACCGGCTGTTCAATGGATGGACATAGATTAGTACTAGCTGTTCAATGGATGGAAATAGATTAGTACTGGCTGTTCAATGGATGGACATAGATTAGTATTGGTTGTCCAATGGATGGACATAGATTAGTACTGGCTGTTCAATGGATGGACATAGATTAGTATGGCCTGTTCAATGGATGGACATAGATTAGTAATGGCTGTCCAATGGATGGACATAGATTAGTACTGGCTGTCCAATGGATGGACATAGATTAGTACTGGCTGTCCAATGGATGGACATAGATTAGTAATGGCTGTCCAATGGATGGACATAGATTAGTAATGCCTGTTCAATGGATGGACATAGATTAGTACTGGCTGTCAATGGATGGACTTAAGATTAGTACTGGTTATCCAATGGATGGACATAGATTAGTACTGGCTGTCCAATGGATGGACATAGATTAGTACTGGCTGTTCAATGGATGGACATAGATTAGTACTGCCTGTCCAATGGATGGACATAGATTAGTAATGGCTGTCCAATGGATGGACATAGATTAGTACTGGCTGTTCAATGGATGGACATAGATTAGTACTGGCTGTCCAATGGATGGACATAGATTAGTACTGGCTGTTCAATGGATGGACATAGATTAGTACTGGCTGTTCAATGGATGGACATAGATTAGTACTGGCTGTTCAATGGATGGACATAGATTAGTACTGGCTGTTCAATGGATGGACATAGATTAGTACTGGCTGTCCAATGGATGGACATAGATTAGTACTGCCTGTTCAATGGATGGACATAGATTAGTACTGGCTGTCCAATGGATGGACATAGATTAGTACTGGCTGTCCAATGGATGGACATAGATTAGTACTGGCTGTTCAATGGATGGACATAGATTAGTACTGGCTGTCCAATGGATGGCCATATATTAGTACTGGCTGTCCAATGGATAGACATAGATTAGTACTGCCTGTTCAATGGATGGACATAGATTAGTAATGGCTGTCCAATGGATGGACATAGATTAGTACTGCTTTTCCAATGGATGGACATAGATTAGTACTGGCTGTCCAATGGATGGACATAGATTAGTACTGGCTGTTCAATGGATGGACATAGATTAATACTGGCTGTTCAATGGATGGATATAGATTAGTACTGGCTGTCCAATGGATGGACATAGATTAGTACAGCCTGTCCAATGGATGGACATAGATTAGTACTGCCTGTCCAATGGATGGACATAGATTAGTAATGGCTGTCCAATGGATGGAATGGTAGGTTAGTAGCATTGTTGGTTGACGGCTAGGGATAAAATGGACATTGTTCATACCTATAGTTTTAAATAAATCGTGTATATTTGCAGCAGTAAGAGCACTAGTCTCAGTGAAGATAGCATTGATATCTGAAGCATAATCCCTGGCATCTAAAATACAAAACATGTACAGTTTATTTCCCTGGCATCTAAAATACAAAACATGTACAGTTTATTTCCCTGGCATCTAAAATACAACACATGTATAGGTTATTTCTCTGGCATCTAAAATACAACACATGTACAGATTATTTCCCTGGCATCTAAAATACAAAACATGTACAGTTTATTTCCCTGGCATCTAAAATACAACACATGTATAGGTTATTTCCCTGGCATCTAAAATACAACACATGTACAGTTTATTTCCCTGGCATCTAAAATACAACACATGTACAGTTTATTTCCCTGGCATCTAAAATACAACACATGTACAGATTATTTCGCTGGCATCTAAAATACAACACATGTATAGGTTATTTCCCTTGCATCTAAAATACAACACATGTACAGTTTATTTCCCTGGCATCTAAAATACAACACATGTACAGTTTATTTCCCTGGCATCTAAAATACAACACATGTACAGATTATTTCCCTGGCATCTAAAATACAAAACATGTACAGGTTATTTCCCTGGCATCTAAAATACAACACATGTATAGGTTATTTCCCTGGCATCTAAAATACAACACATGTATAGGTTATTTCCCTGGCATCTAAAATACAAAACATGTACAGATTATTTCCCTGGCATCTAAAATACAAAACATGTACAGATTATTTCCCTGGCATCTAAAATACAAAACATGTACAGATTATTTCCCTGGCATCTAAAATACAAAACATGTACAGATTATTTCCCTGGCATCTAAAATACAAAACATGTACAGATTATTTCCCTGGCATCTAAAATACAAAACATGTACAGATTATTTCCCTGGCATCTAAAATACAAAACATGTACAGATTATTTCCCTGGCATCTAAAATACAAAACATGTACAGATTATTTCCCTGGCATCTAAAATACAAAACATGTACAGATTATTTCCCTGGCATCTAAAATACAAAACATGTACAGTTTATTTCCCTGGCATCTAAAATACAAAACATGTACAGTTTATTTCCCTGGCATCTAAAATACAACACATGTACAGTTTATTTCCCTGGCATCTAAAATACAAAACTGTACAGTTTATTTCCCTGGCATCTAAAATACAACACATGTACAGATTATTTCCTTTACATCTAAAATACAAAACTGTACAGTTTATTTCCCTTGCATCTAAAATACAACACATGTACAGATTATTTCCTTTAGATCTAAAATACAACACATGTACAGCACTGTTATTTCCTTTATATCTAAAATACAACACATGTACATGCACTGTTGATTTCCTTTATATCTAAAATACAACACATGTACATGCACTGTTTATTTCCTTTGTATCTAAAATACAACACATGTACATGCACTGTTTATTTCCTTTACATCTAAATACAACATTACGCATCGTATTACGCATGTATGTCAACACTATTTACATTATTTTGTTATGTCAACAAACTGCGTTTACGACGTTTGTTTATTACCGTATTTAGCTGTGTATAGTGCGCACATTTCTTACTGAAATCCTCATCCATTTTATCTACTGCGCATTATACACCAGTACAGACATCAGGACATTTTTTTCCGGACCAAAATTTCGTGAAAAAACTGAAATTCGACCCGAACGGCCCACAGTCATTCTATAAGTTGTTACATTCGACAATCGTTATAAAGTCTATATAAATAAATCAAATGAATAAGACCACAAAATTAGCATATATTTCGTTTATTTTGGCAAACTTTGATGAATTTAATTGAAAAGGTAAATGCATAAAAAATGGCGATTTGATAACATCACGTGGTTTTATCGTATGTAATATTTCCCGTACTTTTCGCGTACTTCGCCGTACAATGTACAATGCATTGCATAAAATTTTGGCTGCAGTATTTCAATTGATTGTAGCGATAATTAATTTCGACAAACCTTTCACAATGGGTCCCAGTTAATTAGGTAGGCTTCACGTGTTGAGAAGTTTGAGCATCTGCTGACATGTTTGAGAACGTGTTGAGATGTTTGAGAACGTGTCGAGAAATTTGAGCAGGTGTGCCCGAGTGCGTTACCGTTACTCGATGAGGTATATCTCGAGTGATTAATATAAGTTGTAAAAATCACGGAGCACAATTTTTAGCGATTCTTGAGAAATGTTAAATTTTGACTTGGAAAATTGCGTTTTTCACGTGCGCAGTATACATAGGAACTCAGTTTTTCCGCCGATTTTCGTGCCAGATCGTGGGTGCGCACTATACACGGTAGCGCACTATACACAGCTAAATACGGTAGTTGAAATACTCAGTTTTTGAGGCAAATAATTGGGGGGGGGGGAAATATACCATATAATAGAAAATTACATTCTGTACAAATTTGCATTTTCACCAATGTAATGTCGCTTTAACCCATTCAACACCAAGTAACTGACATGGACTGGTGCATGATATTTTCAGACCAATAAATTAATAAGAAAATTACATTTGGACTAGTTCATTTATGAAAATTGGTAATTTTTGTCTAAAAATAGTAATATTACTGGCAAAAAGTGCAGATCCTGATGAGACGGCTCGTCATGAGCCGGCTCATCTGGATCTACACTTTTTGTAAGCCTATTTAGAGGTCTGTGGTGTTGAAAGGGTTAAGTACCTCTGCATTTACTTACAAACAAAGGAATATATAATACATACCCTGAATGCTGACTTCACGAAGCTCGTCAAGGTCACACTTGTTCCCGGCTATGGCAACCACGATATTTCCAGAGGCATTTTTATTCAGTTCACTCACCCATTCTTTCACTGCCGGAAATGATGACTGAAAATACAGAAAAACCTGACATCACAGTAACATACCGGTAGCTTGGAAGATGTTGTTCATATAAATGAGGCACTATATAGCTACTGACAACAGTTCTGTATCTACTGACAACAGTTCTGTATCTACTGACAACAGTTCTATATCTACTGACAACAGTTCTGTATCTACTGACAACAGTTATGTATCTACTGACAATAGTTCTGTAACTACTGACAACAGTTCTATAACTACTGACAACAGTTCTGTAACTACTGACAACAATTCTGTATCTACTGACAACAGTTCTGTATCTACTGACAACAGTTCTATATCTACTGACAACAGTTCTTAACTACTGATAATAATTCTGTATCTACTTACAACAGTTTGGTAACTACTGACAACAGTTCTATAACTACTGACAACAGTTATGTAGCTACTGAGAACAGTTCTGTAGCTACTGACAACAGTTCATGTATCTACTGACAACAGTTATGTAACTACTGACAACAGTAATGTAACTACTGACAACAATTATGTATCTACTGACAACAGTTCTGTAGCTACCGACAACAGTTCTGTACCTACTGACAACAGTTTGTAACTACTGACAACAATTATGTATCTACTGACAACAGTTTGTAACTACTGACAACAATTATGTATCTACTGACAACAGTTTGTAACTACTGACAACAATTATGTATCTACTGACAACAGTTCTGTAACTAATGACAACAGTTCTGTAGCCACTGACAACAGTCAATAAATGAATCTTTGATCAGGCTATGATGAATGTATTTTAGAGTATATTTAACAGTACTGCATATAACATGGCCCACCTCTCTGGTTACATCATATACCACAATGGCTGCTGACGCTCCTCTGTAATACATTGGGGCCAGGGACCGGTACTGAAATGAGAAATAACTTAATTATGTATGGTATATTCAGTAATCCAAAGAGGGAGTCTTGTGGGGGAAAAAATAGTCTTCATGACCTGTCTAAAAGCTAGAGGGAGATTTGTGGAGGTATATTCCCTCCCCCCCCTGAGCTGTCTAAAAGCTAGAGGAAGATTTGTGGAGGTATATTCCCTCCCTCCCTGAGCTGTCTAAAAGCTAGAGGGAGATTTGTGGAGGTATATTCCCTCCCCCCTGAGCTGTCTAAAAGCTAGAGGGAGATTTGTGGAGATATTCCCTCCCTGAGCTGTCTAAAAGCTAGAGGGAGACTTGTGGGGGCATATTTCCTCCCTGAGCTGTCTAAAAGCTAGAGGGAGATTTGTGGAGGTATATTCCCTCCCTGAACTGTCTAAAAGCTAGAGGGAGGCTTGTGGAGATATATTCCCGCCCTGAGCTGTCTAAAGGGAGATTTGTGGAGAGATATTCCCTCCCTCCCTGAGTTGTCTAAAATAAAACGAAGAACAATTCCAATTAACCCTTTCAACACCACAGACCTCTAAATTGGCTTACAAAAAAGTGTAGATCCAGATGAGCCGGCTCGTGATGAGCCGTCTCATCAGGATCTGCACTTTTTTCAAGTAATATAACTATTTTTAGAAAAAAATTACCCATTTTGATAAATGAACTGATCCAAATGTAATTTTGTTATTAATTTATTGGTCTAAAAATATCATGGACCAGTCCATGTCAGTTACTTGGTGTTGAATGGGTTAACTAATGTCTCATTTGAGCACACCTTTTCTTGTCCAGCAGTATCCCAGATCTGAAACGTGAATGCACTGCCATCCACTTCAATTCGCTTCGACATAAACGACGCACTGAAATGGATATGGGCATGTCAGATAAACGACGCACTGAAATGGATATGGGCATGTCAGATAAACGACACACTGAAATGGATATGGGCATGTCAGATAAATGACGCACTGAAATGGATAAGGAAATGTCAGATAAACGACGCACTGAAATGGATAAGGAAATGTCAGATAAACGAAGCACTGAAATGGATAAGGAAATGTCAGATAAACGATGCACTGAAATGGGCATGTCAGATAAACGACACACTGAAATGGATATGGGCATGTCAGATAAATGACGCACTGAAATGGATAAGGAAATGTCAGATAAACGACGCACTGAAATGGATATGGAAATGTCAGATAAACGACGCACTGAAATGGATATGGGCATGTCAGATAAACGACGCACTGAAATGGATAAGGAAATGTCAGATAAATGACACACTGAAATGGATAAGGGCATGTCACACTGAAATGGATAAGGGCATGTCACACTGAAATGGATAAGGGCATGTCAGATAAAGGACACACTGAAATGGATAAGGGCATGTCAGATAAAGGTCACACTGAAATGGATATGGACATGTCAGATAAACGTCACACTGAAATGGATAAGGGCATGTCAGATAAAGGTCACACTGAAATGGATATGGACATGTCAGATAAACGTCACACTGAAATGGATAAGGGCATGTCAGATAAACGTCACACTGAAATGGATATGGGCATGTCAGATAAACGACGCACTGAAATGGATAAGGGCATGTCAGATAAATGACGCACTGAAATGGATAAGGGCATGTCAGATAAACGACGCACTGAAATGGATAAGGGCATGTCAGATAAACGATGCACTGAAATGGATAAGGGCATGTCAGATAAACGACGCACTGAAATGGATAAGGGCATGTCAGATAAACGACACACTGAAATGGATGTGGGCATGTCAGATAAACGATGCACTGAAATGGATAAGGGCATGTCAGATAAACGACACACTGAAATGGATATGGAAATGTCAGATAAACGACACACTGAAATGGATAAGGAAATGTCAGATAAACGACACACTGAAATGGATAAGGAAATGTCAGATAAACATGACACTGAAATGGATAAGGAAATGTCAGATAAATGACACACTGAAATGGATAAGGAAATGTCAGATAAACGACGCACTGAAATGGATAAGGGCATGTCAGATAAACGACACACTGAAATGGATAAGGGCATGTCAGATAAACGACACACTGAAATGGATAAGGGCATGTCAGATAAACGACACACTGAAATGGATAAGGGCATGCTAGATAAACGACACACTGAAATGGATAAGGGCATGTCAGATAAACGACACACTGAAATGGATAAGGAAATGTCAGATAAACATGACACTGAAATGGATAAGGAAATGTCAGATAAACGACACACTGAAATGGATAAGGGCATGCTAGATAAACGACACACTGAAATGGATAAGGGCATGCTAGATAAACGACACACTGAAATGGATAAGGGCATGTCAGATAAACGACACACTGAAATGGATAAGGGCATGTCAGATAAATGACACACTGAAATGGATAAGGGCATGCTAGATAAACGACACACTGAAATGGATAAGGAAATGTCAGATAAATGACACACTGAAATGGATAAGGAAATGTCAGATAAACATGACACTGAAATGGATAAGGAAATGTCAGATAAACGACACACTGAAATGGATATGGAAATGGCAGATAAACATGACACTGAAATGGATAAGGAAATGGCAGATAAACATGACACTGAAATGGATAAGGAAATGTCAGATAAACGACACACTGAAATGGATATGGGCATGTCAGATAAACATGACACTGAAATGGATAAGGAAATGTCAGATAAACATCACACTGAAATGGATATGGGCATGTCAGATAAACGACGCACTGAAATGGATAAGGGCATGTCAGATAAACGACGCACTGAAATGGATATGGGCATGTCAGATAAACATGACACTGAAATGGATAAGGGCATGTCAGATAAACGACGCACTGAAATGGATAAGGAAATGTCAGATAAACGACACACTGAAATGGATAAGGGCATGTCAGATAAACGACACACTGAAATGGATAAGGGCATGCTAGATAAACGACACACTGAAATGGATAAGGGCATGTCAGATAAACGACACACTGAAATGGATAAGGGCATGTCAGATAAATGACACACTGAAATGGATAAGGGCATGCTAGATAAACGACACACTGAAATGGATAAGGGCATGTCAGATAAATGACACACTGAAATGGATAAGGAAATGTCAGATAAACATGACACTGAAATGGATAAGGAAATGTCAGATAAACGACACACTGAAATGGATATGGAAATGTCAGATAAACATGACACTGAAATGGATAAGGAAATGTCAGATAAACATGACACTGAAATGGATAAGGAAATGTCAGATAAACGACACACTGAAATGGATATGGGCATGTCAGATAAACATGACACTGAAATGGATAAGGAAATGTCAGATAAACATCACACTGAAATGGATATGGGCATGTCAGATAAACGACGCACTGAAATGGATAAGGGCATGTCAGATAAACGACGCACTGAAATGGATATGGGCATGTCAGATAAACATGACACTGAAATGGATAAGGGCATGTCAGATAAACGACGCACTGAAATGGATAAGGAAATGTCAGATAAACGACACACTGAAATGGATATGGGCATGTCAGATAAACGACGCACTGAAATGGATAAGGGCATGTCAGATAAACGACGCACTGAAATGGATAAGGGCATGTCAGATAAACGACGCACTGAAATGGATAAGGGCATGTCAGATAAACGACGCACTGAACTGGATAAGGGCATGTCAGATAAACGACACACTGAAATGGATATGGGCATGTCAGATAACACTATGTTAGAGCAATACTTTATTTACATTTAACTGCACAAGAAGCATGCATATCAACGCACGCCACTAGTTTTTCACAAATACTGTAAATCCCAGATTGTTATATCAAAGCTGTTTTAATCTTTAGCATGTTGCAACAGATAACAAATGTGTAATATTTTTCCTATAAAGTAGGACTTGACATGTCATTCAAATTGTCCCATCGTTTGTTATCTGCTCATACAGATGGATCTGTAGTCCAGTGGTTAACACGTTGGACTGGTAATCCTAGGATCACAGGTTCAATCCACCGTCTGACCCTAATAAAATTAATAGTCTTTCAGATGGAACTTTAAACCGAGGTCTTGTGTCGGTGCTTTACACCGTGCACGTAAAAGAACCAGAGGAGACTCTGGAATGGGTCTCTGCCTGTATCATTGCACTATCCTACAAAAATCTAAAATGACTAATCTCTTCAAGAGGCGTCGCTCATATGGGCAACCGGTAGCGATGATAAATAAACCTAAAACACACAATTATCTGCTCATCTTGCCTACAGCATGATAACAGTCAAGTACAAGAATACACACTCTAAATTCAAATCTGGATTAATACAGAGCGTGATTTCCAGAAATAGAAATTGTTATGAATTGTTCACGATAACTGTCGGCTTTGATTGATTCAGGGGAACGGAGTCAACAGACATGCCGATTTGTGCCTCAAAAAAATACATATTGCATTGGTTGTTTTCCAAATGACTGCCGAGTTGTGTGGTGGATGACCCTAGGTGCACCTCTGAGCACTGTGTCTGGCATGAACACATTATATGGGTAGAACCAGCAACCTTCCTCAAGACGATTGAGCTTATTTGCCCTCGAACCATGTGGGCAAGCGACCACATTCTTCAAGCCAAATGGATAGCTATATGAACTGACATAATCTAAATCCCAATTCATCAATTCATCATTAATTCATCATCATCATCATCATCAATTCATAATCATCAATTCATCATCATCATCATCAATTCATCATCATCAATTCATCATCATCAATTCATAATCATAATCATCATCAATTCATAATCATCAATTCATCATCATCATCATCAATTCATCATCATCATCATCAATTCATAATCATCATCATCAATTCATCATCATCATCAATTCATAATCATCAATTCATCATCATCAATTCATCATCATCATCATCAATTCACCATCATCATCATCAATTCATAATCATCATCAATTCATAATCATCAATTCATCATCATCAATTCATCATCATCAATTCATAATCACCAATTCATCAGCATCATCATCAATTCATAATCATCAATTCATCATCATCATCATTAATTCATAATCATCAATTCATCATCATCAATTCATAATCATCAATTCATAATCATCAATTCATCATCATCATCAATTCATAATCATCAATTCATCATCATCAATTCATAATCATCAATTCATCATCATTAATTCATAATCATCAATTCATCATCATCATCATCATCATCATGGATATATTGATAGATGTTTTAAATTACAGACACTGACACAATATATAACTAATGTATGTAATTTATTATCTTGATATACTATCATCATCATCATCTCCATCATCATCTCCATCATCATTAATTAAGATATTAACACAAGAATTATTTTTTTCTGTCGTTCGGTAAAACACACATATTTATGTTCATAATTTGGTATTAAAAAATGGGGACTTCCAAAAATCTGGACTGGGACTTTCAAATTTGGGAGCAAGGAGGTCAGGATTTCCAGTTTTGGAAAAGCTAGTGGAATCCCTGTAAATCTAGTACGAAGCTTCAAGCACCAACGAGTGATATTCCATGAAATCAACCGGTTAGCCACAAACAACCCCTAAAATATGTTGTGATTAATATCATAATGTCCTCTACATGTATACAACAATTAGGAAATAACATTTGTCTTGCATAAAGTGGTTAATCTTAGACATGAGAACGACAAACAGAGCCAAGACAAATATTATTTCCATTCAAACATCACCAAACATAATGCTATAAACGAATAAATGTGTGTGTTATTTTATCTCAGGGTTCATTCTAGGTCAGAATTGAGAAGTGAGAAAGCGTGTGATCGCTTCCTTAATGGTGTTCTTTAATATACAGTATATATACTTCTGCAAAATAGGGTTAAAATGCACAGTACAACCATTAAATACAACATTTGAATAGAAGGAGTGCTTTATAATGGGCCAGTCAGTAGACAAAGTCAGGGTCCCTAGGGCGAACAATTTCGCCCACATATTGTTCGCCCACATCGCCCTCTAGAATGATCCCTGTTATCTCTTTGTGAGTTATTTGGCCGCTTTTACAAAATTCCCCCATGTAAAATATTTGTTTCGAATTTGTATTCCAGTGGGACTGGAAATCCTCCTCCAACTATCAACACTATATTTATATCTATGTATAGTTGGTCACTACAAATCCTGCCCAATGTTAAATTGTTAAAAAAGTGGTGCATAAATAAGTTTTTACAGGGGGAGCAAAATTCAACAGCCGTGATTTATTGTAGACTTAACCCATTCAACACCACATACCTCTAAATAGGTTTACAAAAAGTGTAGATCCAGATGAGCCGGCTCATCAGGATCTGCACTTTTTGCCAGTGACATGACTATTTTTAGACATAATTACCCATTTTGATAAATGAACTTGTCCAAATGTGATTTTCTGATTCATTTATTGGTTTATGAATATCATGGACCAGTCCATGTGAGTTACTTGGTGTTAAATGGGTTAATAACGGTAGATTTGTTCTTTGTGTATAGGAACAAAATATTAAAGCATCATTACATCGCAAAAAGCAAATAAAATGCATTTTTTCACGTATAAATGCATTGCTTCTACAAATTCTTCCGGATCGAATACATTCGAACACTAACATTGAATCAATAAACAATGTTTTTGTGGATTGAAAGTATGATTTCATATAAAGGTGGTCCATGCTCCTGAATTGACGTTTGTGTGTCGTTGTAGTCAATACTAAATGCGTGATAGATATCAGAGATAATAAATTGAACTAATATTAGTCTACAAACATAGGCACAAATGTGAGATATAACTGTAAATCTGCATCATAAATCTCTTTATTCGGGATACACGAGTTGTTTTACGCATGCATGTCGACACTATTTACATTATTTTGTTATGTCAACAAACCGTGTATACGACGCTTGTTTATTAGTTGAAATACTCAGTATTTCAGGCAAATATTTGGAAAAAAATTAAACCATATAATAGGAAATTACATTCTGTATTAATTTGCGTTTTCACTGATAATGATGTAGTGTCGCTTTAAGTGATGTTAGAATAAAGAAGAACACATACCCTATTGTGCTCTCCAGTGATTGCTTATACTGGTCTCTCACAAAGCGAAGTACAATACTTGACTTTCCAACACCGGAGTCCTGCCAACATTTAAATGGAACAGATATATAAACTATAGTATACAACAAAACTGTTAACAAGTTTGAAAGCCTTTAGATGTTATAATTCTTTGGTTATACAGTCACTACTTGACTTTCCAACACCGGAGTCCTGCCAACATTCAAAGGAAACAAATATATAAACTATAGTATACAACAAAACTGTTAACAACTTTGAAAGACTTTAGATGTTATAATTCTTTGGTCATAGATACAAATTTAGCTTAACTCAATTGCGATACAAGTCTTTACAACATTAGTTAGCTTAGTCGGTTATAGAAGCTCATCAGAACTTATGATAATTTTTACCACCCTCGAGATCTCATTCATGGTGGAATCCATCACCACGAGGATATCATTCATGGTGGAATCCATCGCCATGAGGAGGATCTCATTCATGGTGGAATCCATTGCTACGAGGATCTCATTCATGGTGGAATCCATCACCACGAGGATCTCATTCATGGTGGAATCCATTGCTACGAGGATCTCATTCATGGTGGAATCCATCACCACGAGTATATCATTCATGGTGGAATCCATCGCCACGAGGATCTCATTCATGATGGAATCCATTGCTACGAGGATCTCATTCATGATGGAATCCATCGCCACGAGGATCTCATTCATGGTGGAATCCATCGCCACGAGGATCTCATTCATGGTGGAATCCATCGCCACGAGGATCTCATTCATGGTGGAATCTATCGCTACGAGGATCTCATTCATGGTGGAATCCATCGCCACGAGGATCTCATTCATGGTGGAATCCATCGCCACGAGGGAGAGAAGAGGCAATGTGGATTTAAGAGTCATGTTTAAGGACATCATTACCTGGATTTGGCAGCGTTTGAGCTCACAATCTCACGTATTTCTAGCAAATCATACATTGGGATAATGGCTAGAGATATGGACCAGTATCTCTAGCCACTTTCTTTAGCGATAGCATTAACGACCAAGTAAACATTTGATTTTGTATTCACAGTTCTGGAATTCCCAAAAAAACAAACAGGCCTGGTCAACATTTCATATCGAGAACACGATTCGTATCCAGTTTGGACGTTTCGTACCCAATATCTGAGACGATTCGTAGCATAGTGTTCTAACATTAAAATGTGTGTAATTTAGTTTCATTAAAGCAGCATTACATCGTAATAAAGGATGTTTTAGGTAAAATATAAATACTAATGTGTGTGTGTGTTTACAAAAATCGAAATAGTCGCCCACAAACGATAAAATTCCAATAAATTGAAACCGTCGTATACGCGAATTTGTTTATCAACACACAAAATGTAAACACGCACAGTGCGCATGCGTGAAACAACAGAGAGGGTAGAAAACAACGTATATATTTTGAACATGAAATATCTATCTATCTTCCTTTAATGTCGAACCCCTCACGAGGAGGTAGAAATGTCCCTAAAAGACTTAGCTAATAGAGGTATGCATCAACATATCAAGTAATTTAATAAAAAAGACAACGTGGGACAAATGGGGACGATGCATTCCGAATGTAAACAAGTGCGGACGATACGTTCCGGTTGTAAACAAGTGCGTGACCGATCGACTCGGAAAGTCCTACTTTCGGTTTCGAGTTTGTTTTATCGCAAAAAACACTGTTTACCAAATGAACATAAGCATAAAAAGTATAATTTTAGAATGTGTAGCAGCATTGCTACCCATACGTAAAAATTGAATTTTTCAAATAACTTTTATTTCATGCGATGTAATGCTGCTTTAAGACTAAGAGTGTTTTATGTCCTGTGTTTTTCGCATTTATATAAAATTGGATGGATCTTGTCTGCCAAGATATACAGATATGGTCCAAAACCCGTAATTCTATGGTACAAACTGTTCAGACTTTGGAAGTTTGGTACGAAACGTCTCTAACATTAGTTAACCCGTAATCCTATTCCTATGGTACGAACTGTCCATACTTGGGTATGATTCGTCTCAGATATTCGGTACGAAATGTCTCTTAACATTGTATACCAAACTGGGTACGAAACGCCCAGTGTACGAATTGACTGTAAATCTGTAATGCATACTCACCCCCAGTAAGCACACCTTTATCTCTCGCACTGCCATCTGAGATCCAGTTATGTTTAAAACATGATCTAAATCAATATCTTTCTCATTTTCTATTGTTAGATTGGGCAATCACTTTAGAAAACACCTGCAAAACTCGACAATTAAATAAATATCTGGCGGATTTCCTGAAAATGATAAATTTGAGGCCGTCAACCATATTGGACTGATCACATGACTATCACGTGACACTATATAAAGTCGCAAGTAATATAAACACCACAAAGACTTAAAAATATAAGAACTATTTTGAGGAACTAGCTACATCTATAGCTACATCTTACTCCCAACACACTATCTTCCTCTAATGTCAAACCCCTCACGGGGATGTAAACATGTATATATGTTCCATTTATGTCACCATCAACAACACGCATGACTGGGGGAACATATTATCCGGGAGTCACCGTCAACAACAAGCATGATTATCCGGGAGTCACCGTCAACAACAAGCATGATTAGGGGACCATATTATCCGGGAGTCACCGTCAACAACAAGCTTGATTATCCGGGAGTCACCGTCAACAACAAGCATGATTAGGGGACCATATTATCCGGGAGTCACCGTCAACAACAAGCTTGACTCTGCGGGAGCAAATTACCTGGGAGTCACTATCAACAACAAGCTTGACTGGATGGTGGTAGATTACCTGGGAGTCACTATCAACAACAAGTTTGACTGGGGGAACACATTACTTGGGAGTCACTTTCAACAACAAGCTTAACTGGGGGAACAACTTATCCGGGAGTCACCGTCAACAACAAGCATGACTGGGGGAACATCTTATCCGGGAGTCACCGTAAACAACAAGCATGATTACCTGGGAGTCAACGTCAACAACAAGCTCAACTGGCGGAACATATTACCCGGGAGTCACCGTCAACAACAAGCTCAACTGGCGGAACATGTTACCAGGGAGTCATCGTCAACAACAGGCTTGACAAGGTGGGGGACACATTACCTGGGAGAGTCACTATCAACAACAAGCTTGACTGGGGGAATACGTTATCAGGGAGTCATCGTCAACAACTAGTTTGATTATGGAGGGCGTTACCAACATCACAAACAAAGCTAATATAAGCATGCATTTCGTACGCCGGAACCTTATCATTGCATCATCCACAATAAAACACCTCGAATACACTTTAGACCCACTGTACAGCTGCTCAATATGGGATCACTACGACTACTGTTAACAATTGGAGATGGTTCAACGTTGCAGGTCCAGTGATACATAGATGCTCGAAGACCAACAGTGTGCACCACTCATGAACAGAAGAAAAACAACTCGACTAATCATACTATACAAAATAGTCAACGACAAAAGAACCATCAAGGAGTGGAACAATCTACCGCCTGATATTTCCAAGAACAATCTAGGAGTGGAACAATTTACCTCCTGCAACAGTGGATCAATCTACCGCCTGATATTTCCAAGAAAAATCTAGGAGTGGAACAATCTACCTCCTGCAAGAGTGGATCAATCTACCGCCTGACATTTCCAAGAACAATCTAGGAGTGGAACAATCTACCTCCTGCAACAGTGGACCAATCTACCGCCTGATATTTCCAAGAACAATCTAGGAGTGGAACAATCTACCTCCTGCAACAGTGGATCAATCTACCGCCTAACATTTCCAAGAACAATCTAGGAGTGGAACAATCTACCTCCTGCAACAGTGGATCAATCTATCTCCTGCAAGGAGTAGCACAATCTACCGCCTGCAAGGAGTGGAACAATCTACCTCCTGCAAGGAGTGGAACAATCTACCTTCTGCAAGGAGTGGAACAATCTACCTCATGCAAGGAGTGGAACAATCTACCTCCTGTAACAGTGGATCAATCTACCTCCTGCAAGGAGTAGCACAATCTACCGCCTGCAAGGAGTGGAACAATCTACCTCCTGCAAGGAGTGGAACAATCTACCTCCTGCAATGAGTGGAACAATCTACCTCATGCAAGGAGTGGAACAATCTACCTCCGGCAAGGAGTAGAATAATCTACCTCTTGCAAGGAGTAGAACAATCTACCTCCTGCAAGGAGTAGAACAATCTACCTCCTGCAAGGAGTGGAACAATCTACCACTATGACATTTCCAAGAACAATCAAGGAGTGGAACAATCTACATCCTGCAAGGAGTGGAACAATCTACCCCCTGCAAGGAGTGGAACAATCTACCTCCTGCAAGGAGTGGAACAATCTACCCCCTGCAAGGAGTGGAACAATCTACCCCCTGCAAGGAGTGGAACAATCTACCTCCTGCAAGGAGTGGAACAATCTACCCCCTGCAAGGAGTGGAACAATCTACCCCATGCAAGGAGTGGAACAATCTACCTCCTGCAAGGAGTGGAACAATCTACCCCCTGACATTGTATCAGATAGCACAGTTGATCTATCGATGCTCAACTTGCTACCCTCATTTATCTAATTACCAAGCATTAATACATACATGTACTATACTATCCCTTTTATTTCATTACGTTCTCTATGCGCACCTGACAATAATGCCCAGTCTGTTGAAATAGCCCGTAACTCGTAGAAATAGTAGTTATAATACCTTGTTCTAATGCTCGTGATTACCCTGGGATATTATACAAGAACGTTGCTACTAGACCAACGCAGCAAATAAATATATATATCCCAGCGCAACCAGAGCCCCTCCGAGCAGTGTTTCAGACACGGACGGGTACCCGGGTAGAGCAACCGACCTTCCGCAAGCCAAGCTGGATAGCTTCATTACGTGAACTAATTCGACACCACACTTTGCAACATTGCATAGTGATATCTTTCCATCTCTATGCAAGAGCGTGACTACAAGTTATTCACATACAAACCGTAGTGGTGAGGGGCAAGTGATTTGAAGTTAACAACTTTAGCCACTCGGCCATAGAGTAACCAGCTTCAGCACCTTCTAAAGTTTGTCTGTAAATACCATTGTAATCAGACTCGTGTATAGCAGATGAAAACATATTACTATGTAAAGCTCCTAAGCCAATAATAGTAAAATATTTCGATAACCAGTACATTACTATTCCATTTAGTATTACCTCCCCTAGACTGAGGAATTCATGTTGTAATACATATACCAATCTACTATTACCTCCCCTTGACTTGGGAATTCATGTTGTAATACATCTACCAATCTACAATTACCTCCCCTTGACTGTGAAATTCATGTTGTAATACATCTATCAATCTACTATTACCTCCCCTTGACCAGGAATTCATGTTGTAATACATCTACCAATCTACTATTACCTCCCCTTGATTGGGATATTTATGTTGTAATACATCTACCAATCTACTATTACCTCCCCTTGACTGTGAAATTGATGTTGTAATACATCTACCAATCTACTATTACCTCCCCTTGACTGGGGTAATCATGTTGTAATACATCAACCAATCTACTATTACCTCCCCTTGACCAGGAATTCATGTTGTAATACATCTATCAATCTACTATTACCTCCCCTTGACCAGGAATTCATGTTGTAATACATCAACCAATCTACTATTACCTCCCCTTGACTGGGGAATTCATGTTGTAATACATCTATCAATCTACTATTACCTCCCCTTGACGGAATTCATGTTGTAATACATCTATCAATCTACTATTACCTCCCCTTGACTGGGGAATTCATGTTGTAATACATCTACCAATCTACTATTACCTCCCCTTGACTGGGGAATTCATGTTGTAATACATCTATCAATCTACTATTACCTCCCCTTGACTGGGGAATTCATGTTGTAATACATCTATCAATCTACTATTACCTCCCCTTGACTGGGGAATTCATGTTGTAATACATCTACCAATCTACTATTACCTCCCGTTGACTGACATTCATGTTGTAATACATATACCAATCTACTATTACCTCCCCTTGACTGGGGAATTCATGTTGTAATACATCTACCAATCTACTATTACCTCCCGTTGACTGACATTCATGTTGTAATACATATACCAATCTACTATTACCTCCCCTTGACTGGGGAATTCATGTTGTAATACATCTACCAATCTACTATTACCTCCCGTTGACTGACATTCATGTTGTAATACATATACCAATCTACTATTACCTCCCCTTGACTGGGGAATTCATGTTGTAATACATCTACCAATCTACTATTACCTCCCGTTGACTGACATTCATGTTGTAATACATATACCAATCTACTATTACCTCCCCTTGACTGGGGAATTCATGTTGTAATACATCTACCAATCTACTATTACCTCCCGTTGACTGACATTCATGTTGTAATACATATACCAATCTACTATTACCTCCCCTTGACTGGGGAATTCATGTTGTAATACATCTACCAATCTACTATTACCTCCCCTTGACCAGGAATTCATGTTGTAAATACATATACCAATCTACTATTACCTCACCTTGATTGGGATATTTATGTTGTAATACATCTACCAATCTACTATTACCTCCCCTTGACTGAGAAATTGATGTTGTAATACATCTACCAATCTAAAATTACCTCCCCTTGACTGTGAAATTCATGTTGTAATACATCCATCAATCTACTATTACCTCCCCATGACTTGGGAATTCATGTTGTAATACATCTACCAATCTACTATTACCTCCCCTTGACTGGGGAATTCATGTTGTAATACATCAACCAATATACTATTACCTCCCCTTGACCAGGAATTCATGTTGTAATACATCTACCAATCTACTATTACCTCCCCTTGACTGGGGAATTCATGTTGTAATACATCAACCAATCTACTATTACCTCCCCTTGACCAGGAATTCATGTTGTAATACATCTACCAATCTACTATTACCTCCCCTTGACCAGGAATTCATGTTGTAATACATCTACCCATCTACTATTACCTCCCCTTGACTGGGGAATTCATGTTGTAATACATCAACCAATCTACTATTACCTCCCCTTGACTGGGGAATTCATGTTGTAATACATCAACCAATCTACTATTACCTCCCTTGACTGTGAAATTCATGTTGTAATACATCTATCAATCTACTATTACCTCCCCTTGACTGTGGAATTCATGTTGTAATACATCTACCAATCTACTATTACCTCCCCTTGACTGTGGAATTCATGTTGTAATACATCAACCAATCTACTATTACCTCCCCTTGACTGGGGAATTCATGTTGTAATACATCAACCAATCTACTATTACCTCCCTTGACTGTGAAATTCATGTTGTAATACATCTATCAATCTACTATTACCTCCCCTTGACTGTGGAATTCATGTTGTAATACATCTACCAATCTACTATTACCTCCCCTTGACTGTGAAATTCATGTTGTAATACATCTACCAATCTACTATTACCTCCCCTTGACTGTGAAATTCATGTTGTAATACATCTATCAATCTACTATTACCTCCCCTTGACCAGGAATTCATGTTGTAATACATCTACCAATCTACTATTACCTCCCCTTGACTTGGGAATTCATATTGCAATACATCAACCAATCTACTATTACCTCCCCTTGGCTGGGGAATTCATATTGCAATACATCTACCAATCTACTATTACCTCCCCTTGACTTGGGAATTCATGTTGTAATACATCTACCAATCTACTATTACCTCCCCTTGACTGGGGAACTCATGTTGTAATACATCAACCAATCTACTATTACCTCCCCTTGACTGTGGAATTCATGTTGTAATACATCAACCAATCTACTATTACCTCCCCTTGACTGGGAATTCATGTTGTAATACATCTACCAATCTACTATTACCTCCCCTTGACTGGGAATTCATGTTGTAATACATCAATCAATCTACTATTACCTCCCCTTGACTGGGAATTCATGTTGTAATACATCTACCAATCTACTATTACCTCCCCTTGACTGGGAATTCATGTTGTAATACATCTACCAATCTACTATTACCTCCCCTTGACTGTGAAATTCATGTTGTAATACATCCATCAATCTACTATTACCTCCCCTTGACTTGGGAATTCATGTTGTAATACATCTACCAATCTACTATTACCTCCCCTTGACTTGGGAATTCATGTTGTAATACATCTATCAATCTACTATTACCTCCCCTTGACTTGGGAATTCATGTTGTAATACATCTACCAATCTACTATTACCTCCCCTTGACCAGGAATTCATGTTGTAATACATATACCAATCTACTATTACCTCCCCTTGACTGGGGTAATCATGTTGTAATACATATACCAATCTACTATTACCTCCCCTTGACTGTCTCCGTTTATTTCCGCCAGATGCTCCGTATATTTTTCCATTTCCTTTTTCAATTCTCATTTTCATTCCATCGCATTCAAATACAACATTAGTCATTTCATGGAAAGGGGGTTGATTATATAATTATTCCCGGCTCTAAAATTCACCAATGAATCTTCCACTTATTGGTTCCGTGCACGCAATATTTTAACAGATCGACAATTTAGTAAAGATATAAACGAGATTTTAGAGAGTTCAATAATGACTTGTAATTTACGCTGAAAGAAACCGTCGACAATGCTTGAATTATGGATACGGGTGTAATTACGGACATACAGATTTTTAAAAGAAATAAATGAGAACTTGTGCCCTTTGAAATATAAGAAACGAAGACGTCGTTTTATGTGTAGGTATTAGCACCATGTCCTTCTCACCACTGCATAGCTGTAACAGACTAATAAGTGTGTGTGTGTGTTTTACATTTATTTATCGTCGCTACCGGTTACCCATATGAGCGACGCCTCCTGAAGAGATTAGTAATTTTAGATTTTTGGAGGATAGTGCAATGATACAGACAGAGACCAATTCCAGAGTCTCCTCTGGTTATTTTACGTGCATGGTGTACAGCTCCGAGACACGAGACCTCGGTTTAACGTCCCCTCTGAAAGACTGTTACTTTTATTAGGGTCAGACGGGGGATCGAACCTGCGATCCCTGGATTACCAGTCCAGCGTGTTACCACTGGACTATTTAAACTTTATTTATTTTACAACGATTGCGAAGCAAGTTCTAACAACTTATATAATCACTCTCATTAGCGCGGATGAAAGCGTAAATGTGGTCAACCGGAGTAACCGGAGAAAACCCACCTGTCCGATCCGGCGCCCAGCGTACCATGTCACATACTCCCAGGTCCGAGGATCGAACCAGGGTTGGATTGGTAAGAAGCGAATAATAAAATAATAATAATATAGTTATGTAAACACGGAAAAGTAGAAATACTACATAATAGTACATGTACAGTGTAATGGAATATGATGATATATGGAATTGGCTAGCAGAATATAAAAGTAGAAATACTACATATATGTACAATGTAATGGAATATGATGATATATGGAATTGGCTAGCAGAATATAAAAGTGGAAATACTACATATATGTACAATGTAATGGAATATGATGATATATGGAATTGGCTAGCAGAATATAAAAGTGGAATGATACCATTAATTATCTTTTTATTATAGTGTCACCCCTACTTAAAGGGCCAGCCATTTCTGACTTATGAGGCACTTTTTTTATTAACATCAGTACTTCCCACATCCTATGCTTGTATGTCAGACGCCAGGCTGGTAGGCAATCGGTAACCATTATTTAACTAGCTGGCGGCTCACCAACCGGCCATATCATAACAAACCCCTGACGAGGTTCGAACCTTCGACCTCCCGCTCCGTAGGCGGACGCCTTAACCACTAGGCCCGCTCCGTAGGCGGACCCCTTAACTACTAAGCCACGGAGACGGTTTACACATATGTATTCAATCAGCGTAAGGACAGCCAATCACAGACTCTAGTAAGTATAGCAGAGCGGCAATATACATGTGTGATGAAGACAACAACCGCACCAGTAACAAATATAACAGTATTCAACAACAACCGCACCAGTAACACATGGAAGAGTATTCAACAACAACCGCACCAGTAACACATGGACCAGTATGCAACAACAACCGCATCAGTAACACATGGACCAGTATTCAACAACAACCGCACCAGTAATACATGGAACAGTATGCAACAACAACCGCACCAGTAATACATGGATCAGTATTCAACAACAACCGCACCAGTAATACATGGAACAGTATTCAACAACAACCGCACCATTAATACATGGAACAGTATACAACAACAACCGCACCAGTAACACATGGAACAGTATTCAACAACAACCGCACCAGTAACACATGGAACAGTATGCAACAACAACCGCACCAGTAACACATGTAGCAACAACCGCACCAGTAACACATGGATCAGTATGCAACAACCGCACCAGTAATACATGGATCAGTATTCAACAACAACCGCACCAGTAATACATGGATCAGTATTCAACAAGAACCACACCAGTAACACATGGATCAGTATTCAGCAACAACCGCGCCAGTAACACATGGATCAGTATTCAACAACAACCGCACCAGTAATACATGGATCAGTATTCAACAACAACCGCACCAGTAATACATGGATCAGTATTCAACAAGAACCACACCAGTAACACATGGATCAGTATTCAGCAACAACCGCACCAGTAACACATGGATCAGTATTCAGCAACAACCGCACCAGTAACACATGGATCAGTATTCAGCAACAACCGCACCAGTAATACATGGATCAGTATTCAGCAACAACCGCACCAGTAATACATGGATCAGTATTCAGCAACAACTGCACCAGTAATACATGGATCAGTATTCAGCAACAACCGCACCAGTAACACATGGATCAGTATTCAACAACAACCGCACCAGTAATACATGGATCAGTATTCAGCAACAACCGCACCAGTAACACATGCAACAGTATTCAACAACAACCGCGCCAGTAACACATGCAACAGTATTCAACAACAACCGCGCCAGTAACACATGGATCAGTATTCAACAACCGCACAAAATTACCAATTTTTATATTAACAAAAAAAAAAAATTATGTTATTGCAATTAAATTATTAGGAAAATCCTGAAATTGCAATTTAAAAAACTTGCCAAACAAAATGGCGGCCAGGATAAGATCTTATCAGTGTTTTGACTAGTTTGAGTGTTTTCACAGGCCGTGCGAAGTTTGTATTAACGGCATTGGGTACATGTTCATATATCAGTTCCACTGCGTTCCCAAAATAAGTGTTATACGACAAAATTTAAATGGTTTAATATAAAAGAAAATAATGGACAATCGAGACAAAGACGGAAACACATTTGATCGTTTATTGGAAGAAAACAGACATACAAATTGTTTGATGGGGTCTTGATCCCGTATTTATTTATATACACTTCACTCTTGTAACACGCGGCTCAGTTTTGGAATGAACAATCTCACCCTTGTAGATGACGTTTTGTATGACATCACTGTAGCAACCAAATTTATAAATGAGATTTTCCCACCTGTAATAAAAACACATGGGGAAGTTTCCGCTCTGCTATTCCGGATGAGAATAAATAATCTATCTTTCTAACAACGTATATTGTGGAAGTATTGATAGCGCAGTGGTAGCGCGTTAGCTTCTGGTGCGAACGGTCCGTAGTTCGAGCCCCGCTGGAGCCGTTAAGACTGTACGCTTAGACAAGGCATTTAAATTCCACGTTGCGTCTTCTCTCTTCCTCGTGGCGATGGGATTATATCAGGAATGAGGTCTCGAGAGTGATTAATATAAGTTGCAATTTTTTTGATTTGATAATATTTTATTGCTCTATATACATGTATATATCAATAACAATCGTATAACCGATACATAATTAACAAATGGGCTGGACCACAAGTTCTGACAACATTAGTGAGTGGACCTCCCCATAAGTTGCAATAACTTATTTCGCAGTCGAGCTAAAAGAAATTTATATAAGCTTGTATATCTATTTGTTATTTATAGTTCACGTTATAAAGATTTGTAAAACTCGTCATTGTTTCGACAACTTTGAAACAAAATAGAGTATAATGATGCAGATATCGGAACAAATTGTGTTTACCTGTTTGTATCTAACACTACCATATTTCCATATTTGCCGACTTCTAGAGACCCATGTTTATCCGACACATTTAGCGCATGCGCAGCGTTGATGGTGGCAGCGTTCAGTGATTCTGGCATGCTCATCCGTAGAATGACACAAGCAAGGTGCATCACCATTGGCTATCAAATGAAACAAACGACAATGAAATAACCACTAATTAATATATTCTGTCTGGTCTTCAGAATATGCATATAAGGGGCGGAGTTGAGTATATTTCCTAAATCAGATTGTTTCAATACAGTCCGAAACCAATCACTTGTTTCCAAAATGTCGAGAATCATGTTTTCAAGCATCTTGATACACGGCGTTGTTTATTCTTGCTGTCTGGGATAAAGTAGTTGTCATGTATGTTCAATGGGTCTGTGTGTGTTCACATTTATAAAGGTACCACATCCGTATCAATTATATTGTAGTGGCAGTCGTGATAGCGTAGTGGATGCGCGTTCGTTTCAGGTGCGAAAGGTCCGGCGTTCGAGCCCCGCTGAAGCCATTACAATAGTGCCCTTCGGCAAGGCATTTAAATTCCACGTTGCCTTTCCCCTCTCCCTCATGGCGATGGATTCCATCAGGAATGAGGTCTCGAGAGTGATTAATATAAGTTGTAAGAACTTGTTTCGCAATCGAGCTAAAATAAATTAGTTAACCCTTTCAACACCACAGACCTCTAAATAGGCTTACAAAAAGTGTAGATCCAGATGAGCCGGCTCGTGACGAGCCGTCTCATCAGGATCTGCACTTTTTGCCAGTGATATGACTATTTTTAGACATAATTACCCATTTTGATAAATGAACTTGTCCAAATGTGATTTTCTGATTCATTTATTGGTTTATGAATATCATGGACCAGTCCATGTGAGTTACTTGGTGTTGAATGGGTTAAACTAAATTCTATTGTATTGGTCATGGATATACGTTTGTACAACTAAGCGACACACATAGGCAGTCTGGAAATACTAACCATGGCGAGAAAATACGCATTTGGGTTGAAGTCCGACCCAAGAGCAACAGCCATTCCCTGCTTAATCATCTCTCGAACAGGTGGAGGTTTGAGTCTTAGAATATATGCAGTGGTTGGCAATACGACACCGACTGACCCTGTGTTCGCCATAGCAGTAATACCAGTATCCGATATTTCTTCTAAATGACTAATAGCAAGTGCGCCGATTTCGGCCCCCATCTGCAAGAACAATCAATACACAATGACGATCGTAGCGCAATAATATATACTGACAACATAACACAAGTGTACACTTTATATTGAGCGTTATGCTTTCGTTACAAATTTAGAATGATAGATTTTACTATCTTGAGTGAAGAAAATAATCCTTCACATTGCACTACTTTACTCAATATTAAAGCGCGTTGACGTCCACATTTGACTATATTTTCTAACAAGATATAAGTGTTACCTCTAAGGCAAGTGAGCAGTTTCTTTTTGTGTCAGTATATATAAAAGTATATATAAAAGTACTGGTGTTTTTTTCCTCAAATTTAATGAAATGTCAACGTCACAGTCTTGCGACTTGCTATTTTCAGAACAGAACAGAACATAATTTATTTACAAGATAAAACATACCTCTGTTCTGTATAGTACAGGATAAAACACACCTCTGTTCTGTATAGTATAGGATAAAACATACCTCTGTTCTGTGTAGTACACGATAAAACATACCTCTGTTCTGTATAGTACATGATAAAACATACCTCTGTTCTGTATAGTACAGGATAAAACATACCTCTGTTCTGTATAGTACAGGATAAAACATACGTCTGTTCTGTATAGTACAGGATAAAACATACCTCTGTTCTGCATAGTACAGGATAAAACATACCTCTGTTCTGTATAGTACATGATAAAACATACCTCTGTTCTGTATAGTACAGGATAAAACATATCTCTGTTCTGTATAGTACAGGATAAAACATATCTCTGTTCTGTACAGTACAGGATAAAACATACCTCTGTTCTGTGTAGTACAGGATAAAACATATCTCTGTTCTATATAGTACAGGATAAAACATACGTCTGTTCTGTATAGTACAGGATAAAACATACCTCTGTTCTGTATAGTGCAGGATAAAACATACCTCTGTTCTGTATAGTACAGGATAAAACATACCTCTGTTCATTGCAGTACAGGATAAAACATATCTCTGTTCTGTGTAGTACAGGATAACACATATCTCTGTTCTGTATCGTACAGGATAAAACATACCTATGTTCTGTATAGTACAGGATAAAACATACCTCTGTTCTGTATAGTACAGGATAAAACATACCTCTGTTCTGTATAGTACATGATAAAACATACCTCTGTTCATTGCAGTACAGGATAAAACATATCTCTGTTCTGTGTAGTACAGGATAAAACATATCTCTGTTCTGTATCGTACAGGATAAAACATACCTATGTTCTGTATAGTACAGGATAAAACATACCTCTGTTCTGTATAGTACAGGATAAAACATATCTCTGTTCTGTATAGTACAGGATAAAACATACCTCTGTTCTGTATAGTACAGGATAAAACATATCTCTGTTCTGTATAGTACAGGATCAAACATACCTCTGTTCTGTACAGTACAGGATAAAACATACCTCTGTTCTGTATAGTACAGGATAAAACATACCTCTGTTCTGTGTAGTACAGGATAAAACATACCTCTGTTCTGTATAGTACAAGAAAAAACATACCTCTGTTCTGTATAGTACATGATAAAACATACGTCTGTTCTGTATAGTACAAGAAAAAACATACCTCTGTTCTGTATAGTACATGATAACACATACCTCTGTTCTGTATAGTACAGGATAAAACATACGTCTGTTCTGTATAGTACAAGAAAAAACATACCTCTGTTCTGTATAGTACATGATAAAACATACCTCTGTTCTGTATAGTACAGGATAAAACATACCTCTGTTCTGTATAGTGCAGGATAAAACATACCTCTGTTCTGTATAGTACAGGATAAAACATACCTCTGTTCATTGCAGTACAGGATAAAACATATCTCTGTTCTGTGTAGTACATGATAAAACATATCTCTGTTCTGTATCGTACAGGATAAAACATACCTATGTTCTGTATAGTACAGGATAAAACATACCTCTGTTCTGTATAGTACAGGATAAAACATACCTCTGTTCTGTATAGTACAGGATAAAACATACCTCTGTTCATTGCAGTACAGGATAAAACATATCTCTGTTCTGTATCGTACAGGATAAAACATACCTATGTTCTGTATAGTACAGGATAAAACATACCTCTGTTCTGTATAGTACAGGATAAAACATACCTCTGTTTTGTATAGTACAGGATAAAACATACCTCTGTTCTGCATAGTACACGATCAAACATATATCTAATCGGTATAGTACACGATAACACATACCTCTGTGTTGTATAGTACAGGATAACACATACCTCTGTTCTGTATAGTACAGGATAAAACATACCTCTGTTCTGCATAGTACACGATCAAACATATATCTAATCGGTATAGTACACGATAACACATACCTCTGTGTTGTATAGTACAGGATAACACATACCTCTGTTTTGTATAGTACAGGATAAAACATACCTCTGTTCTGCATAGTACACGATCAAACATATATCTAATCGGTATAGTACACGATAACACATACCTCTGTTCTGTATAGTACACGATAAAACATACCTCTGCCGCTCCGGTATTATGAAGTTCATCTCCATGGAAATTAATATTCAATCCAAGTTCCTTTCCTTTCTCCAATATCAATTTCGACTGCTGGGCGTCGAAGACGCCACGTTCGCAGAAGACGTCAATATTGTCCACGTGAAGAATGTCGTCTGCAATGAGACGTTGTAGTTCTGGAATTTGCTTCTCCATGACGTCACGAGTTGCTTCCTCGGCGGTCGTATCTCTGTGAGAGCAGAGTGGACACATTATATATATATATGTTCTGGAATTTGCTTCTCCATGACGTCACGAGTTGCTTCCTCGGCGCTCGTATCTCTGTGAGAGCAGAGTGGACACATTATATATATATATGTTCTGGAATTTGCTTCTCCATGACGTCACGAGTTGCTTCCTCGGCGCTCGTATCTCTGTGAGAGCAGAGTGGACACATTATATATATATATATATATATATATATTATGTATTCTTTGTTTCCACCTTGTTGTGATTATTAACATATTTCTATAACAACAAAATAATGCATAGAAATATAAACAAACAAATAATGCTATATGTCGGTTCCAATGGTGTAGAGTTAGTAAATGATAATATTGCAAGAACGAATCCTGAATAAAATTGCCAGCCCTTCTTTCCGAGAGATTTTCAAAAACTATAGCACAAAATAGCATACACTTTACAAACACATAAACAAATAGTATGACAAAGATAATTTGCAAGATGGCTATCTGTGTCGATAAGAATGCTTGCTTTCAGAAAGTGTATAACCGAATGTAGCCGACCCAGTGATTGGGGTGAATCCCTACCTACGAGGTGTCTACCTACATTAAAGCTATATGACATGAAACTGTACAGTTTAAGTTATTAAAGCATTCTTCTTCATCTTCTTTATCTTCATTTGATCCATAATCAACACCTATAATTACATATTTACCAGCATAGCAAAGTTCTGACATTTACATAACATTAATTGGGTTGCTGGATTTTGTTGGGTTAACGAGTAGTTTTCCAATATGTTCAGAAGTTATTAATTACATTAATGTTGTTGGAACTTGTTTCAAATTCATTTGGTCTATCATTTATGTCGTCATTGTATTGTAATATTTATTCATACATAATGTAAAGCAGCACATATAACTTTGATTAGAATACAGTGGAAGTGATAGCGCTGTGGATGCGCGTTCGCTTCAGGTGCGAACCGTCCGGAGTTCAAGCCCCGCTGGAGCCGTTACGATTGTGCCCATTGGCAAGGCATTTAATTTCCACGTTTCCTCTTCTCTCTCTCTCCTTCGTGGCGATGGATCCATCAGGAATGAGGTCTCGAAAGTGATTAATATAAGTTATAAGAGCTTGTTACGCAATCAAGCTAATATAAATTTATAGAAACTACTATAAGTATTTAAACATATGCAATGGAAATGGAAAGAAGCATTCCAAAACAAAGTGTGTCAAGTCCTTGTTTCACACCATTGTTTCTTGTTGTTCCATGTACATGCATATATATTCAGGCCCTTACACAGTATGCACCTAAACATAAACATGCCGATGTCCACTTTTTGACGATAGATTTATTAAAATTTATATTTCGTAGATCCAAGTTATGAAGCCAATATTTTCATATTATTGCTACAAATTCAGTCCAATATGCGAGTGTTGCCTAGTTTTCTATATATTTAATTTTAAGTACAATATATACACACTAAATCTATTGATGCGACGCTTCAAAGGCGCCCAGGTATTGAGGCTAAAACAGAGTATTGAGGGAGAACCCCTACAACCCCTGCGTACGGTCCTGGTATGTTGACTACAATGTTAAAATTTGGGTAATAGTTTAAATAGAAGTCTTACTTGGGAACAGCATGCGCTCCACAATAGGTTGAGGAGATTCCAATGGTGACGTCATGTTTGGCCCTCTCAATAACGCGCAACATTTTCATTTCAGCTTCAGTATTTAGACCGTATCCGCTTTTGCACTCCACCATAGTGGTTCCAGCACTACGCATCGTGTGTAGACGATCCACCAGGGTGGAAAATAGTTCGTTTTCGGAAGCTTTTCTTGTATGTTCAACTGTATGGTGGATTCCTCCGCCAGCTTTATGAACATCCATATATGTCGCACCCGCTAGCTATAAACATAGTTCAGTAACTCTATGAACATACATATATGTTGTACCCGCTAGCTATAAACATAGTTCAGTAGGTATATGAACATACATATATGTTGTACCCGCTAGCTATAAACATAGTTCAGTAGGTATATGAACATACATATATGTTGTACTCGCTACCTATAAACATAGTTCAGTAGGTCTATGAACATACATATACGTTGTACCCGCTACCTATAAACATAGTTCAGTAGGTATATGAACATACATATATGTTGTACCCTCTATAGTTCAGTAACTCTATGAACATACATATATGTTGTACCCGCTAGCTATAAACATAGTTCAGTAGGTCTATGAACATACATATATGTTGTACCCGCTAGCCATAAACATAGTTCAGTAACTCTATGAACATACATATATGTTGTACCCGCTAGCTTGTAAAACTTGTATACGTAATCAGGTGTGGTGAAACAAATTTGAATATTACTTTATTAGATTCAATCGAGACAAGATATTGTTTGTTTTGTGGGTTTAACGTCGAACCAACAGCCTAAGTCTAAGCCGATTAGCGCAGTGGTTAGCGCGCTCGCTTCTCACCAATGCGACCTGGGTTCGATCCTCGGACCGGGAAGTATGTGAGATGGTACGATGGTCGCCAGATCGGACAGGTGGGTTTTCTCCGGGTACTCCGGTTTCCTCCTGCGTCCCAAGACAATTTAGAATGATGGATTTACTCTACGTTCCAGCTAACACACACTTTCGGTCGACATGGAATACTGTCAATATATCTAGAAATGTTCGCAATAGTTTTTGTTCACAGTGCTGTAACAAGACTGCACTACGCATAATATTAAAACGTATGAACATGTCTGACCTTCATGGCGAACTCATGTACACGGTCTCCAGCCCACACTGGGTGTGTGTGAGCATCTACCAAGCCTAAAATATGAAGTGGCATGATTCAAAACGGAAAGGAAATACTTAAAGCGACACTACATCGCAAAAAGCAAAGAAATGCATTTTGTCACGTATAAACAGCATTGCTACTACAAATTCTTCCAAATATTGTTTGGCAATATTAAACTGAGACATTTGCATATTCCGTGAAGTTACTTCGTTAATAGTCGGATTTCCGAAGTAAAATATGAGCTTTAGATTATGGTGCACTTACTTACTGACTTGATTCAAATATTAACGGTAACAACCTAACGTATGTCCTGGTCGTAGTTCACGGAAACTTACGAAGGCTTTGGCGGAGATTAATGAGTCTCACTTTAATGTTGCCAAGTAATACATTCGCGCAATAACATTGAATCAATAAACAGTGTTTTTGTAGTCTACAATGCCATTTGAAGATTTTCGTACATGTATACATACATGTCACATAGTATTTTCTCCAATTGTAACCATGGTTACCTGGTATGACGGAGCTTCCGGCTGCATCAATGACAGTCTCTGCTATAAGGTCCGGATTCCGCTTCCTGACATCAGTGTCTGTTCCGATGTCACTAATGATGCCATCACTGAAACAAGTGATTATATTCGGCTGTGGGAACAAGTGATTATATTCGGCTGTGGGAACAAGTGATTATATTCGGCTGTGGGAACAAGTGATTATATGCGGCTGTGGGAACAAGTGATTATATGCGGTTGTGGTAACACGTGATTATATGCGGCTGTGGTAACAAGTGATTATATACGGCTGTGGTAACAAGTGATTATATACGGCTGTGGGAACAAGTGATTATATTCGGCTGTGGTAACAAGTGATTATATTCGGCTGTGATAACAAGTGATTATATTCGGCTGTGGTAACACGTGATTATATGCAGCTGTGGGTAACAAGTGATTATATACGGCTGTGGGAACAAGTGATTATATTCGGCTGTGGTAACAAGTGATTATATGCGGCTGTGGGAACAAGTGATTATATGCGGCTGTGGGAACAAGTGATTATATGCGGTTGTGGTAACATGTGATTATATGCGGCTGTGGAAACAAGTGATTATATACGGCTGTGGGGACAAGTGCTTATATGCGGCTGTGGTAACAAGTGATTATATGTGGCTGTGGGAACAAGTGATTATATGCGGCTGTGGTAACAAGTGATTATATGTGGCTGTTGGAACAAGTGATTATATGCGGCTGTGGTAACAAGTGCTTATATGTGGCTGTAGGAACAAGTGATTATATGCGGTTGTGGGAACAAGTGATTATATGCAGTTGTGGGGACAAGTGATTATATACGGCTGTGGGAACAAGTGATTATATACGGCTGTGGGAACAAGTGATTATATACGGCTGTGGGAACAAGTGATTATATGCGGTTGTAGGGACAAGTGATTATATACGGATGTGGGTACAAGTGATTATATGCGGCTGTGGGGACAAGTGATTATATGCGGTTGTGGTAACAAGTGATTATATGCGGCTGTGGGAACAAGTGATTATATACGGCTGTGGGAACAAGTGATTATATACGGCTGTGGGAACAAGTGATTATATACGGCTGTGGGAACCAGTGATTATATACGGCTGTGGGAACAAGTGATTATATGCGGCTGTGGTAACAAGTGATTATATACGGCTATGGGAACGAGTGATTATATACGGCTGTGGTAACAAGTGATTATATACGGCTGTGGTAACAAGTGATTATATACGGCTGTGGGAACAAGTGATTATATACGGCTGTGGGAACAAGTGATTATATACGGCTGTGGGAACAAGTGATTATATACGGCTATGGGAACCAGTGATTATATGCGGCTGTGGGAACAAGTGATTATATACGGCTGTGGTAACAAGTGATTATATACGGCTATGGGAACCAGTGATTATATACGGCTGTGGTAACAAGTGATTATATACGGCTGTGGGAACAAGTGATTATATACGGCTATGGGAACCAGTGATTATATACGGCTATGGGAACAAGTGATTATATACGGCTATGGGAACCAGTGATTATATACGGCTGTGGTAACAAGTGATTATATACGGCTGTGGTAACAAGTGATTATATACGGCTATGGGAACAAGTGATTATATACGGCTATGGGAACCAGTGATTATATACGGCTGTGGGAACAAGTGATTATATACGGCTGTGGTAACAAGTGATTATATACGGCTGTGGGAACAAGTGATTATATACGGCTGTGGGAACAAGTGATTATATACGGCTGTGGGAACAAGTGATTATATACGGCTGTGGGAACAAGTGATTATATACGGCTGTGGGAACAAGTGATTATATACGGCTGTGGGAACAAGTGATTATATACGGATGTGGGAACAAGTGATTATATACGGCTGTGGGAACAAGTGATTATATACGGCTATGGGAACAAGTGATTATATACGGATGTGGGAACAAGTGATTATATACGGCTGTGGGACCAAGTGATTATATACGGCTATGGGAACCAGTGATTATATGCGGATGTGGGAACAAGTGATTATATACGGCTGTGGGAACAAGTGATTATATACGGCTATGGAAACCAGTGATTATATACGGCTGTGGGAACAAGTGATTATATACGGCTGTGGGAACAAGTGATTATATACGGCTGTGGGAACAAGTGATTATATACGGATGTGGGAACAAGTGATTATATACGGATGTGGGAACAAGTGATTATATACGGATGTGGGAACAAGTGATTATATACGGCTGTGGTAACAAGTGATTATATACGGCTGTGGTAACAATTGATTATATACGGCTGTGGGAACACGTGATTATATACGGATGTGGTAACAAGTGATTATATACGGCTGTGGGAACAAGTGATTATATACGGATGTGGGAACAAGTGATTATATACGGCTGTGGGAACAAGTGATTATATACGGCTGTGGGAACAAGTGATTATATACGGCTGTGGGAACAAGTGATTATATACGGCTGTGGGAACAAGTGATTATATACGGCTGTGGGAACAAGTGATTATATACGGCTGTGGGAACAAGTGATTATATACGGCTGTGGTAACAAGTGATTATATACGGCTATGGGAACAAGTGATTATATACGGCTGTGGGAACAAGTAATTATATACGGCTATGGGAACAAGTGATTATATACGGCTATGGGAACAAGTGATTATATGCGGTTGTGGGGACAAGTGATTATATACGGCTATGGGAACCAGTGATTATATGCGGTTGTGGGGACACGTGATTATATACGGCTATGGGAACACGTGATTATATGCGGCTGTGGTAACAAGTGATTATATACGGCTGTGGGAACAAGTGATTATATACGGCTGTGGGAACAAGTGATTATATGCGGCTGTGGTAACAAGTGATTATATACGGCTGTGGGAACAAGTGATTATATACGGCTGTGGGAACAAGTGATTATATGCGGCTGCGGTAACAAGTGATTATATACGGCTGTGGGAACAAGTGATTATATACGGCTGTGGGAACAAGTGATTATATTCGGCTATGGGAACAAGTGATTATATGCGGCTGTGGGAACCAGTGAGTATATGCGGCTGTGGGAACCAGTGATTATATACGGCTGTGGGAACCAGTGAGTATATGCGGCTGTGGGAACCAGTGATTATATACGGCTGTGGGAACCAGTGATTATATGCGGCTGTGGGAACCAGTGATTATATGCGGCTGTGGGAACAAGTGATTATATACGGTTGTGGGAACAAGTGATTATATGCGGCTGTGGGAACAAGTGATTATATGCGGCTGTGGGAACAAGTGATGGCTATAAATATAACAATTAACATTTTAGGTATACAAGGGGATATGATCAAGATATGTAAGGGGCGATAACCAAGATATACAAGGGGATATAACCAAGAGAGTTAAGGGGCGATAACCAAGATATACAAGGGGATATAACCAAGATATGTAAGGGGCGATAACCTTGTGTGTTTTACGTTTATTTATCGTCACTACCGGTTACCCATATGAGCGACGCCTCCTGAAGAGATTAGTTATTTTAGATTTTTGGAGGATAGTGCATGATACAGACAGAGACCAATTCCAGAATCTCCTCTGGTTCATTTACGTGCACGGTGTAAAGCACAGACACGAGACCTCGGTTTAACGTGCCATCTGAAAGACTTAATTGTATTAGGGTCAGACGGGGGATCGAACCTGCGATCCCTGGATTACCAGTCCAGCGTGTTACCACTGGACTACAGATTCGTCTTTGGCGATAACCAAACTATACAAGGGGATATAACCAAGAGATGTAAGGGGCGATAACCAAGATATACAAGGGGATATAACCAAGATATGTAAGGGGATATAACCAAGATATACAAGGGGATATAACCAATATATACAAGGGGATATAACCAATATATACAAGGGGATATAACCAATATATACAAGGGGATATAACCAAGATATACAAGGGGATATAACCAATATATACAAGGGGATATAACCAAGATATGTAAGGGGATATAACCAATATATACAAGGGGATATAACCAAGATATACAAGGGGATATAACCAATATATACAAGGGGATATAACCAATATATACAAGGGGATATAACCAATATATACAAGGGGATATAACCAATATATACAAGGGGATATAACCAAGATATACAAGGGGATATAACCAAGATATTAAGGGGATATAACCAAGATATACAAGGGGATATAACCAAGATATGTAAGGGGATAACCAAGATATAAGGGGATATAACCAAGATATACAAGGGGATATAACCAATATATACAAGGGGATATAACCAATATATACAAGGGGATATAACCAAGATATACAAGGGGATATAACCAAGATATACAAGGGGATATAACCAATATATACAAGGGGATATAACCAAGATATACAAGGGGATATAACCAAGATATACAAGGGGATATAACCAAGATATACAAGGGGATATAACCAAGATATACAAGGGGATATAACCAAGATATACAAGGGGATATAACCAATATATACAAGGGGATATAACCAAGATATACAAGGGGATATAACCAAGATATACAAGGGGATATAACCAAGATATACAAGGGGATATAACCAATATATACAAGGGGATATAACCAATATATACAAGGGGATATAACAATATATACAAGGGGATATAACCAAGATATACAAGGGGATATAACCAAGATATACAAGGGGATATAACCAATATATACAAGGGGATATAACCAAGATATACAAGGGGATATAACCAATATATACAAGGGGGTATAACCAATATATACAAGGGGATATAACCAATATATACAAGGGGATATAACCAATATATACAAGGGGATATAACCAAGATATACAAGGGGATATAACCAATATATACAAGGGGATATAACCAATATATACAAGGGGATATAACCAAGATATACAAGGGGATATAACCAATATATACAAGGGGATATAACCAAGATATACAAGGGGATATAACCAAGATATGTAAGGGGATATAACCAAGATATACAAGGGGATATAACCAATATATACAAGGGGATATAACCAAGATATACAAGGGGATATAACCAAGATATACAAGGGGATATAACCAAGATATACAAGGGGATATAACCAATATATACAAGGGGATATAACCAAGATATACAAGGGGATATAACCAAGATATGTAAGGGGATATAACCAAGATATACAAGGGGATATAACCAATATATACAAGGGGATATAACCAATATATACAAGGGGATATAACCAATATATACAAGGGGATATAACCAAGATATGTAAGGGGATATAACCAAGATATACAAGGGGATATAACCAAGATATACAAGGGGATATAACCAATATATACAAGGGGATATAACCAATATATACAAGGGGATATAACCAATATATACAAGGGGATATAACCAATATATACAAGGGGATATAACCAATATATACAAGGGGATATAACCAATATATACAAGGGGATATAACCAATATATACAAGGGGATATAACCAAGATATACAAGGGGATATAACCAATATATACAAGGGGATATAACCAAGATATACAAGGGGATATAACCAATATATACAAGGGGATATAACCAATATATACAAGGGGATATAACCAATATATACAAGGGGATATAACCAATATATACAAGGGGATATAACCAAGATATACAAGGGGATATAACCAATATATACAAGGGGGTATAACCAATATATACAAGGGGGTATAACCAATATATACAAGGGGATATAACCAATATATACAAGGGGCGATAACCTTGTGTGTTTTACGTTTATTTATCCATACCGGTTACCCATATGAGGACGTCCAAGAGATTAGTTATTTTAGATTTTTGGAGGATATGCATGATACAGACAGAACCAATTCAGATCTCCTCTGGTTCATTTACTGCACGGTGTAAAGCAAGACACGAGAGGTTTAACGTGCATCTGAAAGACTTAATTGTATTATCAGACGGGGGATGAACCTGCGATCCCTGGATTACCAGTCAGCGTGTTACCACTGGATACAGATTGTCTTTGGCGATAACCAATATATACAAGGGGATATAACCAAGATATGTAAGGGGATATAACCAAGATATACAAGGGGATATAACCAAGATATGTAAGGGGATATAACCAATATATACAAGGGGATATAACCAATATATACAAGGGGATATAACCAAGATATGTAAGGGGATATAACCAAGATATACAAGGGGATATAACCAAGATATACAAGGGGATATAACCAATATATACAAGGGGATATAACCAAGATATGTAAGGGGATATAACCAAGATATACAAGGGGATATAACCAATATATACAAGGGGATATAACCAAGATATACAAGGGGATATAACCAAGATATACAAGGGGATATAACCAATATATACAAGGGGATATA
>CM026395.1:33562376-33582803 GCA_014843695.1 Archivesica marissinica | reverse complement strand
GTAACAGAAGCACACATAATGACCCGTAGTGTAATCCATACATGTAACAGAAGCACCCATAATGACCCGTAGTGTAATCCATACATGTAACAGAAGCACACATAATGCCATACATGTACAGAAGACACATCCGTAGTGTAATCCATACATGTAACAGAAGCACCCATAATGACCCGTAGTGTAATCCATACATGTAACAGAAGCACACATAATGACCCGTAGTGTAATCCATACATGTAACAGAAGCACACATAATGACCCGTAGTGTAATCCATACATGTAACAGAAGCACACATAATGACCCGTAGTGTAATCCATACATGTAACAGAAGCACCCATAATGACCCGTAGTGTAATCAATACATGTGAAAATGAATGATTAGCAAATTAAAATATTGTTTGATCTTTCATGACTCAATTTATGTGATAAAAAAAAAGCTGCAGGTGTTGCCTGATAATTAGCTGTGAAGGACACTTTGTAGATCCCAATTGTTATTTACACCTCTTACAATAGTTTTAAACACTTCTCAAATTTGGATGACAAATTAACCCTTTCAACACCACAGACCTCTAAATTGGCTTACAAAAAAGTGTAGATCCAGATGAGCTGATCTGCACTTTTTTCAAGTAATATAACTATTTTTAGAGAGACAAAATTACCCATTTTGATAAATGAACTGATCCAAATGTAATTTTGTTATTAATTTATTGGTTTAAAAATATCATGGACCAGTCCATGTCAGTTACTTGGTGTTGAATGGGTTAAGCACTTAAAAAGCAACAACAAATATCTCTTAGAATCATCATTCATTACTTTGATACTGTTTAGCTATCAGTCAAAATGAAACCTAAAGATCCTATCTGGAATTTCTATAATGTCTCAGGAGATGGCAAAAATCTCAAAACCACTTGTAAAGAGTGCAACGCTGAAGTGAGCGCTACGGTATGTTTAAATTAACTTGTGTGTTACAGTGTAACTAGAATGACAGAAAAACAGATGACAAGAGCATTATCCATTATGTCAAAAGTTGTGAAAATTAACAAGTCGTGAACACTCTACTCTAAGAATAAAAAATCAGGCAGTCAAATGTTCATCTGTTGAATCAGATATAACTTTAATTTACTCTATATAGAAGCTAAATGGTATAGCAGGGTTTTTAAATGCATTATTGATATTAAAATGAAACATTTCTTAACAAATACCCAATTGACTATCCAATCGACCAGTATTGACCACTTGGGGAGTATTGACTGGGCCGGTTAAAACTGGGGGCAAAGGATCTGATGTAACATTGACTCGCAGGTATTCCATCGGGACTTGGTTTTCTATGATCTGATCACATCAAATTAATCAGTCTGCAAAATTAGCCGGGTGGCCACTTTATGTTGCACATATACTACATGTACGCATTTAACCACAAATAAGCGGGTAAAATTATTCAAATATATGGGGCACCTAGTAGCAATATATTTGATTGCTGTTTCCATTAGTCTCATTCATGTGAACCCTAGAAATTGCGTAGAGGTATATATACAGAAATATTTGTTAGTTTTTGTTAAAGGCTAAGCCTCGTGGATTAGTTTGCAGGGTCACGTGTCAGTCATGTGAACCCTAGAAATTGCGTAGAGGTATATATACAGAAATATTTGTTAGTTTTTGTTAAAGGCTAAGCCTCGTGGATTAGTTTGCAGGGTCACGTGTCAGTCATGTGAACCCTAGAAATTGCGTAGAGGTATATATACAGAAATATTTGTTAGTTTTTGTTAAAGGCTAAGCCTCGTGGATTAGTTTGCAGGGTCACGTGTCAGTCATGTGAACCCTAGAAATTGCGTAGAGGTATATATACAGAAATATTTGTTAGTTTTTGTTACAGGCTAAGCCTCGTGGATTAGTTTGCAGGGTCACGTGTCAGTCATGTGAAAATGTTGTAAAACACAGTTCTATTACATATCCTGACTACACACATTGTATTCACATGTGGGTGAAATTGTAGTTAAATTTCAGGGTTCATTCTAGTTCAGAATTTTTGGGAGAAGTGAGAAAGCGCGTGATCGCTTCCTTAAATGGTGTTCTTTAATTATACTTCTGCAAAATAGGGTTAAAATGCACAGTACAACCATTAAATACAACATTTGAATTTTTTTTTAGGGAGAAGTGGGGCCGTCAGGGTCCCTAGGGCGACAATTTCGCCCACATCGCCCTCTAGAATGATCCCTGCGTTTTATATTAAAAGATATATATGCAATCTGAGTTTAGTAAAACGCATTAAATGCATGAATGGTCACCTTACATAGTAATATTATTTCATCAGGTAAAATAGGGATTGACTAGAAGTAGTTCACCGACAAACCGTACAGCTCCGAAAGTGATAATTCATCATCTGTCCCCAGTCTCTTTCTGCTAATTAATCCATTATTTTGTCTCTTTCTGCTAATTAATCCATCATTTTGTCTCTTTCCATCATTTTGTCTCTCCATCATTTTGTCTCTTTCCATCATTTTGTCTCTTTCTGCTAATTAATTCATCATTGTGTCTCTTTCTGCTAATTAATCCATCATTGTGTCTCTTTCTGCTAATTAATCCATCATTGTGTCTCTTTCTGCTAAATAATCCATCATTGTGTCTCTTTCTGCTAATTAATCCATCATTGTGTCTCTTTCTGCTAAATAATCCATCATTGTTTCTCTTTTATTTTCAGGAGGAAATGAAAAAGCAGAACCCAGACTTAAACAGTGGATACAGCACTGGAATAAAAACGAATGCCAGCTTCGAGACATTTTATAAGGTATGAATGCTGCGATGGCAAGGTATTCAAGGTTCTATCTGCTAGCTTGCTTCAATGGCAAGGTGTTCAATGTTCTATCTGCTAGCTTGCTGCAATGGCAAGGTGTTCACGGTTTTATCTGCTAGCTTGCTGCGATGGCAAGGTGTTCAAGGTTCTATCTGCTAGCTTGCTGCGATGGCAAGGTATTCACGGTTCTATCTGCTAGCTTGCTGCCATGGCAAGGTATTCAAGGTTCTATCTGCTAGCTTGCTTCAATGGCAAGGTGTTCAAGGTTCTATCTGCTAGCTTGCTTCAATGGCAAGGTGTTCACGGTTCTATCTGCTAGCTTGCTTCAATGGCAAGGTATTCAATGTTCTATGTGCTAGCTTGATGCAATGGCAAGGTATTCAATGTTCTATGTGCTAGCTTGATGCAATGGCAAGGTGTTCAATGTTCTATGTGCTAGCTTGATGCAATGGCAAGGTATTCAATGTTCTATGTGCTAGCTTGATGCAATGGCAAGGTGTTCAAGGTTCTATCTGCTAGCTTGCTGTGATGGCAAGGTATTCAAGGTTCTATCTGCTAGCTTGCTGTGATGGCAAGGTATTCAAGGTTCTATCTGCTAGTTTGCTTCAATGGCAAGGTGTTCAAGGTTCTATCTGCTAGCTTGCTGCGATGGCAAGGTATTCAATGTTCTATCTGCTAGTTTGCTTCAATGGCAAGGTGTTCAAGGTTCTATCTGCTAGCTTGCTTCAATGGCAAGGTGTTCAAGATTCTATCTGCTAGCTTGCTTCAATGACAAGGTGTTCAAGGTTCTATCTGCTAGCTTGCTTCAATGGCAAGGTATTCAAGGTTCTATCTGCTAGCTTGCTTCAATGGCAAGGTGTTCAATGTTCTATCTGCTAGCTTGCTTCAATGGCAAGGTGTTCAATGTTCTATCTGCTAGCTTGCTTCAATGGCAAGGTATTCAAGGTTCTATCTGTCATGTTGCTGCACGACAAGGTATTCAAGGTTCTATCTGTCATGTTGCTGCACGACAAGGTATTCAAGGTTATATCTGCTAGCTTGCTGCATGACAAGGTATTCAAGGTTCTATCTGTCACGTTGCTGCACGACAAGGTATTCAAGGTTCTATCTGTCACGTTGCTGCAATGGCAAGGTATTCAAGGTTCTATCTGTCACGTTGCTGCACGACAAGGTATTCAAGGTTCTATCTGTCACGTTGCTGCACGACAAGGTATTCAAGGTTCTATCTGTCACGTTGCTGCACGACAAGGTATTGAGAGGATAATATATGATCAGGTAGAGCGTTACTTAACGGAAAATAAGTTACTTTATGCCCATCAATCTGGGTTTAGACATAAATATTCCACAGATACCTGTCATTTACATCTTACTGATTTTATTAAACTTGAGTGAATAAAGGAAATTATATTGGCATGGTCCTTTTAGATTTACAGAAGGCGTTCGACACTGTCGACCATGATATTTATTGTACATTTAACAAGTGATTTTATAATTGCACACTATTGCATTCAAACTGCCAAACTACATGTTTTTATTTACTTTACCCCAGATTTTAAAATTGCACACTATTGCATTCAAACTGCCAAACTACATGTTTTTATTTACTTTACCCCAGATTTTAAAATTGCACACTATTGCATTCAAACTGCCAAACTACATGTTTTTATTTACTTTACCCCATACAGGGGGGGGGGGCAAGTAGAAAATAATGGCATTTTTCATATCATAAAAGGGCAGAATTGACAAGATCTATATGTTATTCTTTTTTGACCCGGAAGTTTACAAATACGTTCACATTCCCACATAATTATGTTTTTTGACCCGGAAGTTTACAAATACGTTCACATTCCCACATAATTATGTTTTTTGACCCGGAAGTTTACAAATACGTTCACATTCCCACATAATTATGTTTTTTGACCCGGAAGTTTACAAATACGTTCACATTCCCACATAATTATGTTTTTTGACCCGGAAGTTTACAAATACGTTCACATTCCCACATAATTATGTTTTTTGACCCGGAAGTTTACAAATACGTTCACATTCCCACATAATTATGTTTTTTGACCCGGAAGTTTACAAATACGTTCACATTCCCACATAATTATGTTTTTTGACCCGGAAGTTTACAAATACGTTCACATTCCCACATAATTATTTTTTATGCACCACCTTTCAGATCTGCATCACATGACAAGATTGTGGTTTAGTAATATTTATTAAACATCCTAGTCTACTAGTATAAATAAATAATAGCATTTCGACATATAAACTTTATCAGTAATTATCACTGGTACGAATCATGCGTGCGCACGAATCGGTTTTTGCAACATATTGCGTATTAATAATTATCCATAATAATTGATTCTAAGTGTATACATGGCAATGAGATGATATATAGGAGTTCAAAAGACTATTTCTTGTGTCCGTTGTTCCATAACTCCATAAAAACTCCATAAACCGCCAGAAGAATTTAAAAATGACTTGCTTCTAAGAAGGCAGGTGTCCGCCATGTCGTATTAAGGTGACATTAAGAACATGGTTCTGTGCCATCTGATGCTATTTTGTTTACAAAAACAATTTAATATTACCTGAGCATTATTAACATTAACATGCGTTGTGTTGATAATTTCAGATAATGGCTTAGGCACTAATGAAACTTGTGATATTGAGGAGCAATACTGAAGTCTACTCAATATAGATACAGTTTTTGCCTCCCATTTTGCATACAGTGTTACAGTGTTGTCTCTCAGGCTGCACTATTGTTCCAATTAAATAAAGTTGTGTGAATATAGCTATCTCCCTCTTGTTGCAGTGGGAATATAGCTATCTCCCTCTTGTTGCAGCAGGAATGTGGCTATCTCCCTCTTGTTGCAGCAGGAATATAGCTATCTCCCTCTTGTTGCAGCAGGAATATAGCTATCTCCCTCTTGTTGCATCCGGAATATAGCTATCTCCCTCTTGTTGCAGCAGGAATATTGCTATCTCCCTCTTGTTGCAGCGGGAATATTGCTATATCCCTCTTGTTGCAGCGGGAATATTGCTATCTCCCTCTTGTTGCAGCGGGAATAGTGCTATCTCCCTCTTGTTGCAGCGGGAATAGTGCTATCTCCCTCTTGTTGCAGTGGGAATAGTGCTATCTCCCTCTTGTTAATATGTTAATAATTGCACAGTTTAGTGTGTGTTGCCCAAAACAGTGACCTTGAACTTACGGTGGTCATCTTGACAATTTTGTAACTTCTACCACTCTGATTTTGTCAATTTTGATGATACTGCATGTTATCGCATCGTGGAAATCTGACGCAATCCTTTCTGTTTACAGGGTATTGGGATAGTACCAGAGGGAGAATGGGAAGCATTCATGGAGAGTATGAGGCTGTCTCTGCCGACAACATTCCGCATCACAGGATCTAGAAGGTCAAGTCAATCCTCCTTTTCTCCCCCCCCCCCCAACAACTTAAACAACTTTTTCCTAAGAACCATTACTAGGGATTTGGCCACGGTTAGTCAGTACATCAACATATACAATGTATATAAAGTATAATCTCTTTGCGTTCTACCGGTGAAATTAACAGTTAAATATGTCATGAAATGTCATTAGAATTTGAACTATTCAGACCTTTATGTTACCAGCATGCCCTGAGATAGTCTGATGTGTCACCAGTTTAAGCTACTTGATGCATTTGTACTTATAAGTTAACATAGCACCAATCAATCCAAAACTGAGGTCTCGTGTCGGTGCTGTACACCGTGCACGTAAAAGAACCAGAGGAGACTCTGGAATGGGTATCTGTCTGTATCATTGCACTATCCTCCAAAAATCTAAAATGACTAATCTCTTCAGGAGGCGTCGCTCATATGGGCAACCGGTAGCGACGATAAATAAACGTAAAACACACACACAATCCAAAAGATAGCAAGATTTACCATACACTTCAGATGTCCAAAAACCATTGATTTTCATTAAACATATTTGCTATCAGGTAAGCAATATGTCGGGTAGTGCATCGTGGCTCTCTTGTTATCGTGTCAGAACAAACAAAAAACACTTGGTAGGTTAGTTATCCCCCTACCGTTTCGGCAAGTGGTAGTGTGTTGACGTCGTCCGTACAGAGCCAGTTCTCAGTACACAATGGGTGGAATTGTTTGAAACTTATGGTAAATATGAATCACTATAGTGTTGTGGTTCCCATACACATCGTCGGTATTGACCTAGTAACACCAAAGTTATTACCCTTTAATTGACCAGGGATCATTCTAGAGGGCGATGTGGGCGAAATTGTCGCCCTAGGGACCCTGACTTCGCCTATAAAAAATAAAATAAAAAAAAGTTGTATTTGATGGTTGTACTGTGCATTTTAACCCTATTTTGCAGAAGTATATTAAAGAACACCATTTAAGGAAGCGATCATGCGCTTTCTCACTTCTCCCAAAAATTCTGACCTAGAATGAATACTGATTGACCCACAAATTACTCCTTTTCGAGCTAGTTTGGCGTGAGATATCGATTCATCGGAATTGTTTGTTGCTAGGTTGATACAGCCTTGTTTTTCTACAATTTGTGTTATTTGTATACAGCCAAGCCCAGGAATTGTTGAAGATCATCAAGGGACAGTACTTCAGCAAGTTTATCTCGAGAGAAGATGGCAGTCTGAAACTGGAACCAATATCATTACCATGGTAACCATTTTCTTTCTCTTGTTTGTCTGATATATAGTAATATCACAGAAACCATCATAAATTCTTCTACCAAATTATGTTTGCTGCATCTAACGGTTGTTTCCCACACAAAGAAGTTGCATCACAAATGGTGACCTTGAAAGTATTGTGGCCGTCTTGAAACGTGTGTATCTCAAGTATTCTTTGTTTCTACGTAGGTACCCGGACGAACTCGCTTGGCAATTGGACTTCACAAAGAAAGAGATTAAAAAAAACAACACTTTAAGCCATCTCCACGGTTTCCTCATCTCGGAGACGGAAAGTGTATGTATCAAAATAATTTGATAATTCAGGGTCAAATGAGCAGGTTCACATTGGATAACCCCATCATTGGTAGTCTATGGCCGTAAATAGAATAATACCACTATATAAATTACTGGGGGGGGGGTAATTTAGAAGGTTTTGCAATTTATATATCACAGAAGAATACAATGGATGTGCTGTGTATACTTATTTGCTTTAACAGTACCTTAAATGGTCTAATCGACTTATTGCTGAGTCACACATAAAAATATTGAAATTTGTGTTTTATTTTTGTTTTGAAAGCTAACCAGTCCTATTATTATGTTGACCTTTTCTATCATTAACCAGTCCTATGATTAGTTTGACCTTTTCTCTCATTAACCAGTCCTATGATTATTTTCACCTTTTTTCTCATTAACCTGTCCTATGATTAGTTTGACCTTTTCTCTCATTAACCAGTCCTATGATTATTTTTACCTTTTCTCTCATTAACCAGTCCTATGATTATTTTCACCTTTTCTATCATTAACCAGTCCTATGATTATTTTCACCTTTTCTATCATTAACCAGTCCTATGATTATTTTCACCTTTTCTCTCATTAACCAGTCCTATGATTATTTTCACCTTTTCTCTCATTAACCAGTCCTATGATTATTTTCACCTTTTCTATCATTAACCAGTCCTATGATTATTTTCACCGTTTCTCTCATTAACCAGTCCTATGATTATTTTCACCGTTTCTCTCATTAACCAGTCCTATGATTATTTTCACCGTTTCTCTCATTAACCAGTCCTATGATTATTTTCACCTTTTCTCTCATTAACCAGTCCTATGATTATTTTCACCGTTTCTCTCATTAACCAGTCCTATGATTATTTTCACCGTTTCTCTCATTAACCAGTCCTATGATTATTTTCACCGTTTCTCTCATTAACCAGTCCTATGATTATTTTCACCGTTTCTCTCATTAACCAGTCCTATGATTATTTTCACCGTTTCTATCATTAACCAGTCCTATGATTATTTTCACCGTTTCTCTCATTAACCAGTCCTATGATTATTTTCACCTTTTCTATCATTAACCAGTCCTATGATTATTTTCACCTTTTCTATCATTAACCAGTCCTATGATTATTTTCACCTTTTCTCTTGTCATTTTGTTGATCATACCTGTTGAGAGATTTAAATGAACAAGTTTCTGCTGAAAAAATAAGTAGACTTATGAATGAACATTTGTAAAGTATATATTCTACCCCCAAAGTACAGTTTCGACTTATTGCCCAGTAGATATGACAAATACTAGTAGTTTTTAAAATGTGTGGGTTGGGGGGTTGGTGGTATCGTGCGTGTGTGTGTTGTATTTAATGTGATAATGATGTTTAGTTAAAATGGGCGTGTCATTTAATATGAATTTATGTCCAGGGATTGAAAGCCAGTCTTGTACGTAGACTGTTTAACCCATTTCATTCTGGATACATTTAAAGGCTTTTGCAAACAACATAGATCCAGATCATCCGCAGCGTGATGCTGCATGCTGATCAAGATCTATAATGTTTGCTACATAACGAAGTGTCTTAGCAAGATCATCTGAATAGCAAACAGCATAGAGCCTGATCAGACGATACGTTCCATGGCGACTGATCTGGCTCTATGTTCTTTGCAAATACTGTTTGAACGGTATCCAGAATGAAATGGGTTAAGCTGTACTGTGAACCTTAATATTTCCAGGGCAATATCAGCCGACAAGAGGCCGTGAGCATGTTACCACCCTTGCTGATGGATATACAACCTCATCATAAGGTATATCTTGTAGTAAATACGTCACAACGTATACAACCTCATCACAAGGTATATCTTGTAGTAAATACGTCACAACCTCATCATAAGGTATATCTTGTAGTAAATACGTCACAACGTATACAACCTCATCATAAGGTATATCTTGTAGTAAATACGTCACAACCTCATCATAAGGTATATCTTGTAGTAAATACGTCATAGCGTATACAACCTCATCATAAGGTATATCTTGTAGTAAATACGTCACAACGTATACAACCCCATCATAAGGTATATCTTGTAGTAAATACGTCACAACCTCATCATAAGGTATATCTTATAGTAAATACGTCACAACGTATACAACCTCATCATAAGGTATATCTTGTAATAAATATACGTCACAACGTATACAGCCTCGTCACAAAGTATTATCAATGTCATAACAACATATACAACCTTGTTACACAATATTTAACAAATACATCATAGCGTATACAACCTTGTCACACAGTATTTAACAAATACGTCATAGCATATACAACCTCGTCACATGGTATTTAACAAATACATCATAGCGTATACAACCTTGTCACACAGTATTTAACAAATACGTCATAGCATATACAACCTCGTCACATGGTATTTAACAAATATGTCATAGCGTATACAACCTCGTCACACGGTATTTAACAAATATGTCATAGCGTATACAACCTCGTCACACGGTATTTAACAAATATGTCATAGCGTATACAACCTCGTCACACGGTATTTAACAAATATGTCATAGCGTATACAACCTCGTCACACAGTATTTAACAAATATGTCATAGCGTATACAACCTCGTCACACGGTATTTAACAAATATGTCATAGCGTATACAATCTCGTCACACAGTATTATCTATGTCATCACAAAGTATAAATCTATATCATAACAAATGCAACCTTGTCATAAAGTATGTAACGTTATAGCGTATATAACCTCGCCATGTAGTATGTCATTACGTCATGACATATATTATCTCACCACAAAGTATGAAACTACTACATGTCGTATATAACCTCGTCACAAAGTATGCAACTACTACATGTCGTATATAACCTCGTCACAAAGTATGCAACTACTACATGTCGTATATAACCTCGTCACAAAGTATGCAACTACTACATGTCGTATATAACCTCGTCACAAAGTATGCAACTACTACATGTCGTATATAACCTCGTCACAAAGTATGTAACTATTACATCTCGTATATAACCTCGTCACAAAGTATGCAACTATTACATCTCGTATATAACCTCGTCACAAAGTATGCAACTACTACATGTCGTATATAACCTCGTCACAAAGTATGCAACTACTACATCTCGTATATAACCTCGTCACAAAGTATGCAACTACTACATGTCGTATATAACCTCGTCACAAAGTATGCAACTACTACATGTCATATATAACCTCGTCACAAAGTATGCAACTACTACCTATCGTATATAACCTCGTCACAAAGTATGCAACTACTACCTGTCGTATATAACCTCGTCACAAAGTATGCAACTACTACATGTCATATATAACCTCGTCACAAAGTATGCAACTACTACATGTCATATATAACCTCGTCACAAAGTATGCAACTACTACATGTCATATATAACCTCGTCACAAAGTATGCAACTACTACCTGTCGTATATAACCTCGTCACAAAGTATACAACTACTACATGTCGTATATAACCTCGTCACAAAGTATGCAACTGCTACATGTCGTATATAACCTCGTCACAAAGTATGCAACTACTACATGTCGTATATAACCTCGTCACAAAGTATGCAACTACTACATGTCGTATATAACCTCGTCACAAAGTATGCAACTACTACATGTCGTATATAACCTCGTCACAAAGTATGCAACTACTACATGTCGTATATAACCTCGTCACAAAGTATGCAACTACTACATGTCGTATATAACCTCATCACAAAGTATGCAACTACTACATGTCGTATATAACCTCGTCACAAAGTATGCAACTACTACATGTCGTATATAACCTCGTCACAAAGTATGCAACTATTACATCTCGTATATAACCTCGTCACAAAGTATGCAACTACTACATGTCGTATATAACCTCGTCACAAAGTATGCAACTATTACATCTCGTATATAACCTCGTCACAAAGTATGCAACTACTACATGTCGTATATAACCTTGTCACAAAGTATGCAACTACTACATCTCGTATATAACCTCGTCACAAAGTATGCAACTACTACATGTCGTATATAACCTCGTCACAAAGTATGCAACTACTACCTGTCGTATATAACCTCGTCACAAAGTATGCAACTACTACCTGTCGTATATAACCTCGTCACAAAGTATGCAACTACTACATGTCATATATAACCTCGTCACAAAGTATGCAACTACTACATGTCATATATAACCTCGTCACAAAGTATGCAACTACTACCTGTCGTATATAACCTCGTCACAAAGTATACAACTACTACATGTCGTATATAACCTCCTCACAAAGTATGCAACTGCTACATGTCGTATATAACCTCGTCACAAAGTATGCAACTACTACATGTCGTATATAACCTCGTCACAAAGTATGCAACTACTACATGTCGTATATAACCTCGTCACAAAGTATGCACCTACTACATGTCGTATATAACCTCGTCACAAAGTATACAACTACTACATGTCGTATATAACCTCGTCACAAAGTATGCAACTACTACATGTCGTATATAACCTCGTCACAAAGTATGCAACTACTACCTGTCGTATATAACCTCGTCACAAAGTATGCAACTACTACATGTCATATATAACCTCGTCACAAAGTATGCAACTACTACATGTCATATATAACCTCGTCACAAAGTATGCAACTACTACATGTCATATATAACCTCGTCACAAAGTATGCAACTACTACATGTCGTATATAACCTCGTCACAAAGTATGCAACTACTACATGTCATATATAACCTCATCACAAAGTATGCAACTACTGCATGTCGTATATAACCTCGTCACAAAGTATGCAACTACTACATGTCGTATATAACCTCGTCACAAAGTATGCAACTACTACATGTCGTATATAACCTCGTCACAAAGTATGCAACTACTACATGTCGTATATAACCTCATCACAAAGTATGCAACTACTACATGTCGTATATAACCTCGTCACAAAGTATGCAACTACTACATGTCGTATATAACCTCGTCACAAAGTATGCAACTATTACATCTCGTATATAACCTCGTCACAAAGTATGCAACTACTACATGTCGTATATAACCTCGTCACAAAGTATGCAACTATTACATCTCGTATATAACCTCGTCACAAAGTATGCAACTACTACATGTCGTATATAACCTTGTCACAAAGTATGCAACTACTACATCTCGTATATAACCTCGTCACAAAGTATGCAACTACTACATGTCGTATATAACCTCGTCACAAAGTATGCAACTACTACCTGTCGTATATAACCTCGTCACAAAGTATGCAACTACTACCTGTTGTATATAACCTCGTCACAAAGTATGCAACTACTACATGTTGTATATAACCTCGTCACAAAGTATGCAACTACTACATGTCATATATAACCTCGTCACAAAGTATGCAACTACTACATGTCGTATATAACCTCGTCACAAAGTATGCAACTACTACATGTCATATATAACCTCATCACAAAGTATGCAACTACTACATGTCGTATATAACCTCGTCACAAAGTATGCAACTACTACATGTCGTATATAACCTCGTCACAAAGTATGCAACTACTACATGTCGTATATAACCTCGTCACAAAGTATGCAACTACTACATGTCGTATATAACCTCGTCACAAAGTATGCAACTACTACATGTCGTATATAACCTCGTCACAAAGTATGCAACTACTACATGTCATATATAACTTTGTCACAAAGTATGCAACTACTACCTGTCGTATATAACCTCGTCACAAAGTATGCAACTACTACATGTCATATATAACTTTGTCACAAAGTATGCAACTACTACCTGTCGTATATAACCTCGTCACAAAGTATGCAACTACTACCCGTCGTATATAACCTCGTCACAAAGTATGCAACTACTACATGTCATATATAACCTCGTCACAAAGTATGCAACTACTACATGTCGTATATAACCTCGTATATAACCTCGTCACAATGTATGTAACTCCTTCATAACATATTCAAATTGTGCTCGTTATTCAAACCAACTTGTGAACGGACATTTACATGCCTGCTGTGCACGGTTTTATTAATAAGTGCATATTAAAAATTTAAATACCCCATTTCGTGGCTCCTAATTTACAGTTTACGCGACGTCATTTATCGGAAAACACATTCTAAAGTAGAATTGGAACACACTTGTGTATAAACAGTGAAAACTTTACCCTGACCTATGTGTTAGATTGACAGTGCAATATTTGTGTTGGAGGATTGTGTTCATGCTTATATGCTCTCGCCATCCATGCCATTAGTTGACATGATAAGTTACTAGTATGTTTATTTGAATCAGATTTTAGACATGTGTGCCGCCCCTGGCTCCAAGACTGCCCAGTTGATAGAGATGTTACATAGTGATGATAGTGTAGCTGTGCCAGGTAAGAACTATGCATGTAATGTATGCTCACGCATGTAAGCAGATCCCAGTTTCGGGAGTTAGCAATGTAAACATTGGGGGAGGGGTCTTCGTGGCAGAGCGGTTACGGTTTTCACTTGCCAATCACTGCTTCAGGTTCGAATCCCACTTGGGGTGAGGAAACTGACCAGCTGGCTTGTGGAAGGTCGGTGGTTCTACGTGCATGCCCGACTGTTCCTGAAATACTGCTCAAATAGCACCCGTGGCCTGTTCCTGAAATACTGCTCAAATAGCACGTTCCTGAAATACTGCTCAAATAGCACCCGTGGCCTGTTCCTGAAATACTGCTCAAATAGCACCCGTGGCCTGTTCCTGAAATACTGCTCAAATAGCACCCGTGGCCTGTCCCTGAAATACTGCTCAAATAGCACCCGTGGCCTGTCCCTGAAATACTGCTCAAATAGCACCCGTGGCCTGTCCCTGAAATACTGCTCAAATAGCACCCGTGGCCTGTCCCTGAAATACTGCTCAAATAGCACCCGTGGCCTGTTCCTGAAATACTGCTCAAATAGCACCCGTGGCCTGTCCCTGAAATACTGCTCAAATAGCACCCGTGGCCTGTCCCTGAAATACTGCTCAAATAGCACCCGTGGCCTGTTCCTGAAATACTGCTCAAATAGCACCAGTGGCCTTCCTCCACTAATAATAGAGTCGCCATATAACTGTTGGTATGACTTTAAGCACAAAAACCAACAACAGATCGTGACAAATTTAGTATTTATGTTTCGGCACTCTTGTTCAATATTGCGCAACACAAATCTGTACAATTGATGAGACGACTCATCATGAAAAGTTGGAACAAGCTAGGCGAGTAAAACTATGAAGATTTTTATACTGAACTTTGTTGTGAATTGTGAACCGGTAAGTTGTGAGATAAGCTCAATCTGTAGCATGCAGAAAGCAATCTGTAGCATGCAGAAAGCAATCTGTATCATGCAGAAAGCAATCTGTATCATGCAGAAAGCAATCTGTATCATGCAGAAAGCAATCTGTATCATGCAGAAAGCAATCTGTAGCATGCAGAAAGCAATCTGTATCGTGCAGAAAGCAATCTGTAGCATGCAGAAAGCAATCTGTATCATGCAGAAAGCAATCTGTAGCATGCAGAAAGCAATCTGTAGCATGCAGAAAGCAATCTGTAGCGTGCAGAAAGCAATCTGTATCGTGCAGAAAGCAATCTGTAGCATGCAGAAAGCAATCTGTATCATGCAGAAAGCAATCTGTATCATGCAGAAAGCAATCTGTAGCATGCAGAAAGCAATCTGTAGCATGCAGAAAGCAATCTGTAGCATGCAGAAAGCAATCTGTAGCATGCAGAAAGCAATCTGTAGCATGCAGAAAGCAATCTGTAGCATGCAGAAAGCAATCTGTATCATGCAGAAAGCAATCTGTATCATGCAGAAAGCAATCTGTATCAAAGCAATCTGTATCAGTGTATGGTGACACGAGATAAGTTCAATCTGTATCATGCAGAAAGCAATCTTTAACAGTGTATGGTGACACGAGATAAGTTCAATCTGTATCATGCAGAAAGCAATCTTTATCAGTGTATGGTGACACGAGATAAGTTCAATCTGTAGCATGCAGAAAGCAATCTGTAGCAGTGTATGGTGACACGTTTGTAAATTCCTCATCTCAGGAATAGATATACTCGCTGTTTCATTCACGATATATTGACCTAATGAATTCATCGGAATATTTTTGTATATTTGCTAGACGGTTTCGTGGTAGCCAATGATATGGACAACAAGCGCTGTTACCTGATGACCCACCAGGTGAAGCGTATCCAGAGCCCAAACTGTATGATCATCAATCACGACGCCAGAATCCTACCTAACATGTACTCATCCAACGATCAGGTACTGTACATACACGTACAACATGTAACATGTACTCATCCAACGATCAGGTACTGTACATACAACATGTACACATCCAACGATCAGGTACTGTACATACAACATGTACACATCCAACGATCAGGTACTGTACATACAACATGTACACATCCAACGATCAGGTACTGTACATACACATACAACATGTACTCATCCAACGATCAGGTACTGTACATACACATACAACATGTACTCCTCCAACGATCAGGTACTGTACATACACATACAACATGTACACATCCAACGATCAGGTACTGTACATACACATACAACATGTAATATGTACACATCCAACGATCAGGTACTGTACATACACATACAACATGTAATATGTACACATCCAACGATCAGGTACTGTACATACACATACAACATGTACACATCCAACGATCAGGTACTGTACATACACATACAACATGTACACATCCAACGATCGGGTACTGTACATACAACATGTACACATCCAACGATCAGGTACTGTACATACAACATGTACACATCCAACGATCAGGTACTGTACATACACATACAACATGTACACATCCAACGATCAGGTACTGTACATACAACATGTACACATCCAACGATCAGGTACTGTACATACACATACAACATGTAATATGTACACATCCAACGATCAGGTACTGTACAAACACATACAACATGTACACATCCAACGATCAGGTACTGTACATACACATACAACATGTAATATGTACACATCCAACGATCAGGTACTGTACATACACATACAACATGTAACATGTACACATCCAACGATCAGGTACTGTACATACAACATGTACACATCCAACGATCAGGTACTGTACATACACATACAACATGTACACATCCAACGATCAGGTACTGTACATACACATACAACATGTACACATCCAACGATCAGGTACTGTACATACACGTACAACATGTACACATCCAACGATCAGGTACTGTACATACACGTACAACATGTACACATCCAACGATCAGGTACTGTACATACACGTACAACATGTACACATCCAACGATCAGGTACTGTACATACACATACAACATGTAATATGTACACATCCAACGATCAGGTACTGTACATACACGTACAACATGTACACATCCAACGATCAGGTACTGTACATACACGTACAACATGTACACATCCAACGATCAGGTACTGTACATACACATACAACATGTACTCATCCAACGATCAGGTACTGTACATACACATACAACATGTAATATGTACACATCCAACGATCAGGTACTGTACATACACATACAACATGTACACATCCAACGATCAGGTACTGTACATACACATACAACATGTACTCCTCCAACGATCAGGTACTGTACATACACATACAACATGTAATATGTACACATCCAACGATCAGGTACTGTACATACACATACAACATGTACACATCCAACGATCAGGTACTGTACAACACATACAACATGTACACATCCAACGATCAGGTACTGTACATACACATACAACATGTACACATCCAACGATCAGGTACTGTACATACACATACAACATGTACTCATCCAACGATCAGGTACTGTACATACACATACAACATGTACTCATCCAACGATCAGGTACTGCACATACACATACAACATGTACACATCCAACGGTCAGGTACTGTACATACACATACAACATGTACACATCCAACGATCAGGTACTGTACATACACATACAACATGTACACATCCAACGATCAGGTACTGTACATACACATACAACATGTACTCATCCAACGATCAGGTACTGTACATACACATACAACATGTACTCATCCAACGATCAGGTACTGTACATACACATACAACATGTACACATCCAACGATCAGGTACTGTACATACACATACAACATGTAATATGTACACATCCAACGATCAGGTACTGTACATACACGTACAACATGTACACATCCAACGATCAGGTACTGTACATACACATACAACATGTACACATCCAACGATCAGGTACTGTACATACACATACAACATGTACTCATGCAACGATCAGGTACTGTACATACACATACAACATGTAATATGTACTCATGCAACGATCAGGTACTGTACATACACATACAACATGTACACATCCAACGATCAGGTACTGTACATACACATACAACATGTACACATCCAACGATCAGGTACTGTACATACACATACAACATGTACACATCCAACGATCAGGTACTGTACATACACATACAACAAATGTACACATCCAACGATCAGGTACTGTACATACACATACAACATGTACACATCCAACGATCAGGTACTGTACATACACATACAACATGTACACATCCAACGATCAGGTACTGTACATACACATACAACATGTACACATCCAACGATCAGGTACTGTACATACACATACAACATGTACTCATCCAACGATCAGGTACTGTACATACACATACAACATGTAATATGTACACATGCAACGATCAGGTACTGTACATACACATACAACATGTACACATCCAACGATCAGGTACTGTACATACACATACAACATGTAATATGTACTCATGCAACGATCAGGTACTGTACATACACATACAACATGTACACATGCAACGATCAGGTACTGTACATACACATACAACATGTACACATCCAACGATCAGGTACTGTACATACACATACAACATGTAATATGTACACATCCAACGATCAGGTACTGTACATACACATACAACATGTACACATCCAACGATCAGGTACTGTACATACACATACAACATGTAATATGTACTCATGCAACGATCAGGTACTGTGCATACACATACAACATGTAATATGTACTCATGCAACGATCAGGTACTGTACATACACATACAACATGTACACATCCAACGATCAGGTACTGTACATACACATACAACATGTACACATCCAACGATCAGGTACTGTACATACAACATGTACACATCCAACGATCAGGTACTGTACATACACATACAACATGTACACATCCAACGATCAGGTACTGTACATACACATACAACATGTACACATCCAACGGTCAGGTACTGTACATACACATACAACATGTACACATCCAACGATCAGGTACTGTACATACACGTACAACATGTACACATCCAACGATCAGGTACTGTACATACACGTACAACATGTACACTCATCCAACGATCAGGTACTGTACATACACATACAACATGTATATGTACACATGCAACGATCAGGTACTGTACATACACATACAACATGTACACATCCAACGATCAGGTACTGTACATACACATACAACAAAATGTACTCATCCAACGATCAGGTACTGTACATACACATACAACATGTACACATCCAACGATCAGGTACTGTACATACACATACAACATGTACACATCCAACGATCAGGTACTGTACATACACATACAACAAAATGTACACATCCAACGATCAGGTACTGTACATACACATACAACATGTACACATCCAACGATCAGGTACTGTACATACACATACAACATGTACACATCCAACGATCAGGTACTGTACATACACATACAACATGTACACATCCAACGATCAGGTACTGTACATACACATACAACATGTACACATCCAACGATCAGGTACTGTACATACACATACAACATGTAATATGTACACATCCAACGATCAGGTACTGTACATACACATACAACATGTAACATGTACACATCCAACGATCAGGTACTGTACATACACATACAACATGTACACATCCAACGATCAGGTACTGTACATACACATACAACATGTAATATGTACACATCCAACGATCAGGTACTGTACATACACATACAACATGTACACATCCAACGATCAGGTACTGTACATACACATACAACAAAATGTACACATCCAACGATCAGGTACTGTACATACACATACAACATGTAATATGTACTCATGCAACGATCAGGTACTGTACATACACATACAACATGTAATATGTACTCATGCAACGATCAGGTACTGTACATACACATACAATATGTACACATCCAACGATCAGGTACTGTACATACACATACAACATGTAATATGTACACATCCAACGATCAGGTACTGTACATACACATACAACATGTACACATCCAACGATCAGGTACTGTACATACACATACAACATGTACACATCCAACGATCAGGTACTGTACATACAACATGTACACATCCAACGATCAGGTACTGTACATACA
>CM026395.1:33461220-33561376 GCA_014843695.1 Archivesica marissinica | reverse complement strand
AAAATATTTCGGTTTTTTTGTGCGTTTCCGGTTATCGACATATATTTCAGTTCTTAGACGCATATATTTCAGTTCTTAGACGCATATATTTCAGTTCTTAGACGCATATATTTCAGTTCTTAGATAGTTCATGCTAGACAGTTGGTGTCATCGAGTCTTTACTGTATTGAACATGTGTTGCGGAGGCCAATTAAAGTGTCCCATATAAAACAAACATTAGATACTCTTATTTTCTTTCCACGTAACGCCTGTTCTATTTTTTCCTGGATTTTACCCTTTTGTTCTGCTCAAGTTTACGACAGTCAGGGCAGAACCATTTGCCTTTCGGAACATTCTTAATTTTCAAACAAGACAAATGAAACCATTCAACTTTGCAGTTTTGATCATCGCATCCAATCATTTCATCTATATCCTCGGGCCCCCTACAATAGCAGTAAACATCTACCCCCATCAGTAGCAGATGATGATTGAGCTGGCTGGTTAGTAGTATCCGACATGGACCAAGCATATAGCCAGTTTTCGTATAAAACTTTCCTACCAGTTCTGGCAGAATTGCTTTGTGGAAGAAAAGATCGGATTGATCAATGATTTCCTGCCACATTGTTTCATTTGGCACAACCCTCTCGACATGCAAGTCTTGTTCTGTCCACAAAACAAAATCTGCATACTCGACACCAGTAACGTGTATCTGGTACATGTAAGCATGGTCAGTTCTCAATGCTATTATGCCTGCATTATCTGTAATGCATGCACATACTTTATTTGTACAATAGTCCTGAATAGAACTGTTACGTGCACAGTAGGCAGGGTTGGCCGGGAAATACCGGGGGCGGGAAATACCGGAAATACCGGTATTTCCCGCCCCGGGAAATAAGCCCAGAAGTGGGAAATACCGGGAAATAAGATTATGTATCTTCCAAACACGTTTTTTGCTCATTTTTATGCATTGCTACCACTCTATAAGTGCTTAAACTGTTTCGTCCCTGCCAGGGGTACTCATCAGGTGGCATCATTGGCAACCACAACCGTTTTTTTGGGTTTTATTGTTTTTTTTTATTTTATTGTTTTTTTTTCCATTTATTTTTTCGTTTTTCTTGTTGGAATGACAGTGTATTCCAGTGAGATTAGGACTATAGAGTATGGACACCTTTGTCTAATTGGCTGACATCTCTCACACCTACATGTATCTTGAAATTGAAGTCCCACAACACACCTTAACACCTGACTGGGCATTGCTAATTGAAATTGTGTACACACAAACAGTGTGGGTCATCTCAAATTATGATTCTGACTTCTTTAATAACTAATTGATTATTTTAATAATACAGCTATATTATGAACACATTTCAGGGATAATCCTAAAAACATTTGCATTTTGCCTACTACATTAAACATTTAAAATACCTCCAATAAATGTATGTATAAACTCCTTAAACTGTGTTTGTATACAATGTATATTAGAGTAATAATGAACAGTCTTAATAATGTTAGATCTCTAACATTTATATAAAGATTATAAGCAATGCGTAAATGCCACTATGAATGCCTGTATTTTTCGTCATATTCTTCAAAATCAGTTCATTTTCATCCTGCACACATGATACTACAATCAGTACGCCGGATAATAGAAATTGTATGGTATATATACCCGTATTTACCACCAAAATCATCCAAATTCTTATTTCCCGGTATCCAAATTCTTATTTCCCAGTATTTCCCGCCGTCCCGGGAAATACTCTTTATTTCCCGGGATATTGCCAACCCTGACAGTAGGGGCATTTAATTTCGACTACACCAGCACCGCAACAGTCACATGTAACAAGTCCATCTGGAGATGCACCAATGTGGGGGTATGCTGGGTTCAGTACCAATCCTGATGCAGATAACTGGAAGTTATCATGTATGGCAGACATTTGCTCAATGTATACATGCCTGGCTGTAGCTTCATGTTTGCATCCCCATTCCACAGCATGATTACTGAATGTGGCTGAAGTACATGCAGGATAGCATATACTTCTGATAAGGGATTGCGATGGTTGATCAGGATTGGACTTGCAGCGACTGGGGGGGAGGCAAATTCTTAAAAAAAACACGAGACTATGTCATCGCACTCTCGCCGGGGGGCTCTGCTAGGGCCCTACTCAGGGCCGTCGGCGGGCCGCCGAACAGGGACGAAGAAAAAGGCCGCAAGCGGGAGGAACTCTACGCGAACCCACACAAAGTTTAAACCCGTAGGGATTTCTTCTGTTTTAGTTGCCTGTTCCTTGCACAATATCTTATTTTTTTCAAACACTCGCTTTCCATATAAATAAAGCAAGTATAAACTCTTACATCTATATTACAGACCTATTTGGCTAGTGGTTCAAGACAAGCTAATGAAGTTGGACAGTATGCTATCAAGCTCATATGATAGCCTGTTCATTCCTATTAGATGTACATTTTGCATATACAATAAGGGAGTCAATTTATTTATAGAGACTTCAATTTCATAACTAATAAGTAACCGTTTTCAACCTTACTAAATTTCGAAGAGTTTATACATTTATAATTTAGAATTTTTGTTCGTTACCATTAAGCACATCAAATACTTCATATCTTTACACAGCTAATTACTGCCATTAACGTATGCAACATCTATATTGTGTCAAGCAGTATAAACATTAATTGTTAATTTGGATACATAATAAACGTGTCGACCAAGCGTTTGCCACAGGGATGTACGCCAAGGGCATTCTGGGTCCATGAAGATTCAAAATTCACCCATTGGCTGCCCAACCTGGATATTTGAGCCACTTGACTGTTATGTATGCATTAACCGGGCCGGGTTCGTTCGATATTAAATTATAAACAATAAACTATAAACACGATAGCTTTCAGTGTCATCATTAGTTACTATAATCCTAACTTATATCACATTCTGATAACATAATAAGATTATAACATGATAGCATAATAACATGGTAGCATAATAACATGATAGCATAATAACATGATAATAACATGATAGCATAATAACATGGTAGCATAATAACATGGTAGCATAATAACATGGTAGCATAATAACATGGTAGCATAATAACATGGTAGCATAATAACATGATAGCATAATAACATGATAGCATAATAACATGGTAATAACATGGTAGCATAATAATATGGTAGCATAATAACATGATAATAACATGATAGCATAATAACATGGTAGCATAATAACATGGTAGCATAATAACATGGTAGCATAATAACATGGTAGCATAATAACATGGTAGCATAATAACATGATAGCATAATAACATGATAGCATAATAACATGATAGCATAATAACATGATAATAACATGATAGCATAATAACATGGTAGCATAATAACATGGTAGCATAATAACATGGTAGCATAATAACATGGTAGCATAATAACATGGTAGCATAATAACATGATAGCATAATAACATGATAGCATAATAACATGATAGCATAATAACATGGTAATAACATGGTAGCATAATAACATGGTAGCATAATAACATGGTAATAACATGGTAGCATAATAACATGGTAGCATAATAACATGATAGCATAATAACATGATAGCATAATAACATGGTAATAACATGATAGCATAATAACATGATAGCATAATAACATGATAGCATAATAACATGATAGCATAATAACATGGTAATAACATGGTAGCATAATAACATGGTAGCATAATAACATGGTAATAACATGGTAGCATAATAACATGGTAGCATAATAACATGATAGCATAATAACATGATAGCATAATAACATGGTAATAACATGGTAGCATAATAACATGATAGCATAATAACATGATAGCATAATAACATGGTAGCATAATAACATGGTAGCATAATAACATGATAGCATAATAACATGATAGCATAATAACATGGTAGCATAATAACATGATAGCATAATAACATGATAGCATAATAACATGATAGCATAATAACATGGTAGCATAATAACATGGTAGCATAATAACATGGTAGCATAATAACATGGTAGCATAATAACATGGTAGCATAATAACATGGTAGCATAATAACATGGTAATAACATGGTAGCATAATAACATGGTAGCATAATAACATGGTAGCATAATAACATGGTAGCATAATAACATGGTAGCATAATAACATGGTAGCATAATAACATGGTAATAACATGGTAGCATAATAACATGGTAGCATAATAACATGGTAATAACATGGTAGCATAATAACATGGTAGCATAATAACATGGTAGCATAATAACATGATAGCATAATAACATGGTAGCATAATAACATGGTAGCATAATAACATGGTAATAACATGGTAGCATAATAACATGGTAATAAACATGGTAGCATAATAACATGGTAGCATAATAACATGGTAATAACATGGTAGCATAATAACATGATAGCATAATAACATGTAATAACATGGTAGCATAATAACATGATAGCATAATAACATGGTAATAACATGGTAGCATAACATGGTAGCATAATAACATGGTAATAACATGGTAGCATAATAACATGGTAGCATAATAACATGGTAATAACATGGTAGCATAATAACATGGTAGCATAATAACATGATAGCATAATAACATGGTAGCATAATAACATGGTAGCATAATAACATGGTAGCATAATAACATGGTAGCATAATAACATGGTAGCATAATAACATGGTAGCATAATAACATGGTAGCATAATAACATGGTAGCATAATAACATGGTAGCATAATAACATGGTAATAACATGGTAGCATAATAACATGATAGCATAATAACATGATAGCATAATAACATGATAGCATAATAACATGGTAGCATAATAACATGGTAGCATAATAACATGGTAGCATAATAACATGATAGCATAATAACATGATAGCATAATAACATGGTAGCATAATAACATGGTAGCATAATAACATGGTAGCATAATAACATGGTAGCATAATAACATGGTAATAACATGGTAGCATAATAACATGATAGCATAATAACATGATAGCATAATAACATGGTAGCATAATAACATGGTAGCATAATAACATGGTAGCATAATAACATGGTAGCATAATAACATGGTAGCATAATAACATGGTAATAACATGGTAGCATAATAACATGATAGCATAATAACATGATAGCATAATAACATGGTAGCATAATAACATGGTAGCATAATAACATGGTAGCATAATAACATGGTAGCATAATAACATGGTAGCATAATAACATGGTAGCATAATAACATGGTAGCATAATAACATGGTAGCATAATAACATGGTAATAACATGGTAGCATAATAACATGGTAGCATAATAACATGGTAGCATAATAACATGATAATAATGGTAGCATAATAACATGGTAGCATAATAACATGGTAGCATAATAACATGATAGCATAATAACATGGTAGCATAATAACATGGTAGCATAATAACATGGTAGCATAATAACATGGTAATAACATGGTAGTATAATAACATGGTAGCATAATAACATGATAGCATAATAACATGATAGCATAATAACATGGTAGCATAATAACATGGTAGCATAATAACATGGTAATAACATGGTAGCATAATAACATGGTAATAACATGGTAGCATAATAACATGGTATCATAATAACATGGTAATAACATGGTAGCATAATAACATGATAGCATAATAACATGGTAATAACATGGTAGCATAATAACATGATAGCATAATAACATGGTAATAACATGGTAGCATAATAACATGGTAGCATAATAACATGGTAATAACATGGTAGCATAATAACATGGTAATAACATGGTAGCATAATAACATGATAGCATAATAACATGATAGCATAATAACATGGTAATAACATGGTAGCATAATAACATGGTAATAACATGGTAGCATAATAACATGATAGCATAATAACATGGTAGCATAATAACATGGTAGCATAATAACATGGTAGCATAATAACATGGTAATAACATGGTAGCATAATAACATGGTAGCATAATAACATGGTAATAACATGGTAGCATAATAACATGGTAGCATAATAACATGGTAGCATAATAACATGGTAATAACATGGTAGCATAATAACATGGTAGCATAATAACATGGTAATAACATGGTAGCATAATAACATGGTAGCATAATAACATGATAGCATAATAACATCACAACATGATCATATAAACAATGTCTAACATTATAATATTCTAATATTCTAACATTCCATGCAATGTTTTCATGCTTAAAAGAGCCAATGTTGTCATGATCTAACGTTCAAATGTCTTAATCGAGTTCATGAAACTAAATCCAATGATTATTGCCCTATACCACATAAACAATGTGCTCCGAGAGCTCTGTAGTAAGGTCACACAGGGAGGTATCGGTGCTCTTAGTGTTGGACACAAATCTTTGTGTGGACTTCAGAAAAATAGATTTCTCTCTATGTAAAGAGCAGTGGGTTTTAATATAATTATAACCAAGGCAATAACTGTATAAGCACGCTTGTATACACAACAGAACTGTAAGATAGACATGGATATCAATTCAATTCAATTCAACATTTTATTACATAAAGCACAATAACATTGCTTATAGTAAGCATATATATACATACAATTGGAAACATGGTTTACAGAGAAGCATGTATTACATATGATATACACGTGTATACTTACAACATGTACAATAATGAAAAATAGTAGAAATTATCAGAATGAACGTCCATGGTAGCAAAACATGCGCATTTCTTGAGTGTATAATACCATGGATGTTCATTATGACTAGACGTTAAGCATGTTTACAATACAGTTCAGTTATATATTCAATGTGTTGAAGACATAATGTGGTCATACTCTTGATAAATTTGCAAAATATTTAGAATTGTGGTTTTCGATTTTTCACAGAATAAATTTTTCATTTTGTGCATATTAGGCCAATGGCAATAATACTGTTTCAGATGCTTATTTCTAAGGTCTCTGAATTTTGAGCAAACTAGTAGAAAATGGTATTCATTTTCCAAGGTATTTGAATTACAATTTTGGCAAGTTCGGTCATTTCTAGATAAATTAATATATCTACCTCTTTCAATTTCGAGGGTATGTGATGACAACCGTAATTTAGTAAGGGCTATGCGGAATTTCTTCTCTTTTATAAAATCTAAATATTTTTCAAATTGAAAAGCATGTTTTATTTTTGCATAAGTATCTAAAGGAGTAGAATTATTTATTCTTGCAGTCCATTCTTGGTAATATATATCATGTAAACGAGTTTTCAATATTTTAAATTCCGCTGTTGTGATCATCTGCTGTTCCCAATAATTTGATAGTCCACAATTATCAAGAATTTGTTTAATCTGAAAGGCCCAATTGCTTCCTCTATATGTTTCATTAATATTTACATCGTTATAAAGCATGCTATAGGTTTTGTATAAAAGTGAGTTTCTGTCACATGAACATAGTTTAGACCAGTATTTTAACATATGTATTTGTCGCCTGACTTTCATGGGTGTCCTTCCGAGTTCGCCATAGATTGCATCTAGATTTGTAGATTTTCTAACATATAATATTTTTCTGCAAAATTTTAAGTGTACAGCTTCAATGTCTTTAGCTTCAATATTTCCCCAAATTTCACTCGAATAATTTAGTATAGGTGCCACAAGCGAGTCAAACAATTTAATCTTTTGCGATGTAGGTAAATCAAGTTGATTATATACAGTAAAAAGGTTATGTATTGCGCGTGATACCTGGGAGGCCAGATGTTTTTGAGACCGTAGCCAGTTATTATTTTTGAAAATATGCAAACCTAGGTACTTGAAGGATTCTACTTCATCGATTTTTGTGCCATTAAAATAGAAGTCATAATGCGTTGGTCGTCCTAGTTCAAAAATCATAATCTTTGTTTTCTTTATATTTATTCTTAATCCCCACTCGATACAATACTTAGATATATCGTTCAATAGTGATTGTAAGGATTGGGGGTTTTGGGCAAGCAAGATTGCATCATCAGCAAATAGCATCAGATATAATGTTACATCTTCAATGGACATAATGCCATCTAGATCCGTATTAACATTAATTAAGATATCGTTTAAGAAAAACAAACATAGTAAGCTACTACATGGATCGCCCTGTTTCAGACCAATATGGGACTGTATAAAATCTGTTGTTTTCGATTTAAAACGAACACGTTGCTTTATAATACAATACATTGATTTTATCGCTTCGGTAAGTTTCGAACTGACGTTTTCGGTCATGAGTTTTTGCCAGAGAAGGGCCCGGTTTATATTATCAAACATGCGCTCCCAGTCTAAGAAAGCTACATATAATTTTTGTTTCTGTGATAAGGTTTTTGCTATAAGGCTCTGTAAGATAAATAAACAATCAGCAGTGGACTTCCCTTTTTGAAAACCAAATTGATTATCAATAATAACTTCTTTGTTGGCTGACCATTTTGTTAGGCGATTTGAGATAAGCTGAGAATAAATTGTGGCTAAAATATTTACAAGCGTTATGCCTCTATAATTTTGTGGCGCACATGGGTCACCGCCTTTATGAATGGGTATAATAATTCCTTCCGCCCAGGATTCAGGGTACACGCCAGTCAAATGTTTTGTTGTACAAACTTAGCAATAACGGACAGATATTTTCAAAGGAATGTTTAAAAACTTCTGCGATTAAATTGTCGGTTCCTGCGCTTTTATTATTGTTCTGTGACATGACTGCTCGGTTTAGTTCATCCATAGTAAATACCGTATCGAGATATTCGCCAGAGATATTATGTTGTGTATTTGTGTCTAAGTGTGTTACTTGCTGCTGATTGCCAAACATTGCTTCAAAATGACGGTGCAGATCGCTAATGTTTATTTCATTTTTGTTTTGTTTATTTTTTTTGTATTGTTTTTTAATGTTAGCCCAAAAACGTTTTGGATCACTTGATGCCATTTTGGCAAGTTTAACTCCCTCGTTATAACGAAACCGAGACTTTTTTAAACGTTTAATCTTTGTGTATTTATTTTTTTGGGTGAAATATGTCGATTTGGTCTGTCTGTTATTATGGCTGAGGAATGCATTTCTTGCTTTATTGTAGTCTCGCCGGGCGTTAATACACTCGCCGTCGAACCAGGGTTGTTTACGTTTGATAATTGCGGGATTACGTGTACTCGAGCCACGTGGTTCGCTAAATATACTAAAAGAGTTTTCCTGCATGAAAGTAGTAAATTGATTTACCGTTTCATCGACGGTGCAGTTATTTATATTTCGTAACATATTATCGAGCACATTCTGTCTCCTACTTAACTGCATGAGGAATGACTGTATTTTCGTACTATCCCATTCAATGTATTGGCTAATGTTTGTAAGTATAGTGTCACGTGATATAATTGTCGGGGGTGGTTTACATTGTATTGAATACGATATACCCACGTGATCTGATACTACGCTAGGTTGTGATATAGTAAATTGTGAGATGTATTTAAAATCATCATTGTCTAGAAGTAAATAATCCACAGTACTTGAACCTTGTTTGCCATGAAAAGTAAAATCGCCAATAGCTTTATCGGAATGTAGCCTGCCATTAGCTATTAAAAAATTGCAGTCTTTGCAAAAAGAAAGTAATTTTCTACCATAGTTATCGACAATACAATCTTTGTTTACACGTGGAGGATAGGTGTTGTCATTAATATTATAAGTACCTGTGTTTATAAAATTGTCAGTAAGCAAGTAATCATCAATATTTGATGTTCGAGAGTTCAAGTCCCCTTGCACGAGGATTTTACCTAGAGTATTATATTTCTCAATTCCTTCTTCTATTTGTTCGTAACAGTCTATATCAATATGGTTTAAAACCGTAGAGTTTGCTGGTGGTATATAGACACTACATATATAAACTTCTTCATTAAATGAAAATAATGTTTTACACATTTTAATCCACACTACACCATATTGGTGTTTTTCTATTATTTGTATCTTGGAGCTGAGCTCACTTCTTATATAAACAGCGATACCACCACTATATCTACCTTTTGTCGTGTTTCTCGATTTATTTCCAGGTAAATGTTCACAGGTGTATCCGGTTATATTTAAGTTTATATCGGGATTAGGTGGTAGCCAGGTTTCACAAAGGACTGTCACATCGTGTTGGTTGATCTCATCTAACAGGTCAAGGTCACCTAGTTTTCTTGCTAAACCATTGATATTCTATCAAAATATTTATAATGGTTAATTAATAATGGCTGTCCGATTAGCGCAGTGGTTAGCGCGCTCGCTTCTCACCAATGCGACGACACGGGTTCGATCCTCGGACAGGGAAGTATGTGAGATGGTACGATGGTCGCCAGATTGGACAGGTGGGTTTTCTCCGAGTACTCCGATTTCCTCCCACATGAATGACCACATTTACGCTTTCATCCGAACCAACGAGGGTGATTAATATAAGTTGTTAAAACTTGCTTCGCGATCGTTGTAAAATAAATAAAGTTTAAAAAACAGTATACTCGTGCTGACAATATATACATGATAAACTAAAAATGTGGATTTTATTAAAACCTATGCGCAGTGATTCTATTTAGATTTATGCTTAAAGCAGCATTACATCGTATGAAATAAATGATATTTGAAATATTCAATTTTTACGTATGGGTAGCAATGCTGCTACACATTCTAACATTATACTTTGTATGCTTATGTTTATTTGGTAAACAGTGTTTTTTTTGCGATAAGTAGGACTTTCCGAGTCGATTGGTCACGCACTTGTTTACAACCGGATCGCATCGTCCGCACTTGTTTACATTCGGAATGCATCGTCCCCATGTGTCCCACGTTGTCTTTTTTAATTAAATTACTTGATATGTTGATTCATACCTCTGTCAGCTATGTCTTTTAGGGACAATTCTACATCCCCGCGAGGGGTTCGACATTAGATAGATAGTATTTCATATTCAAAATATATACGTTGTTTTCTACATCCTGTTGATTCACGCATGCGCGCTGTACTTGTTTACATTTCGTGTGTTGATTTATTGGAATTTTATCGTTTCTGAGCGACTAACGCGATTTTTGTAAACACACACACACATTAGTATTTATATTTTACCCAACACATCCTTTATTACGATGTAATGCTGCTTTAAGAAGACTGGAATATATTTAATTTGGTAAGTATTACATTGAGAGCGTACTGTACTTGGTTGGATACAAGCCAGTTGATATGGGAGCGTGCATAGTATTATACTCGTCAAGAACTTTTCAACGATATGTCACACCCATACCTGTGTGTTTTACGTTTATTTATCGTCGCTTCCGGTTGCCCATATGAGCGAAGCCTCCTGAAGAGATTAGTCATTTTAGATATTTGGAGGATAGTACAATGATACAGACAGAGACCCATTCCAGAGTCTCCTTTTGGTTCTTTTACGTGTACGGTGTAAAGCACCGACACGAGACCTCGGTTTAACGTCCCATCTGAAAGAATGTTAATTTTATTAGGGCCAGACGGAGGATCGAACCTGCAATCCCTAGATTACCAATCCAGCGTGTTACCACTGGACTATAGATCCGTTTGTCACCCATATCTTCCCATAACTTTTACTATATGTTCTCCCTAACCCTGCCTCACCGCTCAAGTCGATCCAACACTACTATTTGAGATTATACTGGTAGAGATTTTTACAACGATATGTCACGCTATTGTCTTCCTAAATATTTTAATTTTGCACTCCCTGACACCACCTCGCCCCTCGAGTCAGGTCGACAATGCGATTTTCGGATTCTACTCGTCGATACCGTTTCAGGGGATGAGGTACCATGACTAAGAATGGATACTCAGATACCTCAACGATGGAAACCCTATGAACCGCAATAGCAATATGTGTTTATGCTGAGTGAAACAAACAATCAATCATTGACATTGAGCAGTAAGAAAGCCGATATATAGTGATTGATTGAATGATTGAATGATTGATTGAGCGAGCGAGTGGTCCATTCTCACAATAGAATGATTTATATTATTATTACATATTTCTGAGAAAATAGTAGGCGCCATAGGTTTCCTCAAATATGTTATTTTATGAGAATTGTTTGATGCTATAAAATGTGTTTTCAGGAAGAAATTATAGATAACATCTTTGAATGTGGTTCTAATGCTACGTGTCTTAGGGATTTCCTTCACAGACGAAGAGGAGGATGTAATATAATCTTGTTGACAAACAATGCACTCACCAAAGGTACATTATACCCACACACTCTCAAGTCAAAGCATTCACCCCACCAGTTACACTGTTGAACTTCCCAATCAACAGTTAATACCCCAATCCAAATTCACAATAGGTTACTGTACAAACAAAAAAAGGATCATAACAGACTGATGTGTAGTCCAGTGGTAACACGCTGGACTTGTAATCCAGGGATCGCAGATTCGATCCCCCGTCTGACCCTAATAAAATTAACAGTCTTTCAGATGGGGCATTAAACCGAGGTCTCGTGTCGGTGCTTTACATCGTGCACGTAAAAGAACCAGAGGAGACTCTGTCTGTATCATGCACTAACCTCCAATTTCTAAAATAACCTGATCTCTTCAGGAGGCGTCGCTCATATGGGCAACCGGAAGCGACGATAAATAAACGTAAAACACACACAAAAGGATCGTACAATACGTTGCTAAATCTAGACGTAAGACTGACCAGGTGTTCAATGCCTCATCCCACAATGAAAAGGGGACGAAGCTTATCCACTTAAAACACATTAGATATGTCAATCAATGAGTGTATAGTGACCCAACTATAGTTACCCTCGCTGCCTGCGAACCATGTGGGCAAGCGTGCAGGTAAAAGGCTCATTCTACGATCGTGACGCAAGTATCCCGGCGGCAACGACATAATCGGAGTTAAAATATAGGAACAAGGTGTAATGCTATTTATATATTAAGTTTAAAGGGCTACAAGTGGGCTCGCATACCCGCAAACTGGGTATTGAATCTATTTTTTGACTCAATGTATCAATCGCCGCGTAAAGAATTAGTTTGTTCTGGTCGAAGTTGTAGGTGTTCGTCGAGCTTTAGTGAGTTTAAATGGCTTACATTAGCAGAGAGGTTAGGGATAGAGGCAGTAATCCCACAAAACAGGTGGCAGTAAACTAAAGCTGAACAGTAGAATACTCTTCAATTGAAGATCAAATTTAGCCCTAATGCCCAGATTACTGCCAATTGTCCCAATATTACTGCCAATTGTATATTTCGTTACTGCCTCTATCGTTAACGTAGCAGAGACGCCATTGTACAGTATTGCTTCACACAAATCTCCTCCAATGTACCCCCGTGCAAGGATATCATCTTATAAATGCTTCCAATCTTTCTCATCTGCCCATAACTGGATCTGCACACTGAATTTACATGTTGTTCCATGTTAAATTGGGAGTCTAGCATAGCCCCAAGGTTTCTCACGCACTTTGATGGTTTTATAGCAGTCTCCAACAGTTATTGTGATATTTTCGACTGATTGTTCTTTTTGTTTTGAGCAAAAAACAATAACTTCCGTCTTGTCTGCATTCAATTTGAGCATGTTTATGTGCATCCATTGAACAATTTCGTTAAAACAATCTTCAACACGGCGTATGGTTTCTAACTGTGATTGATCATCCGTTGGTTCAAAGGATAAATATAGCTGCGAGTCATCCGCGTAAAAGTGATGTTTAAGACCATGTTTTTTGCATATGGAACCAACGGGCTTTGTATACATGGTGTAGAATTTAGGGCCTAACACCGAACCTTGAGGAACACAGAAATGCATCTTGACTGGTTTGGACAACTTTCCATCACTACAAACTGTTTGGTATCTATCAGTGAGATATGATTTTATCCACTGGAGTGCTTTGTCGGCAATTCCAAAATGGTTTTCAAGACGATGCAGCAATGTGACATGGTCAATTGTGTCAAAGGCTGCTGACAAATCGAGCAGAACTAGACTAGAAGCATTGCTCTTATCTAGGGATTGAAGAATGTCGTTTTGCACTTTCACCAACGCGGTTTCTGTGGAGTGATATTTTCTGTATGCAGATTGGTGTTCCTCATGCAGACTGTTTGATGTTAAATGTTCTTCAATACGTGTGCTGACAACTTTTTCGGCAATTTTAGACACATATGGTAAATTTGACACTGGTCTATAGTTTTTTAGTACATTTTCATCGAGGGTTGGTTTTTTTAGCAGTGGTCGTATTCTAGAACAAAACGAGATCACGCACATACAATTCTTCATATATGTCACTAACGATCAAATAAAACAATATGTCCGATTAGAGCAGATGTTAGCGCTCTCGCTTCTCACCAATGCAACCCGGGTTCGATCATCGGACATCGGTTAAATGGTACGGTGGTCGCCAGATCGACCAGGTGGGTTTTCACCGAGTTCTCCGGTTTCCTCCCACACGAATGACAACATTTACGCTTTCATCCGCGCCAACGAGAGTGATTAAATGACTTCCCAGCGATTCGTAGTATAGCGGGAAAGTATTGTCTTCCAGATACGGTCAGTTGGTCGGACCGTTTATGGCGTGATAAAACTATTGGCCAATAGTAGAGTTGAGTAATTGTGGACGGATCGGTTTCGCCAATTAGAGGTGAATATGTAAAACATGTGAAGAGAGAAGTGTGGATCGAATCAGTTCTAGCGATAGAAAAATTAATTTTTAAAAAAGACAGTTTTTGTTTTTATCATATTGAAGTAATTCACTTCAAAGATGAACCAATTTTAATATGAAGAACGGTGATGTTTCTAGAATGGCGGAAATGCATATTCATTATATATGCAGCATTGTAAGGTTTGAAACATTAACAATAAAAGTTCTGACATTACGTTTATTCATAGTCACATGTATAGGCATGTAGCTTTGAAACAGAATAATTGATTTACATTTTTGTCATGAAACTTACATATTGGAATCAAATTTATACGCATCCAGATAATGTTCTAGATAGCATTTCTGTTACAATGAAATATAAGTTTATAGCAGTAGTACACATCACAGTGTAGCATAACACTGGGTACAGATAGGTTGTAAACATTTTAATCTACAAACGATCTTAAGATCTATGTTTTCAGTAAAATATATGAAGCACCGCCGAGGTACACTGGATACAGTTTTACATGTACATTTTTTTTACATCATTAATGATTTTTTATCTCTGGTTTTTACGCTGGTACAGTCTATCTCGGTCTGTCTAAGAATATGTTTCATGTATCCGACTATAATTAGGTAGTATAGCCAAAGATATTTCAAAACATGTTTGTTTTGCACATGCAATTATTCTTGCAACTGCAGTGAATAAACACGCTACAGGCCAAACATATAATGAGTTTGTTTTAGGGGTTAGTTACAGACTGTAATGAGGTGTCTGTGAAAAGTTAGCAAGTTTTGTCTGTAAATGGGACACATAGCATTACAGTGTAAGATAACTGAGTTAAGGGAAGACTATAAGTTGTTAAAGCTTGCTTCGCAATCGTTGTAGAATAAATAAAGTTTACACTTTAACTCTTTCACCGCCAATGTCGCATAAAAGCGACTTTGCAAATAAAAACAAACAGAGAACCTGATCAGACAGAACAGAACACGCCGTCTGATCAGATTGTATGCTGAGTGCTCTTCAGACAGTGGAGCTGAAGCACCTACCCGAATAGCAAACAACACAGATCCTGATCAGACGCGGCTGATCTGGATCTATGTTGTTTGCACATGCTCTGAATTTATTCGGCGCTGAAAGAGTTAAATAAGACAATCTCAATACAAGTCGTGTGTTCCACTAAGCATGCAGCTGTTGTAGGTACATATCCTTCTTCTTCTTCTTCTTCTTCTTGTGTGTATATATCCCACCAGTGTAGTTGGTGCATCCGGTTGTATCAGCTAGCGGTTTGGTTAGGTATTATTATTGTACATTAGCTCTGCTATAGCTGGAAAGATTATGTTAGAATGGAGCAAGTACAATGTATTGGATGTTAGTGTTGTAGTAGAGGCTTAGGGATAGTTCTCGGACGGAATTCATTTCTTGTACGAATGTCTTCGTTGTTTAGCAGTGATTACAGTATCACCAGGCTAGTATAGTCTATGATGAGGGGCGTCAATATGGACCTCGATGAGAGTTGGCTGCATACAGTGAATCCCAGGTGATCATTTATAGTGTGACGAATGCTTTTGATGAGTCTCGTTCTGGGTAGCTTGAGAACATGACATATTGTCCCTTCTGTCCATGATTGTTTTGCAACAATTTGTCACTCAGTAGTGTTGTGCCTATACAAATATACCTAGACATATTTGCTATGCACGAATTGAAAATATCAACTTGTCACTCAGTAGTGTTGTGCCTATACAAATATACCTAGACATATTTGCTATGCACGAATTGAAAATATCAACTTGTCACTCAGTAGTGTTGTGTCTATACAAATATACATAGACATATTTGCTATGCACGAATTGAAAATATCAACTTGTCACTCAGTAGTGTTGTGTCTATACAAATATACCTAGACATATTTGCTATGCATGGATTGAAAATAACAACTTGTCACTCAGTAGTGTTGTGTCTATACAAATATACCTAGACTTATTTGCTATGCACGAATTGAAAATAGCTTACTTAAACTTACTGTGTTTTCAAACTTCAGTACTGTCGCCAAACATTTTACTACAAACTTGTATACTCAGCAGGAACTATTTTTAACAAGTTGATGTTCTTTCCTGCGGTCGGGTTTTATACAAAGTAGGTGTAAAAATCTGACATTTCATACCTCGATTAAACATAGAAAAAGAATATAAAATTGTTACAACTATGAACTAATATTAAACAGATTACAAAATAAATTATCTATTTTATTCATCACACCATACAAAAGTAGCACGCAATGCATATTGTGAATATTAATGACAATAGAACAGTTTTGTAATTCATTTGGTTATGAAAGGCGATCACATAGGCTGAATCAGAATCGTTATATTCCAAGATGTTGTAATTATACACAGTAATAAAGCCTTCACCATTAGTGATATCCAGTTTCACCCGTTGCTATAAGCGTCAAAAGTAATCTGCTATCAGGGTTTATCATAAATGGTCAATCCATATTTCATAATGCAGCTGGGAATTTATGTCTGAGATTGGTTACGTGTACGCCGAACAGTATGTATTGGTGTTATATGTCAGAGATTGGTTACGTGTACGCCGATGATGTATGTCTGAGATTGGTTACGTGTACGCCGAACAGTGTGTATTGGTGTTATATATCAGAGAGTGGATACGTGTACGCCGAACAGTGTGTATGGGTGATATATGTCAGAGAGTGGATACGTGTACGCCGAACAGTGTGTATGGGTGATATATGTCGGAGATTGGTTACGTGTACACCGAACAGTGTGTATTGGTGTTATATATCAGAGATTGGTTACGTGTACGCCGAACAGTGTGTATGGGTGATATATGTCGGAGATTGGTTACGTGTACACCGAACAGTGTGTATTGGTGTTATATATCAGAGATTGGTTACGTGTACGCCGAACAGTGTGTATTGGTGCTATATATCAGAGATTGGATACGTGTACGCCGAACAGTGTGTATGGGTGATATATGTCGGAGATTGGTTACGTGTACGCCGAACAGTGTGTATTGGTATTATATATCAGAGATTGGTTACGTGTACGCCGAACAGTGTGTATGGGTGATATATGTCGGAGATTGGTTACGTGTACGCCGAACAGTGTGTATTGGTGTTATATATCAGAGATTGGTTACGTGTACGCCGAACAGTGTGTATTGGTGCTATATATCAGAGATTGGTTACGTGTACGCCGAACAGTGTGTATTGATGATATATGTCGGAGATTGGTTACGTGTACGCCGAACAGTGTGTATGGGTGATATATGTCGGAGATTGGTTACGTGTACGCCGATGATGTATGTCTGAGATTGGTTACGTGTACGCCGAACAGTGTGTATTGGTGATATATATCAGAGATTGGTTACGTGTACGCCGAACAGTGTGTATGGGTGATATATGTCGGAGATTGGTTACGTGTACGCCGAACAGTGTGTATGGGTGATATATGTCGGAGATTGGTTACGTGTACGCCGAACAGTGTGTATGGGTGATATATGTCGGAGATTGGTTACGTGTACACCGAACAGTGTGTATTGGTGTTATATATCAGAGATTGGTTACGTGTACGCCGAACAGTGTGTATTGGTGATATATATCAGAGATTGGTTACGTGTACGCCGAACAGTGTGTATGGGTGATATATGTCGGAGATTGGTTACGTGTACGCCGAACAGTGTGTATGGGTGATATATGTCGGAGATTGGTTACGTGTACGCCGAACAGTGTGTATGGGTGATATATGTCGGAGATTGGTTACGTGTACACCGAACAGTGTGTATTGGTGTTATATATCAGAGATTGGTTACGTGTACGCCGAACTGTGTGTATTGGTGATATATATCAGAGATTGGTTACGTGTACGCCGAACAGTGTGTATTGGTGATATATGTCGGAGATTGGTTACGTGTACGCCGAACAGTGTGTATGGGTGATATATGTCGGAGATTGGTTACGTGTACGCCGAACAGTGTGCATGGGTGATATATGTCAGAGATTGGTTACGTGTACGCCGATGATGTATGTCTGAGATTGATTACGTGTACGCCGAACAGTGTGTATTGGTGATATATGTCGGAGATTGGTTACGTGTACGCCGATGATGTATGTCTGAGATTGGTTACGTGTACGCCGAACAGTGTGTATTGGTGATATATGTCGGATATTGGTTACGTGTACGACGAACAGTGTTTATTGGTGATATATGTCGGCGTTATTCTTGGCGCTGAAGCATACTGGTATATCTTTCATGACAATCCACTAACAGAAAGACAATTATTAAGCTGAAACATTTATGCTGAGCCACTTTCAAAAATTAACACCAACCGATACTGCAACGTGAGAAGAAACACCAACCGATACCGCAACGTGAGAAGAAACACCAACCGATACTGCAACGTGAGAAGAAACACCAACCGATACTGCAACGTGAGAAGAAACACCAACCGATACCGCAACGTGAGAAGAAACACCAACCGATACTGCAACGTGAGAAGAAACACCACCGATACCGCAACGTGAGAAGAAACACCAACCGATACCGCAACGTGAGAAGAAACACCAACCGATACCGCAACGTGAGAAGAAACACCAACCGATACCGCAACGTGAGAAGAACACCAATCGATACCGCAACGTGAGAAGAAACACCAACCGATACAGCAACGTGAGAAGAAACACCAACCGATACAGCAACGTGAGAAGAAACACCAACTCATACCGCAACGTGAGAAGAAACACCAACCCATACCGCAACGTGAGAAGAAACACCAACCCATACCGCAACGTGAGAAGAAACACCAACCGATACCGCAACGTGAGAAGAAACACCAACCGATACCGCAACGTGAGAAGAAACACCAACCGATACCGCAACGGGAGAAGAAACACCAACCCATACCGCAACGTGAGAAGAAACACCAACCGATACTGCAATGTGAGAAGAAACACCAACCGATACTGCAATGTGAGAAGAAACACCAACCGATACCGCAACGTGAGAAGAAACACCAACCGATACCGCAACGTGAGAAGAAACACCAACCGATACTGCAACGTGAGAAGAAACACCAACCGATGCCGCAACGTGAGAAGAAATACCAACCGATACTGCAACGTGAGGAGAATCACCAACCGATACCACAACGTGAGGAGAATCACCAACCGATACCGCAACGTGTGAAGAAACACCAACCGATACCGCAACGTGTGAAGAAACACCAACCGATACTGCAACGTGAGAAGAAACACCAACCGATACCGCAACATGAGAAGAAACACCAACCGATACTGCAACGTGTGAAGAAACACCAACCGAAACACCAACCGATACCGCAACGTGAGAAGAAACACCAACCGATACTGCAACGTGAGAAGAAACACCAACCCATACCGCAACGTGTGAAGAAACACCAACCCATACCGCAACGTGAGAAGAAACACCAACCCATACCGCAACGTGAGAAGAAACACCAACCCATACCGCAACGTGAGAAGAAACACCAACCGATACCGCAACGTGGGAAGAAACACCAACCGATACCGCAACGTGGGAAGAAACACCAACCATACCGCAACATGAGAAGAAACACCAACCGATACTGCAACGTGAAGAAGAAACACCAACCGATACCGCAACGTGAGAAGAAACACCAACCCATACCGCAACGTGAGAAGAAACACCAACCCATACCGCAACGTGAGAAGAATCACCAACCGATACCGCAACGTGAGAAGAATCACCAACCGATACCGCAACGTGAGAAGAATCACCAACCGATACCGCAACGTGAGAAGAATCACCAACCGATACCGCAACGTGAGAAGAAACACCAACCGATACCGCAACGTGGGAAGAATCACCAACCGATACCGCAACGTGGGAAGAAACACCAACCGATACCGCAACGTGGAAGAAACACCAACCCATACCGCAACGTGGGAAGAACACCAACCGATACCGCAACGTGGGAAGAATCACCAACCGATACCGCAACGTGAGGAGAATCACCAACCGATACCGCAACGTGAGGAGAATCACCAACCGATACCGCAACGTGAGGAGAATCACCAACCCATACCGCAACGTGGGAAAATCACCAACCTATACAACCCACCAACCGATACCGCAACGTGAGAAGAAACACCAACCGATACCGCAACGTGAGAAGAATCACCAACCGATACCGCAACGTGAGGAGAATCACCAACCGATACCGCAACGTGAGGAGAATCACCAACCTATACACCAACCGATACCGCAACGTGAGAAGAAACACCAACCGATACCGCAACGTGAGAAGACATAACCCACAACTGTTTATTTATCGTCGCTACCGGTTGCCCATATGAGCGACGCCTCCTGAAGAGATTAGTCATATTAGATTTTGGAGGATAGTGCAGTGATACAGACATAGACCAATTCCAGGATCTCCTCTGGGTCTTTTACGTGCACGGTGTAGAGCACCGACACGAGACCGCGGTTTAATGTCCCATCTGAAAGACTGTTAATTTTATTAGGGTCAGACCGGGGATCGAACCTGCGATCCCTGGATTACCAGTCCAGCGTGTTACTACTGGACTGCAGATCCGTCTGTTGACTGACACGATCCATATACACTTTATTTATTGCGAACTATTGCGAAACAAGCTTTAACAACTTATTTTAATCACTCTCGTTGGCGCGGATGGAAGCGTATATGTCATTTGTGTGGGAGGAAACCGGATCACCCGGAGAAAACCCACATGTCCGATCTGGTTACCACCGTACTATCTCACATACTTCTCCGTATGTTCAACTAAAATATTATCTTAATGAAGGCGTTTATGGAGTTTTGGGAATCTTGAGTTAAGAACAATTTGAAGTTGATGTGTTTTATGGAATTTTAGTTTATACAAATTTAGCTCGATTGCGAAGCAAGTTCTTAAAACTTATATTAATCCCTCTCGAGTACTCATTCCTGATGGAATCCATCGCCACGAGGGAGATATAAGAGCCAATGTTCGCATCTGAAGCGAACGCACTACCACGGCGCTATCACGACTTATACTGCGCTATCACGACTTCCACTGCGCTATCACGACTTCCACTGCGCTATCACGACTTTCACTGCGCTATCACGACTTTCACTGCGCTATCACGACTTTCACTGCGCTATCACGAATTCCACTGCGCTATCACGACTTCCACTGCACTACCACGACTTCCACTGCACTATCACGACTTCCACTGAGCTATCACGACTTCCACTGCACTATCACGACTTCCACTGAGCTATCACGACTTCCACTGCACTATCACGACTTCCACTGCGCTATCACGACTTCCACTGCACTATCACGACTTCCACTGCGCTATCACGACTTCCACTGCACTATCACGACTTCCACTGCACTATCACGACTTCCACTGCGCTATCACGATACCACTGCGCTTTCACGACTTCCAATGCACTATCACGACTTTCACTGCGCTATCACGACTACCACTGCGCTATCACGACTTCCACTGCACTATCACAACTTTCATTGCGCTATCACGATATCACTGCGCTATCACGACTTCAACTGCACTATCACGACTTCCACTGCACTATCACAACTTTCACTGCGCTATCACGATATCACTGCGCTATCACGACTTCCACTGCGCTATCACGACTTCCACTGCGCTATCACGACTTTAAGAAAGTTCCACTATTAGATCATGATTTACCATGTATATAGTGAACATTATTAATTGTTATGTTGCATTGAATATATGTGAAAATAACTGTGATAAGTCTCTTGTAATTCAAATATATGAATGGCTATGTACTGTTTTATAGTATGTAATATGATTTTATGATACATTGTACATAGATGAGACTATAATAAAGAATAAAACTACTTTGCCTAGGCGCTTTCAGATTTGCCCTGCATATAATACAATTATGGACGGATCTCAATTCAACGAAACGTACTACTAACACAAACATTGCAAATCACGCGTAGTTCCTTTATTGTTATGTAAATGATTAACGATCAAACTCCCATTAGAAACCAAGATTATTGTAGCAAATTGATAAAATATCTCTGCTTTAACCATCTGAATGGATGCTCCAGACGTCTCGTGTAATTATGATAGTGAAGATGCAGAACATTTCTTCTTTAATTGCGATCTTTACAAAAATGAACATCGTTCATTATTTATAAATACTCTTATAGATTAATGTGCTACATTGAATTATTATCTGATGAGGATAACACAGTGCCGACACGGCTTATATTGTTCGTGTGTCGGGTCTACGGTTCTTGTGTAGTAGTATATGTATGTCGGTTGGGGAACTCGCTTGTTGTGAGGTACCGGGGCTGGTCGGGCTATAATTAAAAGTTGTGAGGTACCGGGGCGGGTCGGGCTATAATTAAAAGATCCAATTCACAATTTAAATTTTACGAAAAGTTTAATTCTTATTTATTTAACCTGGTTCAGATTCTGGATTAGCGTGATGCAGCCGGAATATCGGGATATATATATTGGCTAGTGCTGGATTCGAACGCACACCTAACCGGATTGGGTAGCCAATGAGTGAATTTTGAAACGCCCACCTATCCAGGTTATGTATGTATGTTCCATTAAAGTCAAACCCCTTGCGGGGACCTAGACATGTTTCCTGGGCAGGCTTTGCCGACCTAAGTGGTCAACCAGTACTAAGCAATGTGTGTGAGGTGCCTTGCTAAATGACACTACATACGTGGCCTGACCGAGTATCGAACCCGGGACCGTTCGATTCCAAGTCCGATGCTCTACCACTGGACCACGGACGCCACACAGGTCGGGTAGCCAATGGGTGAATTTTTAATCTTCATGGACCAGGAATGCTTCATGACACGTATATTATTATCCAAATATGCAACAGAACAAATAATTAATGTTTATACTGCTTGGCACTAATCTCCTGTCATCATATTGCACAGACGAGTAATATAGATGTTGCATAATATCTATCTAGTAATTATCTGTGTAAAGATATGAAGTATTTAATGCGCTTAATTGTAACGTATACAACTTATACCAAACCTACCCCTAACGTATGTCAACGTACACCAGCGTGTTGGTGAAAATTCACATACGCCGGCATACGTTACTGCTATACGTTATAGCGTAACAGCACCATTAGCTGTCTAAAGATATGAAGTATTTGAACAAAATTTCTAAATTATAAATGTATATACTCTTCGAAATTTAGTAAGGTTGAAAACGGTTACTTATTAGTTATGAAATTGAAGTCTCTATAAATAAATTGACTCCCTTATTGTATATACAAAATGTACATAGGAATAGGAATGAACAGGCTATCAATTTGAGCTTGATAGCAACAGCTTTATTTAGACAAGTTCAAACACACGTCCTTTTTCGTAGACTGTTCACAAGCAGTATTGTGCAGGTGATTATGCCATCCCGGAACTTGTGTGTTGGTGTCATCGGGTGGAATTGTAGGTTATATTTATGTTTATTCCGTAAGTTAGATTAATCGAATGTTGAGTGACCTTACGTAGTCTTCTAATGTTGACGAAGCATGTTGTATTAGCATACAATTAGCATACCACTAGCGTGCATGTTTTCCATGTATAATGTAATAAAATGTCATTCAACTCCAAATAGTATGCAGTGTATGCGTTTCTTTCGTTCTAATCCCTAAGTCTACTGCAGTTTAATTATATGTAACATGTTCATTTGTTGATTACATGTAAAATACTGAAGTAAATAATGTTAAACTAAATAGTATGCAAGTGGCTGTTTCGTTGTATATATTACATGTCATTTAGCTCGTTAATAATGGGCCCATCACACGTCAACGTTCTGGCCAACGGTTTCCAATATTTGAGGAAACGTTGGTTATCGTCCGTGGTCGCTGGAATAACGCTAATAGAGCGTTAGCAGAAAGTTGGAACATGCTGGTGAACGCTGGTAATCGTCGGTGATCAGCTGAGAAAGCTGGTTCGAAAATAAAGTTTTGAACACCCACACATGTTTTCCTCGAGACGAGCGTTCTCCAACGTTTAAATAGGTTGGAGAACCCTGGAGAACTTTCATCGAACGTTGCAAGCGTTCGGCTATCGTTACTCAGTCGATACCCTATCGTTATTAATCGTTCGCTTTCAGTGAACGACTCAGTGGCGACCTTTCAGCGTCCACAGAACGCACACCTAGCATTGGATTGTGAATGCACGCGTGCAGACAGGAAACTATGCAGTCTGGTTGGATGGTGAATGCACGCATGCAGACAGGAAACTATGCATTCTGGTTGGATGGTGAATGCACGCGTGCAGAGAGGAAACTATGTAGTGTGGTTGGGTGGTGAATGCACGCGTGCAGACAGGAAAATATGCAGTCTGGTTGGATGGTGAATGCACGCATACAGACATGAAACTATGCAGTGTGGTTGGATGGTGAATGCACGCATGCATACTGGAAGCTATGCAGTCTGGATGGATAGTGAATGCACGCCTGTAGACAGGAAACTATGCAGTCTGGTTGGATGGTGAATGTACGCGTGCAGACAGGAAACTATGCAATCTGGTTGGACGGTGAATGCACGTATGCAGACAGGAAACTATGCAGTCTGGTTGGATGGTGAATGCACGCATGCAGACAGGAAACTATGCAGTCTGGTTGGATGGTGAATGCACGCATGCAGACAGGAAACTATGCAGTCTGGTTGGATGGTGAATGCACGCATGCAGACAGGAAACTATGCAGACAGGAAACTATGCAGTCTGGTTGGATGGTGAATGCACGCATGCAGACAGGAAACTATGCAATCTGGTTGGATGGTGAATGCACGCATGCAGACAGGAAACTATGCAGTGTGGTTGTGTGGTGAATGCACACATGCAGACAGGAAGCAATGCAGACAGGAAACTATGCAGTGTGGTTGAATGGTAAATTCACGCATGCAGACACTAAACTATGCAGACAGGAAACTATGCAGTCTGGTTGGATCGTGAATGCATGCATGCAGACAGGAAACTATGCAATCTGGTTGGATGGTGAATGCACGCATGCAGACAGGAAACTATGCAGTCTGGGTGGATGGTAAATGCACGCGTGCAGACAGGAAACTATGCAGTGTGGTTGGATGGTGAATGCACGCATGCAGACATGAAACTATGCAGTGTGGTTGGATGGTGAATGCACGCATGCAGACAGGAAACTATGCAGTCTGGGTGGATGGTGAATGCACGCATGCAGACACGAAACTATGCAGTCTGGGTGGATGGTGAATGCACGTATACAGACATGAAACTATGCAGTCTAGTTGGATGGTAAATGCACGCATACAGACATGATACTATGCAGTCTGGTTGGATTGTGAATGCACGCATACAGACAGGAAACTATGCAGTGTGGTTGGATGGTGAATGCACGCATGCATACTGGAAGCTATGCAGTCTGGATGGATAGTGAATGCACGCCTGTAGACAGGAAACTATGCAGTCTGGTTGGATGGTGAATGTACGCGTGCAGACAGGAAACTATGCAATCTGGTTGGACGGTGAATGCACGTATGCAGACAGGAAACTATGCAGTCTGGTTGGATGGTGAATGCACGCATGCAGACAGGAAACTATGCAGTCTGGTTGGATGGTGAATGCACGCATGCAGACAGGAAACTATGCAGTCTGGTTGGATGGTGAATGCACGCATGCAGACAGGAAACTATGCAGACAGGAAACTATGCAGTCTGGTTGGATGGTGAATGCACGCATGCAGACAGGAAACTATGCAATCTGGTTGGATGGTGAATGCACGCATGCAGACAGGAAACTATGCAGTGTGGTTGTGTGGTGAATGCACACATGCAGACAGGAAGCAATGCAGACAGGAAACTATGCAGTGTGGTTGAATGGTAAATTCACGCATGCAGACACTAAACTATGCAGACAGGAAACTATGCAGTCTGGTTGGATCGTGAATGCATGCATGCAGACAGGAAACTATGCAATCTGGTTGGATGGTGAATGCACGCATGCAGACAGGAAACTATGCAGTCTGGGTGGATGGTAAATGCACGCGTGCAGACAGGAAACTATGCAGTGTGGTTGGATGGTGAATGCACGCATGCAGACATGAAACTATGCAGTGTGGTTGGATGGTGAATGCACGCATGCAGACAGGAAACTATGCAGTCTGGGTGGATGGTGAATGCACGCATGCAGACACGAAACTATGCAGTCTGGGTGGATGGTGAATGCACGTATACAGACATGAAACTATGCAGTCTAGTTGGATGGTAAATGCACGCATACAGACATGATACTATGCAGTCTGGTTGGATTGTGAATGCACGCATACAGACAGGAAACTATGCAGTCTGGTTGGATGGTGAATGCACGCATGCAGACAGGAAACTATGCAGTGTGGTTGGATGGTAGATGCACGCATGCAGACAGGAAACTATGCAGTGTGGTTGGATGGTGAATGCACGCATGCAGACAGGAAACTATGCAGTGTGGTTGGATGGTAAATGCACGCCTGCAGACAGGAAACTATGCAGTGTGGTTGGATCGTGAATGCACGCCTGCAGACACGAAACTATGCAGTGTGGTTGGATGGTGAATGCACGCGTGCAGACAGGAAACTATGCAGTGTGGTTAGATGGTGAATGCACGCATGCAGACAGGAAACTATGCAGTGTGGTTGGATGGTGAATGCACGCCTGCAGACACGAAACTATGCAGTGTGGTTGGATGGTGAATGCACGCGTGCAGACACGAAACTATACAGTGTGGTTGGATGGTGAATGCACGCGTGCAGACAGGAAACTATGCAGTGTGGTTGGATGGTGAATGCACGCCTGCAGACACGGAAACTATGCAGTGTGGTTGGATGGTGAATGCACGCCTGCAGACACGAAACTATGCAGTGTGGTTGGATGGTGAATGCACGCGTGCAGACAGGAAACTATGCAGTGTGGTTGGATGGTGAATGCACGCCTGCAGACACGAAACTATGCAGTGTGGTTGGATGGTGAATGCACGCGTGCAGACAGGAAACTATGCAGTGTGGTTGGATCGTGAATGCACGCATACAGACAGGAAACTATGCAGTCTGGTTGGATGGTGAATGTACGCCTCCAGACAGGAAACTATGCAGTGTGGTTGGATGGTGAATGCACGCCTGCAGACAGGAAACTATGCAGTGTGGTTGGATGGTGAATGCACGCGTGCAGACAGGAAACTATGCAGACAGGAAACTATGCAGACAGGAAACTATGCAGACAGGAAACTATGCAGACAGGAAACTATGCAGACAGGAAACTATGTAGTGTGGTTGGATGGTGAATGCACGCCTGCAGACAGGAAACTATGCAGACAGGAAACTATGCAGTGTGGTTGGGTGGTGAATGCATGCCTGCAGACACGAAACTATGCAGACGGAAACTATGCAGTGTGGTTGGGTGGTGATTGCACGCCTGCAGACACGAAACTATGCAGACAGGAAACTATGCAGTGTGATTGGATGGTGAATGCACGTCTGCAGACAGGAAACTATGCAGTGTGGTTGGGTGGTGAATGCATGCCTGCAGACACGAAACTATGCAGACAGGAAACTATGCAGTGTGGTTGGATGGTGAATGCACGCCTGCAGACACGAAACTATGCAGTGTGGTTGGATGGTGAATGCACGGGTGCAGACAGGAAACTATGCAGTGTGGTTGGATGGTAAATTCACGCATGCAGACACGAAACTATGCAGTCTGGTTGGATGGTGAATGCACGCATGCAGACAGGAAACTATGCAGTCTGGTTGGATGGTAAATGCACGCATACAGACATGAAACTATGCAGTCTGGTTGGATGGTAAATGCACGCATGCAGACAGGAAACTATGCAGTGTGGTTGGATGGTGAATGCACGCCTGCAGACAGGAACTATGCAGTCTGGTTGGATGGTAAATGCACGCATGCAGACAGGAAACTATGCAGTGTGGTTGGATGGTGAATGCACGCGTGCAGACAGGAAACTATGCAGTGTGGTTGGATGGTGAATGCACGCATACAGACATGAAACTATGCAGTGTGGTTGGATGGTGAATGCACGCATACAGACAGGAAACTATGCAGTCTGGTTGGATGGTAAATGCACGCGTGCAGACAGGAAACTATGCAGTGTGGTTTGGATGGTGAATGCATGCGTGCAGACAGGAAACTATGCAGTCTGGTTGGATGGTGAATGCACGCATGCATACAGGAAACTATGCAGACAGGAAACTATGCAGTGTGGTTGGGCGGTGAATGTATGGGTCTCTGTCTGTATCATTGCACTATCCTCCCAAAATCTAAAATGACTAATCTCTTCAGGAGGCGTCGCTCATATGGGCAACCGGTAGCGACGATAAATAAACGTAAAACACACACGTATATTATTATGTTCTTAAGTCGTAAAAATAACTTTCAAAAAACTCTTGTTGACAGCTTTAGCTTGATCACGTGATCTTGCTGCTCAATACAGCTATCGCAATGGTGTCGGGTTGGTACCCGTTTATATGGGGAACTCAAGACTTCACCTATGCACGGCGTACTTGTTGTTTTTTATTTTTATTTATCCACCATAACTTGTTGAGTATGTTATTTTAATATAGTACATCATTGAATAAAAACATGTATTTGTCTTAATAAGAAATGATATAGAAACTATTTTTCGTGTTAGGTGTAGATTTTTTAAATTCGGATAGCTACCTGAATTGCTCATACACCGTATCAGTTTCGGTGGAAATATTCTCCCAATGATTTGTTTGTTTATATCCGTCTACTGGACCAGTCACGTGACAGTTGCATCATGTCATCGATACACGCAACGGAATGTTATTGAACCATGCTTCAACTCTGTCAGCGAAATAAGCCTAGAACTATATAAATATCTTAAATACGGATGTAAATGAACAAATACGCCGAGCATAGGAATACCTCGAGCATAGGAATACGTCGAGCATAGGAATACGCCGAACATAGGTTCCACCACTCTATGTCTGTAGCCTAATGGATACGTATATGATTATCTGTGGAACATAATAAGTGTCGAACATACCTTTACTATAACTCTAAGCTGATAGAAAAATGCTCTTGTTCACTTTCTCGGATTACTTTTAGAAATTTAATACAAATAAAAGGCGGTTATTTTTAATCAAATCCAGGGACCTGCTAACGTAAGCCGTTACGGTAGCTATTGCCTTTAAATGTACATAGTATACGCAATAAACTAGAATATGTAACAGATAACTTCAATTTAATGACTTTGACGTGTACTCATTCAGACAATACTGTACCACGAACTAAGGCATTAACTCAACAGGAATCAATCTTCACCAGATCCTATCATGCTGTACTCGAATCCTTTATTAGCATGACGTACTCGAATCCTTTATTAGCATGACGTACTCGAATCCTTTATTAGCATGACGTACTCGAATCCTTCATTAGCATGACGTACTCGAATCCTTCATTAGCATGATGTACTCGAATCCTTTATTAGCATGACGTACTCGAATCCTTCATTAGCATGACGTACTCGAATCCTTCATTAGCATGATGTACTCGAATCCTTTATTACCATGATGTACTCGAATCCTTTATTAACATGACGTACTCGAATCCTTCATTAGCATGATGTACTCGAATCCTTTATTAGCATGCTCTACTCGAATCCTTTATTAGCATGACGTACTCGAATCCTTTATTATCATGCTGTACTTGAATCCTTTATTAGCATGATGTACTCGAATCCTTCATTAGCATGATGTACTCGAATCCTTCATTACCATGATGTACTCGAATCCTTTATTACCATGATGTACTCGAATCCTTTATTAGCATGACGTACTCGAATCCTTCATTAGCATGATGTACTCGAATATGTATTAGCATGACGTACTCGAATCCTTTATTAGCATGACGTACTCGAATCCTTTATTAACATGACGTACTCGAATCCTTTATTATCATGCTGTACTCGAATCCTTTATTAGCATGACGTACTCGAATCCTTTATTAACATGACGTACTCGAATCCTTTATTATCATGCTGTACTCGAATCCTTTATTATCATGCTGTACTCGAATCCTTTATTAGCATGACGTACTCGAATCCTTTATTAGCATGACGTACTCGAATCCTTTATTAGCATGATGTACTCGAATCCTTTATTAACATGACGTACTCGAATCCTTTATTATCATGCTGTACTCGAATCCTTTATTAACATGACGTACTCGAATCCTTTATTAGCATGACGTACTCGAATCCTTCATTAGCATGATGTACTCGAATCCTTTATTACCATGATGTACTCGAATCCTTCATTACCACGATGTACTCGAATCCTTTATTAGCATGACGTACTCGAATCCTTCATTAGCATGATGTACTCGAATCCTTTATTAGCATGACGTACTCGAATCCTTTATTAGCATGACGTACTCGAATCCTTTATTAGCATGATGTACTCGAATCCTTTATTAGCATGATGTACTCGAATCCTGCATTAGCATGATGTACTCGAATCCTGCATTAGCATGATGTACTCGAATCCTTTATTAGCATGACGTACTCGAATCCTTTATTAGCATGATGTACTCGAATCCTTTATTAGCATGATGTACTCGAATCCTGCATTAGCATGATGTACTCGAATCCTTTATTAGCATGACGTACTCGAATCCTTCATTAGCATGATGTACTCGAATCCTTTATTAGCATGATGTACTCGAATCCTTTATTAGCATGACGTACTCGAATCCTTCATTAGCATGATATACTCGAATCCTTTATTAGCATGACGTACTCGAATCCTTCATTAGCATGATGTACTCGAATCCTTTATTAGCATTATGTACTCGAATCCTTTATTAGCATGACGTACTCGAATCCTTCATTAGCATGATGTACTCGAATCCTTTATTAGCATGACGTACTCGAATCCTTTATTAGCATGATGTACTCGAATCCTTTATTAGCATGACGTACTCGAATCCTTCATTAGCATGATGTACTCGAATCCTTTATTAGCATGACGTACTCAAATCCTTTATTAGCATGATGTACTCGAATCCTGTATTAGCATGACGTACTCTAATCCTTCATTAGCATTATGTACTCGAATCCTTTATTAGCATGATGTACTCGAATCCTTTATTAGCATGATGTACTCGAATCCTTTATTAGCATGATGTACTCGAATCCTTTATTACCATGATGTACTCGAATCCTTTATTACCATGATGTACTCGAATCCTTTATTACCATGATGTACTCGAATCCTTTATTACCATGATGTACTCGAATCCTTTATTACCATGATGTACTCGAATCCTGCATTAGCATGATGTACTCGAATCCTTTATTATCATGATGTACTCGAATCCTTTATTACCATGATGTACTCGAATCCTGCATTAGCATGATGTACTCGAATCCTTTATTACCATGATGTACTCGAATCCTTTATTACCATGATGTACTCGAATCCTGCATTAGCATGATGTACTCGAATCCTTTATTACCATGATGTACTCGAATCCTTTATTACCATGATGTACTCGAATCCTGCATTAGCATGATGTACTTAAAATAGTGTTGAACAGGAAGGCCATGCTGGTCCTATATCGCTAATCTGGCTACATTTTTTACCCATACGTTACCATTTTACCAACTTTGAAAGAGCATGATTGTACATCGATCATTTCTACTAAATGTTGCCAAAATCCAATCAGCGGTTGGCAAAAAGAAGATATGTGGAGTATGTGTGTTCGTTTTAGACGGCGGCGTTTATTCTTGACAACATCCAATTAACACATTTGAAAAGGCTGCACCTATGGACCGTCACTGTGAAATGTGGCCACCATTGGCCAAGTGATTTGTGTGAAGAAGAAGATAACGACCTTTTGACCTTTCAGCAGTCATAATGGATGAAAGCTTGCACCAGAACGAACGCCTGTAGAAAATGTTTAACAACTTTGAAAGAGCATGTACGTCGATCATTCCTACCAAGTTTCTGCAAAATCCGTCTGGCGGTTCGTTAGAAGATTTTTGTAGAATAAGAATTATACTCTTTTTTGATGGAGGCCAACAATATTTTAACAAATTTGGAATGGCTTCGCCTAAGGTCCGTCCATACAGGTAGAGTTTGTTGACCATTTGCCAATCGGCTGGTGAGAAGAAGACGCTTGAAATATCCTTTTGACCTTCGTCAGCCATCCCGGATGACGTAGGATGACGTCATCCTATTTGACGAAAACAGAGTGATCACGATTTGATATAATTATGCCATGATCATATTCGATCCGGGGTCACCATTTTAACAACTTTGATAGAGCATTGTATATCGATCATTCCTACCAAGTTTCGTCGAAATCCGTCTGATGGTTCGTGATATTTGTTAAGAAAAGAATGTGTGCTATATTTAGACGACAGCCATCTTGGATTTCAGACGAACTTTATTTTAGCGTTTTTGGAAAAGCTTCACCGATGGATACAGATACAGATATTGTTTCTTGACCAGTGGCTTATAGGTTTTTTAGAATATGCCATTTGAAATATCTCGTAAAATGATGACCTTTAGACATTTCCACGGCCATCTTCGATAACGTAATCATTCCATTTCGATGACAATTGTACTAGAGCGATCACCTCATCGATAACTTCGATTTGTTATATGACAACCATATTCACTCAAAAATAACATTTAACCTCAAGCCCCCATACTACCGCATCAACAACCCACTGCCAAAAATAGACGAAACTTCTGAATTAACGAACATTTGTGTAGACGAAAACTCATACACCTATCGTCTCCAAGCCAGATTTTAGTAACATTATATTTCTGTATGCTAGCCAAGACCTCATTCTACCGCAAATTTCAATCGAGATTCAAGATGACGTATTTTCAGTTTCTAGAACACCTGGCCCCAAGGTTATACAACTTTTCTCAGATCTCAAACTCAATCTCAAATGATCTGATTGGTTGGTTCTGAGTGTTACAGTCAGCTATCAGACGCTTGAGACTGAGTTTTGAGATTGGAGAAATTTGTTATAACCTACAGACCTGGAATTGCGATAAAGTTCGAGGGCCCGGAATTTAAACGCGAACTCAGAAGTTGGTTCCCGCTTTTCATATCTCCTCAACTGAAGTAGTCTAGCTACCTGTGAACACACCGGAAATATAAGGAGTTTTAATATTCAGAGTATATGTGCGTTTGTATATTTCCCAAGCTCATTGAGATTTAGTTTATTTTATACAAATTTAGTTTAGCTCGATTGTGAAACAAGTTCTTACAATTTATATTTATCACTCTCGAGACCTCATTCCTGATGGAATCCATCGCCACGAGGGAGCGAGAAGAGGCAACGTGGAATTTAAATGCCTTGCCTAAGAGCACAATCGTAACGGCTTCATCGGGGCTCGAACTCCGGACCTTTCGCACCTGAAGCGAACGCGCGTCCACTGAGCTATCATTGAGATTTCAATATTTGCTTCTCCCTAAGAACTATTATATTGGGTTCAAGTAGTGCTTATTAACTCAATTTCACTTAGCAAGTCCATTTGCTAAGAATGTGATGGAATTATCGTTAGGGTTTGCTAATGACATTTCGTCTATTGAAACCTTTTGAAGATGTCTAGGAATCAACGTTTCTAGATTTATGTAGGTTAATTCTGACACGGTTAACATATCCTTTGTCAAGAACATGAGACAAGTTATATTTACATATTCTGCTGTATCCCTAGTATGGAATACAGTCAACCCTGTGTTAGTGGTCACCTCTATTAAGCAGCCAACCTGTATTAAGCAGCCAGATTACACATTCCCAATATGTTGTTTTATTATATTTTTGACCTCTATTAAGCAGCCACCTGTGCTAAGCAGCCACTTTCTGTGATTCCCTTGGCTGGCTGCTTAAGACAGGTTTGACTGTATGTATTGCATACTGTTCTGTATATGACTTGGTTGATCTGAACAATCGACTAAAAGATACAGATACGGTTTTTTCAATATGTTGTCCATTTTAAAATACACTAGTATCAGGTTTATAAGTCACTTTTTGTTGTAAATAGTATTTATTGATATGTTGTACTGAAATACAGTATATCGCATATATAGATGTCACTGTAATTAAGATTGCATTTAGAAATGTTTTAAGATTTCGAGTAAGTAAAATTATATACTATAGTTCATCCCTATAGTAATATGGTATGCCAATAATTATCACCTACATTTGTTGTCATAATTTTATACTTATGTTGTAGAATGTAATATTGCTATGTCACTATGTGAATACAATATGTTCGTTCGTTCGTTCATCTTCTATCAGCACACATGCACATAACAAACAAGAGGTAATTGAATTATGGTCGCTCACCGAGGCATGATCACAGAACAGAACATAACAAATGGTTATTTACAATACTTGTACAATGTACATCGTCGAAAAACATACAATATACTAGTATACATAAGTATTGATCATGTGATATATGCAGTGGCGGTTTAATGGGAGGGCTGACTGGGCTGAAGCCAGGGGCCCCCGATATTTAGGGGCCCCCAAATTAGTATTTTAAATCTGTAATTAACTGAATAAAATTTAACGAATTTTATTTAAATGACTACATAAATAGATATAATTTAGAAGATATCCTGAGCTTTCCAACGATGTATGACTTTAATAATATTTTGTGTTTAGTCGATTGCAGCAATAACGTATAGTGCACTGTTCCCCGAGTTTAATAGTCCCGCAATATGTGTCGACAGGTGAAATCCCTTCTTACCAACCAATGCGATAGCGGAAAGCCGTAATTTCGGTGAATTGTGGCCAAGCGGGGGTAATGTGAGAAAGGTGTATTCAATAGAATGTTCTTGTTTGCTTACACTAGTATTTAGCTTTATGAAAGGCCCCTGTTTGAGCTACAGCCAGGGGTCCCATGCAACCTTAATCCGCCCCTGGATATATGCATGGTGCACAACAATAGTTAACAGTACATGATTGTATTCATATAATCGCATACATCAGCTTAGCAAGACAGCTTCTATCAATAGTTAACAGTACATGGTTGTATTCATATAATCGCATACATCAGCTTAGCAAGGCAGTTTCTATCAATAGTTAACAGTATATGTGTGTATTCATATAATCGCATACATCAGCTTAGCAAGACAGTTTCGATCAATAGTTAACAGTACATGTTTGTATTCATATAATCGCATACATCAGCTTAGCAAGACAGCTTCTATCAATAGTTAACAGTATATGTGTGTATTGATATAATCGCATACATCAGCTTAGCAAGACAGTTTCTATCAATAATTAACAGTACATGGTTGTATTAATATAATCGTATACATCAGCTTAGCAAGGCAGCTTCTATCAGAATATTACTGGTTACAAATTACGGCAATGAGGATGAACATAAGCATTTGGTTATTCAGCACAGCAATGTGTTTCTTAATGTTCTGTGTGTGTGTTTTACGTTTATTTATCGTCGCTACCGGTTGCCCATATGAGCGACGCCTCCTGAAGAGATTAGTAATTTTAGATTTAAGAGGATAGTGCAATGATACAGACATATACCCATTACAGAGTCTCCTCTGGTTCTTTTACGTGCACGGTGTAAAGCACCGACACGAGACTGTTCATTTTATTAGGGTCAGACGGGGGATCGAACCTGCGATCCCTGGATTACCAGTCCAGCGTTTTACCACTGGGCTACAGATCCGTTTGTTTCTTAATGTTATTGCTTCTTTGACATATTTGGACAAGTTACACAATACATTATTATCAGTTGACATTAGCAATTCCAAGATCTTAAAGTTTCAACTTTATTTATTTTACAACGATTGCGAAGCAAGTTTTAGCAACTTATATTAATCACTCTCGTTGGCGCGGATGAAAGCGTATATGTGGTCATTCGTGTGGGAGGACACCGGAAACCCACCTGTCCGGTTTGGCGACCACCGTACCAACTCACATACTTACCGGTCCGAGGATCGAACCCGGGTTGCATTGGTGAGAAGCGAGTGCGCTAACCACTGCGCTAATCAGCCCAGATATATAACAAGATCTTAAACATTGATGACCTAGAATGGTAATATGTATTGTTGTACATGAACATATACATTTGAAATGATGTTCGTCTTCTATGTGTCCACTATATTACAGCAGTTACAGTGTCTTTGGTCTCTCGGTATTCTATTTATTGCATATCGGCAGTTCGATTCATAAAGGAATGGACTGATAACCTCAACCTACTAAATTAATAATGAATAACTTACGATTTCGTGGCACAACGTCTAGATAACTCTCATAACAGCGATTATTTTTCAACAATCTATAATTATCAATGACTGGACTTCTTATGAGTTGCTATACGGTTCCAGATACAGAACGAGCATGCGGTGGTTCAGCCATATGTACCACGGTCAGTAAGGATGAATCGAGAAATACTAGCTTTCGATTCAAAGAACTTAACACAAAATGTGTGCACAAATCAGTGAAACTTATTATTCAACGGTGCGAATCCAATTAAAGTAATTGAATGCTGAATTAAAATAATGCTGAACAATAGTTTGAAATCATTGTTAGTGTGTCTGTATGTTGGATCAGAAAGAGTCATATTCTACTTTATCGGTGGTAATTGGCATCAGTAGTAATCCCGTCTCTTTGGAGTCATGACTGAGCATGCGCGGCGGCCATTTTGGATTGTGCAATGTTGTGAAATACTTTGAAATATTACATCAGCCAATTGGATTTGAATGTACACAAACGGGCGCCATTTTGAATTATATTTATAGTAACTCATTTGCATATAAGGCAAACCAAAGTAGATCACGTATGTGCGTTTACTACGACGTACGAATGCGTGGCGGATTGCGCAATATGTACTATGATTTCAACCCTCTTATATGACGTATGAGCGGCCATTTTGTATTACCCAATACTTGTGTAAGTCAGTCATTATGTTGTTGTTAAAATATATTTATAGAATTGAAGGATGTTTCAACATGTATATTTTAGTTATAAAATAATTGCACAACATTGACATAACCGTATGGGCGTCCATTTTGGATTGCGCAATATGTACTATGATCAGAGGGTCATATTCTACTTTATCGGTGGTAATTGGCATCAGCGGATCTCCGTCTCTCCACGACCGATTCTCTAGAGTGTTCATTATCAGCCCAGATATACAACATCACGTGTCATTATACATTATACTTGTCACTGAGAAACGAGTGTCTGAATGATTGTATCGTTCAATAATAATCATGAATTAATGCGAACCCAACAACGATTGCGAAAATAAATCTACATACTCAAATACAAGTATCACATGAAATGCTTTCTAGCTTGTTTGCCTAACTAGGTCAGAGATCGAGCGTGTACTATAACAATACATAAGGAAGTCTGGGAAATTGAAGATTTATTGATTCTGATTGGTTACTTAATTTGGATACCACTGTAACCTATCATCACTGATGGTCACGGGTTCGAGCCCCGCTCAGGCCGTGTCTCATTTATATGAGAAAGTTGGCAGTTTCTTACGGAGGTTGGTGCACCCAAGTACTGGTTAACCGCTGGAGCCTGCCCAGGAAAGGTATTGTTAGGTAAACTGCCCGCCGGCGATATAGCCCGAAATGGTGCTGATGCAGGCGTAAAACCCGAAATATAACATATAACATACTTAATTTGGCTTATCTAGAAACGTACTGTTTGTCCACTGCTCAAAGTGTTTTACATACTAGTGGGTACCATTTTCAATCATTAATATATATATGTCACGAGATCATCTCAAGAGAATGTGCCATCTCTAATTAACGGTCTAAGTTACTAGAAACGTACTGTTTGTCCACTGCTCAAAGTGTTTTACATACTAGTGGGTATGTGTGTTTTACGTTTATTTATCGTCGCTACCGGTTACCCATATGAGCGACGTCTCCTGACGAGATTAGTCATTTTAGATTCTGGAGGATAGTGCAATGATACAGAAAGAGACCCATTACAGAGTCTCCTCTGGTTCTTTTACGTGCACGGTGTAAAGCACCGACACGAGACCTCGGTTTAACGTTCCATCTGAAAGATTGTTAATTTTATTAGGGTCAGACAGGGGATCGAATAAAGTGGGTATCATTTTCAATCATTCATATATAGGTCACGAGATCATCTCAAGAGAATGCGCCATCTCCAATTAACGGTCTAAGTTACATTACGTCCTCGATAAATGGGAATCTTAGATGTAGGAATATTTTAATTGTGTAATATGTCATGACGCATTGGCTTATCGTATGCACTATATATCAAAATAAAATAATCGATGTTTATGCCCCCGAATAGTTTTCGCACTGTCCGTGTGTCCGTCCGTCCGTCCGAGTCAATAGTTCCAGTCTGGGCTGTATCTTCGTCGGCTATGTCGGCGGCATTTATCACCTGTTGTGATGATTCTTGCTTAGACATTATTTTACCTATTCTTCCTTCGTGTGTTTTGTTCTATCATTTCCCACATTCCTATCGTCTCGTGCTGTTCTTCCCATACTAGAATAACATACCACTGTATTATAGAAATTAGTGTTGCCAATTCCCCGGAAACAGCATGCATAAAATTAAATGTTCATCATCATTAACAACATCTAATATAGCCCTGATAGCACTCAGAATGTCAATGGTATATGTGGGGCATGGACTCATACGGGATGTATATCCGTGAAATGCGGTGTATAAATGATGGACATGTTTTGGGTAAAACAAAACAGACGGATATGTAACACGCTGGACTGGTAATCCAGGGATCGCAGGTTCGATCCCCCGTCTGACCCTAATAAAATTAACAGTCTTTCAGATGGGACGTTAAACCGAGGTCTCGTGTCGGTGCTTTACACCGTGCACGTAAAAGAACCAGAGGAGATTCTGGAATGGGTCTCTGTCTGTATCATGCACTATCCTCCAAAATATAAAATAACTAATCTCTTCAGGAGGCGTCGCTCATATGGGCAACCAGTAGCGACGATAAATAAACGTAAAACACACAGGTAAATACGTTGACATCATGTATTCGGCAACAGCTAGTTAATAGTTATTACAGTAACCTGGCATTGGATGTGTTATACAGATAATTTATTTGATGTTATAGTCCTATGTATATGTGCATTTACGTCATAGTATAAGAAGCATAAAACATATCAATATCCGACCGTAATCCACATATAAGACACTTATAAACACATATTAAAACATATTTATAATTGTTTAAAATTCAATTCTAAAATAAATTTATTTACAGAATGGATAGCCTTAACACTTAAAACTTGCAATGTTTTGGTCAAAATGTTCAAGTTAAACTATTGTGTAATTCCAATAAAATAGATTTCCTGACAATGCATCTTCATATTAAGGTAAGACTTTTCTTCATTTATGCATAATTAATAATTAATGTTATATGCGTTGCTATGGCTTAAAATTGGGTCGATTATGAGTTTTATTTTCTAGAGAAAAGCAGGACGAACTGATAGAAGATTAAGCACACATTATTGGGGTTAATGATACATAATGTATTCAATCTATGCGTCGATCACGTCACATAATCTGTCTGCCGCATCTACGTAGTGGAATAAGGACCGTAGCTGTTCTTTGCTGTTTGGATCAGAAGTGTAACATCGCCGAGGGACATGTTTGCGATGTATAATCGCCGAGGGACATGTTTGCGATATGTAATCGCCGAGAGACAGGTTTGCGATGTGTAATCGCCGAGAGACAGGTTTGCGATGTGTAATCGCCGAGAGACAGGTTTGCTATGTGTAATCGCCGAGAGACAGGTTTGCGATGTGTAATCGCCGAGAGACAGGTTTGCGATGTGTAATCGCCGAGAGACAGGTTGCGATGTGTAATCGCCGAAAGCAGCTAGGTTTGCGATGTGTAATCGCCGAGAGACAGGTTTGCGATGTGTAATCGCCGAGAAGCAGCTAGGTTTGCGATGTATAATCGCCGAGAGACAGGTTTGCGATGTGTAATCGCCGAGAGACAGGTTTGCGATGTGTAATCGCCGAGAAGCAGCTAGGTTTGCGATGTATAATCGCCGAGAGACAGGTTTGCGATGTGTAATCGCCGAGAGACAGGTTTGCTATGTGTAATCGCCGAGAGACAGGTTTGCGATGTGTAATCGCGAGAGACAGGTTTGCGATGTGTAATCGCCGAGAAGCAGCTAGGTTTGCGATGTGTAATCGCCGAGAGACAGGTTTGCGATGTGCAATCGCCGAGAAGCAGCTAGGTTTGCGATGTGTAATCGCCGAGAGACAGGTTTGCGATGTGTAATCGCCGAGAAGCAGCTAGGTTTGCGATGTATAATCGCCGAGAGACAGGTTTGCGATGTGTAATCGCCGAGAGACAGGTTTGCGATGTGTAATCGCCGAGAGACAGGTTTGCGATGTGTAATCGCCGAGAGACAGGTTTGCGATGTGTAATCGCCGAGAGACAGGCTTGCGATGTGTAATCGCCGAGAGACAGGTTTGCGATGTATTCTCGCCGAGAGACAGGTTTGCGATGTGTAATCGCCGAGAGACAGGTTTGCGATGCATAATCGCTGAGAGACAGGTTTGCGATGTGCACGCGATGTGCAATCGCCGAGAGACAGGTTTGCGATGTGTAATCGCCGAGAGACAGGTTTGCGATGTGTAATCGCCGAGGGTTGCGATGTGTAATCGCCGAGAGACAGGTGTGCGATGTGTAATCGCCGAGAGACAGGTTTGCGATGTGTAATCGCCGAGAGACAGGTTTGCGATGTGTAATCGCCAAGAGACAGGTTTGTGATGTGTAGGATTCAGCCAAATCGTGTTATGGGGTTGGGATTGACTCTTCCGCTAGTATATGTATGTATGCATGTATGTATGTTCCATTAATGTCAAACCCCTGCGGGTTGCGGGGACGTATACCTGTTTTCCTGGGCAAGCTTAGACGACCTAAGTGGTTAATCAGTACTAAACAATGTGTGTGAGGTGCATTGTTCAATGACACTACATGTACATACGTGGCCTGACTGAGTATCGAACCCGGGACCGATCGATTCCAAATCCGACGCTCTACCACTGGACCACGGATGCCACAAAGAGCAGGCCACTAGAGTAGGTTTGTTTAGAACTGATCGTTGTACATTGTTGATTTGGTCTGGAGATTTGCTAGCATATAATTGGATGATGTATATATAACCAACCAATGAATCAAGTAGCAGTTGCATTCTATAGCGTTACATATTCAGATGGTATCGTCCACCTCCGTGGTCGAGTGGTTAAGGTCGCTGAATTGTATACCACTGTAACCTATCATCACTGATGGTCACGGGTTCGAGTCGTGTCTCATTTAAAATGAAAAAGTTGGCAGTTTCTTACGGAGATTGGTGCACCCATGTACTGGTTAACCGCTGGAGCCTGCCCAGGAAAGGTGTTGTTAAGTAAACTAGCGATATAACCCGAAATGGTGCTGATGCAGACGTAAAACCCGAAATATAACATAACATAACAATAGGTATCGATTCATCCAACAAGAGAAATATAACATTGAACAGTTTAATATTTCAACATGCATCTTATTATAGGCTAGTGTTTCAGCTCTTTGCTGTCTCTACAATGTGCCGGTTAATACAAATGCTTATGTTTTACGTTTATTTATCAGTTTCAGTTTCAGTTTCAGAGTTTATTGGCATTAAACACAATTGTTCGTCGCCTATGCAACATGTACGACGGACAGTACATAATATACAATTACAATATAATACATGAGAAAAGCATGAAAAAATTGAAAATAAAATTAAAATTAATGGGTATCGTAGTTTGAAACTATATAATGAATATACATACGTAAATGTGTTCATTGACAACTACCCTCTAATAACAGATACTTGGTAAATATATGTTGGTAATTTGTTTATAATACTACTTTGTGAACATTGTAACAATGACTTAAACTTATTCAAGTCATCGCTGCCAGTTGCTAATAGAACAATGCCTACTGAAGAGATTAGTCATTTTAGATTTTGGAGGATAGTGCAATGATTGACGTCTCATCTGGTTCTTTTGCGTGCACGGTGTTAAGCTCGGCTTAAGGTCTCATTTGAAAGACTGTTAATAGTATTAGGGGCAGACGGAGGATCGAACCTACGATTCGCAGTCCAAAGTGTTAAACACTGGACTACTGATCCGTCTGTACAAATACAAAGGGTTTGCAAGTAAGTAGTAATATGTGTGTAGAAGACAAGAAAGCATATGCGACAGTCATGTAATTACTTAGTAGTAATATTTATATTTAGAAGTATTGGAAACATACAAAATAATGCCATCTTGACATTGACCAGAAACAAACCATTAAATACGCATTTACTGCCAACCATAGAATACCAAACACAAACCAAGTTCCTGTAAACCTGAGTATTGTCTTTGTAAAACCAGGAACCTAACAGTAGATATTTTTAACTGACGGAATCATGTCACGGTTGGGTAATCTCGTTATTTCTCGGCCGTCGAGATATTATGAGATTGCTTCAACTCGATGACTAAATGTTTCCAGAAACATTTAATTACTCTTTAAACAGGAACCAGTAATTTAAATTGAAATATCGGATGAAAATTATGAGGTAAGTGATGCTCTTTATTGCAATATATGTTGGTGGCATTGTTCCATCTGATTTACGAAAGTTATCGAAACAATTTATAATTGTATGCTCTATTTTGTAAACATAAAACAAACGAAACTCCCAAATAGTCAATACAATACAATATTGGTAGGGATGGGGACAACGAGATGTGGGACGAAGAAGTGGGTCGTCAACTTGAAGGTCACATACATTATGCACAACATAAAAAGTCAAATTCAAATATCTGAAAATATTAACATCCTGTTGACGTTCTAGGATTGAAGAAATGATTTTATTTAACAAATGCTGGTTTAATGAGCTGCAAGTAGTACGGAGTCGAGCATGAAATACTTGCCATTTCCTGTCACCGACGTATAAAAGTTTCGGGCATTTTATGACGTTACTCTGTAGTTGATATTTGAGTGAGGCCAGGGATGGTGATGTTTGCAGTTTACTTGATAGTTCGTTCTAGTCACTCAGAGCCGATGGCAGAACAGCATTGTTGTATAGAGATGTTCTTGTGCGTAGCCTATATATTGGATATCATCGGCATTGCGCAAAGTATGCCTAGAAGTTTCCCTGCAGTAGGTGTGACCAGATGAGAAAGATAATCAGGAGTTAGGCCGATCTTAATCTATGATTGATATATACCTGGTAGACCGGTTTCTAGAACGGCCACTTACTGTATTCAACTGTCATTTGGCTGTCCTCTCCTGATTTCGATATCCACCACAAACAGTATACGTTATATAATGTAGTTACATCGTGGTTCCAAACAACATACATATAATGTAGTTGCATCATGGTTCCAAACAACATACATTGTACATGTATTAACTAGTTACTCAATAAATTACCAACAAGTATTATACTAAGTACTGCCTAACCACCGGTTTTAGTTGGCCCAACTAATACATTGAGAACGATGAGTCTGGTGGCATGCTCCCATGGACTATTTTGAATCCTAGAACGTACATGGTGCACTCTGTCGCATTGTTTTTAATATCAACACAATTTTGCTATAGTATTTTCATTCAATATGTGCAATAGAGAAGTGTTTATGAATATGCTATGTTTTCTCATATTTCGAGACCAAAAATCCCGTTATAATACTATACATGGGTGTATGTATATTTACGGGCCTTTTTTCTAGATTCTTCAGAAGTAGGCTTACATCACTCTAAATAGCATAATAAAATTAATTAATTGCTGTTGACACACCTTCATGGACCTTTCGGACCTTATAAATCAAGATCCCAGTTCAAGAATAGTGTCTTTACCCACATTTTGGTATAGATAACAACAGTTATGATCAGATTTAAGCTGGATTGTTATGATAACAACAGTTATGATCAGATTTAAGCTGGATTGCTGCCATCTTATTATTGCAAGATTGACTACCATTTTCAATGTATCGTTGCCCAAACTCCTGATCTATTTACCATTACTCGCGGGTACTTAAATTATTAGCTAATGGCTAGGATTGGAGTGTGATTAAAGGCCAGGGTATGTGAGGACAGGGGAGTTCTGCCATTTCCATTCACAACTATTATCAAAAGATTCAAGCTACCATACATCTAGTGTTAATCTAAACGTATGTAGGATGACAGAGCCCACATTTGGTTCCAACATTGACAACTCAGAAAAGCAACAGAGGAGAGTCAAAAGGTCTAGACAATAATCTGCAAGGCAGTCATTCGGCTGAACATTATGTTACTGTGAATTCAGAAAGAAAACAAACAGTGCCCACTTGATCTGCCTACAATTCCATTGTGAGAAAGAATTCTCCAGAAATGATGTCAGCAACGATTGGCAATCATTAATGCTCTACCACAAGATTGGTCTACATTTGTAACTGACCTTGGTCAGCTTCATATTTAAATAGTCTACTTAATATAAAAAGTTTAAACTTTATTTATTTTACAACGATTGCAAAGCAAGTTCTAACAACTTATATTAATCACTCTCGTTGGCGCGGATGAAAGCGTATATGTTGTCATTCGTGTGGGAGGAAACCGGAGAATCCGGGGAAAACCAACCTGTCCGAGTTGGCGACCACCGTACTATCTCATATACTTCCCGGTCTGAGGATCGAACCCGGGTTGCATTAGTGAGAAGAGAGCGCGCTAACCACTGCGCTAATCGGACAGCCTATTTAATATAAATCATAACATTAAAATGTTGTCAACTTTCTTCATTGCATATCAATTTAAAGTAACATGTAAGGTCATATCTACGAATTTAGTCCCAATAACTAATATAGTTCATTTTTCATTTTGGTAAAAATGCATTTCATGACAGTGTGGTGTGACAATGCAGTGTATAGTTTTTGTGTTTTTTGTTGTTGAGAAATTATGTTACTTGAGAAGACTTCAGACTAGTTGATGTGTAGAAAAGATGTGGTATACGAATTCAGGCCATTGTAAACTGAAGGTTACAGACGGATCTGTAGTCCAGTGGTAACACGCTGGACTGGTAATGCAGGGATCGCAGGGTCGATCCCCCGTCTGACCCTAATAAAATTAACAGTCTTTCAGATGGGACGTTAAACCGAGGTCTTGTGTCGGTGCTTTACACCGTGCACGTAAAAGAACCAGAGGAGATTGTGGAATTTGTCTCTGTCTGTATCATTGCACTATCCTCCAAAATCTAAAATAACTAATCTCTTCAGGAGGCGTCGCTCATATGGGCAACCGGTAGCGACGATAAATAAACGTAAAACACACAACTGAAGGTTGGTATACTGTATTATTTGGTGGAGGAATACAGTGTGTAAACACAGTGACGTTATTCACAGGTGAGCAATGGCTATTTCAAACATTAAATTTGAAATATTCTGTGTGTTTCAGGCTGATTTGAATACTTCTTCACAGTGGATGTGGTATCAGAAGAAATGAAAGATTGGAAATATAAATGAACAGACTGTATGTTTTTACTTTTTACTATGTATTTAATAGGCAATTTATTTGTTGTTTTCCAACCTGTAAGGACACATGCATAATTGTAAGCATAGCTTTCGTACAGTACGCCAAACCGCACGTCGACCCTCGATGTGGGGTAGGCCTATTTAAAAAAAGTCCTATTGAAATCGCCATTTTCTTGTGGCTCAAAGGTAGGTCTGTTGAAAAATAATGTATTTTGTGCCAAACTATTTCGGGGAACATATAATGATAATGTATGTTATAATGGTGACCTATGGACATTTCAATAGCAGTGTCTGACCTGAAGATGATGATGAACATTTAATTTTATACATAGCCTAAAGTGCATGCTGTTTCCGGTGAATTTGCCAACATATTTTCTTTTATAGTTTATGTTATTGATTCTAGCATGGGACGATCAAGACGAGGCAATAGGAAAGTGGAAAGGGATGGACCAAAACGCACGAAGGAAGAATGGGTAAATAAATGTGTAAACAACTGTTATTGTGACCTATATTGTTTGCCATTAGTTTTCGCGATGACATACTGATCACTATTGGTGGTCAGACACCGCTATTGCAATTTCCATAGGTCACCATTATAACATACAGTGCCATTATATTTCCCCCCAAAATAGTTTGGCACAAAAGACAATAGTTTTCAACAGACTGGCCTTTGAGCCACAGGAAAATGTCAAATTTCAATGGGGTTGACCGATTGCGTTTTTTAAATTTCCCACTAAATTGACTAAAGGCACCCACCCCACCCCTACTCTGAAGGTAATTTAGTGGTGAATGTTGCACTGACACCTGCATTTATAATATGCTGTTTATTTGTCACCATATTGTCGGCAAATATTTTTAAATATTCCAAAATGCAGCTCATATCCCCAGTGACCCTAATATCGGTGAATACTAATGAGCGGTGATATCAGAATTAATCCAAATGAACCGCACATGTTCATTTTGTGCTTACTATTGACAATATCCGTCGGATTTCTGAAACTGTCCATAGCATAAACTAGCTGAAATGTCATTTTTACTAGTAAATTTACCGTAATTTATTCAAAACTTGTTTTTTCCTCTTACACTCGTAAGTTTTTGTTCATGTAGTCAATATTTAGGTGAATTTCAATGAATTTGTTATCTATCGGCTGCATTTGACATTTGTAAGGTACCCGCTACTCATGTGACGTCACATGATTGCCATATATGGCATGTATTGCTACTGGTATAAACTTGTAAGGCGAAATTTACATCGTCACCGGTCATTGGTATCACCGCGTAAATAAAAGATGGAGGCATGTGCTGTTGCTTTCACTTTGTTTTTGATTCAGTTATGACTTATTTCTTACTAACTAATATTGCATACAATAAAATAATTATGATTATGCTTAATTGAGAGTGAACATTATTTGCACAGCCTCATTTTGAAACACAAATACACAGGTTATTGCTTATGTCACCGGTTACCAGTATACCCAGGATATATTGTATTTTAATATTTAGAAGTCATTTTCACTATTTGTGACAATACCTACTCAGCCAATCAGTTCATGTATCAATAACTCTTAATGGCTTCCCTACACTTTTTCAACCAATCCCAGACCACTATATCAATAACACCGTCTGACCTAAAGACAATTTTATTTTGCGTTTCATTTAATATAATAGATATATACCATTACAATAAACATTTCTGCACATAAATATGACTTTCTTATGTCTTCCACATCACCTTTGCATAGCACATGCCTTCAAATGGGACACTATGCAGTGTGCTTAACATAGACTGTTGGCCATTTTAGCAATAGAACTCTAAATAAGACATTTATAATATCGTCACATATTAATCTTTACACTAACAGTGTAATATTTCTCATGAATATATGAAATAATGTCTGCCTGAGACAGACAGACAGACATACCACATTTATAGTATTAGATAAGACATGGTATCAGGGACAATTATTTTACCCCACCCCCTGCAAAACAAGGGTTTCTTTGAAGAATGGAACTAAATCTTGCACCAGGAAGCTACTGAAAGGAAATAATTAGGAGCAGAAAAAATGTCACACAGACAAAAAGGAAGACAACAAACATGGAAAATGATGGTCATTACAAATGCTGAGTGAGTCAGGCAGCTTACTGTAGGTCACATGACACTAAGAAATGGCAGAAAAGTAATTACAAGATGCATTTAACTTCAGATAGTGTGTCTTGAACAAGCACTGTAAGAGGTCTACAACTATGTACTGCCACTTGAAATATGACATTTCATCTTAGGGAGGTGAAGTTTGTTGTAAATATTAATAAATGACTGAAATATAACTACTCAAAAGCAATGCATATGCATATTTGTGCCATATATTTTACTAAAATTCTTTTTGTGAGGCCCTTGATAGCTACTGGAACCAATTGCAAGCTTGTTTCAATTAAACAACACTATTTCCTAATGAAAAAAGCAAATTTAACCACAACATACTCACACTGAAGGGCACATATCAATTATAAAGTATTAACACTAATAAAGGGAGGTAATTTTAACACACCAGCCTGCTTATAGGTTCCTATATGCTATTATTTACTCAGTACAATGAATTATTTATCATTTGTGGGTTCATTTTATATCAGACAATGTAAAATGACCACTTTTCATTATTTAACTGCATTCACATTGGGCTTATTGTGCCATAATAGGCATCTTTAGTGAAGTTTCAATAAATCAAATCCAATGTTGTAGGTCTGAACCAGCATAGTAATTATTATTAACAGTAATTAGAATGAAAGTTCCCTGGAACATTGCACCACAATAAGTACTGCGAAGGAAACCGACACATTTTAGCAAGCGCACATAGAACCTAGGTGACAGAATTTGCGACATATGTCGCTGAAGCCATTTATTGACTCGCGGATATGTGAAAAACTGCATTTCTCCAGGCCCTACTGTTGTATGTATTAGAAACCCCATTTGAATTATTATTTAAGCTTAAAATGGTTCTCAATGTACACCATGAAGTAATTCCCAGGCGCGGCGCTAGGAATTTCTGGAGGGGGTTTGATACAAGTGCGACGGCCCGTAGGGCAGGAGCCTGCTAGGGGGGTCCGGGGGCATGCTCCCCCTGAAATTTTTAAATCTGGAAGCTCTGAAATGGCATTTCCTGCATTCTAGAGCTCAAAATGTATGGTAAAACAGATGGCAGGAACAAGCATCAGCAGCTTCACAGCTCTCTGTGAAAGTTTGTTAAATCGTGTATCCATCTCACTGATGATGCAGTCAAGAAGTGGAATGGCAACTGTACGGCGATAATATTCTTCTGGCGTATCAGCGGACTGATTTTGACGATGGATCTGGCGTTTGGCAATGCGTGGCAAAGACGGATCAACGTTTAGTTTCTCTGCAATGCGTTCGGCTTGTTTGTAGATCTTTTTGAAACCTTCATCAACGTTGTCACGTGTCGCTTTCATATCAGACGCGGTTTCATCAATCAACTGGTAAGCTTTTACAATGTCTATCGTTCGACCCTGAAGGTAGACGGTAACGCCGTGAAGAGGGTGCAACAGGTAATACAGTAGTGCAGTACATTTAGCCAAAAAAATGACCGAACCAGATATAAAAATTGAACAGATAGTGCACCTATATTGTCATCATCTATAAGGTTTCATCTTTCAGAAAAAGTGACGATATATAGCATTATCCAAATATATCTAGGCACAAACAGTTAATACTCCCTAAATACTCATTTGAGTATAATGATGTAAACAAATTAAGAAAGTGTACAGTCATTTAAGGATGATCTTGACACCCATTTTCAAGGTCAAGGTCAAACTTCTGACATTTTTGACAAAGTTTCACTTGCTTTACTGCTGTTATATTTATTAATATATTCAAAACGATTTATATAAGCTTTTTCCCCGGATACTTTAATATTGTGTATGTAAACAGTAGTCTTAGAACTTGGTTTGAAGCAGACTTTGTAGTATACAGAACCGGGATTGTATCAATAATGGTTAGTAATACTACTGAACATAATAAGAATTCATATATCTGAGTCATAATCAAACATTTTGTAATATTTTAAGCATATTTTCAGTAATACATAATTATTCTAAACATTTCGAACTGGGTACTTGTTCCTTCTATATCACGACATGTCACATTCTCTGTTAGATACATTAAATGAACAAGGGATTTTGTAGTTCCTATCGGGACGTGCTACGGTATGAACAGAACGCAGCCTTGACACAAAATATTGAAATTCCAATATGCGCTGACGACTCATTTGTGCAGGTCATGGCCGATAATGTTGACGATAACATCCGAACTGAATACATGTCATGGGATGGGCATAATTGCTGTTACCCCAGAAAGCTGATCCAAACTGGTTATTCCTAGGGTAAACCTTTCTTACTTCTGATATTGTGGAAATGACAAGAATCAGAATACACTACCGAATCCCGATGAAAAATGAAGTTAGTGTTTAAAGCCTTGCCGAAGTCTATCACAGAAGACAAGACGTACAATATAGACATACTTTGGAAGATACTAAGGGTACTAAGACCGAAGTCACCACTATGGAATGGCACCATGCAGATGATTTACGCTGGAAGTCGCCCAGGTGCTTCCTCTACATTCTTCATGCCGATGATTGACATGGATCCATCAAATGAAACGTGTATATACTCCACCCTCGTCTTTGTAACAGAACAAGCACAGACATATAACGACACACCTGTATTGACATTTGATCAGCCACTTTGGTGGAAGGCTCAATGCTTAATAGACACAGAGACACCAGATAGCCATGTAAAGAATATAGTTCTTCGGTTGGGTGGACTTCATATGCAGATGAGCTACATGGGTTGCATAGCCCATCTTATGACTGACTCAGGTCTGAAAGAGCTATTTCAGACAGTGTATATAGATAACACTGTTCCACACATGCTAAGTGGCAAGGCAATTTTACAAGCCGTACGAGGCCATGCCTTGGCAGAATTGACACTCGGTATCATTCTTGTGTATATCTGCTTTGACATCGACTTATCCAGCTACATTAGTGTAGAGATGCAGAAGGATAGCAATGGATTGTGAATTTGGAAGATCAGAACACTGATGATGAAGTGGATGCAATACATCCTGACAGAGAAAATGGAGAAAGTGAAGATGATGTGATTGATAGTACAGAAGTATGTGAAGAAATTGATGAAGCTATGAAAATGTTAGACAACATGGATATTAAGACTGCGGTGAGATCTGATATTGTTACGAATTTAGCACACACATGGAAAGCTAAACTAGAAGAAATGAAGAGTAAAGGAAGAACATCAAGACTCTGGGTACAATACATATAAATGCTTGTCATCTTGAAGAAATTCATCAAGACTGAAAGAACAGGTGACTGGCGATTACACCTCCAAGCTGCTTTGGATATGCTTCCATACATGGCTGCATCTGGACATAATGGCTATACAATATCATTACACATCTACTTGTCCAACATGCTTGACTTACAAAACAAGCATCCATATGCGTAGCAACACTTTATGGACGAAAAACATGTTGTTAGACGGAGTGAAAGATACTGGGCAGGTCTTAGTACAGATCTCATAATTGAACAGGTCCTGATGAGGTGTATAAAAACAGTTGGTGGACTGACTCTGGGAAGAGGGTTCGATGAGCTACAAAGGACAATGTGGGTTTTGTCTCGACCTGGTTGTTCGGAAATAAATTATGCCATGCAACAAATAACTGGAAAGCAAATCGTAACAAGCGAACAACATTGGGATTGCGGAAAGTCTAGACTTGCAAAAGATGATAATGATTTAAGAGTGATGGCTGATTATTTGGTGAACAGAAACCCATTTACACCGGAACCTGAGCTGAGAAGCATATCAAGTGGTGTAGTGGCTGATGAAAGAGTGTCAGTGGATAAGGCAAATGAAATCGGTAAAGCTACACTCACCGATATGACAGGCAAACCGGCAGAACCCAATGTGTTCAGAAGAAACAAACAAGACATTCCTATGTGCGATGATGCAAATACAGAGATGAAAAATGAAATGATCAGTGTAGACCCACAGCTTCTTTTTCAAAGAATGATATCAGCAGCTCACAACAAAGTCCCAGAGGAGGATTTAGACATGTTTTTCTCCCATGAACTGTGTTCCGTCCCACCAGCATTGTTCGAGAGCCCCAGCTTGATAGGTCAAGCAAACAAGTCATCTCTCCAAACTGAAATGCTCAATACAGTTTCCAACAAACACAAACTAACTGACCAGAACGCGAATATGTGTTATGTATGCTATGTCTTAGATGGTTGTGTTCTACTGCAAAATATCCCATGGGAGAGAGGTCAAACATACAAGGCCATATGCCAGACGTATGTTAAATTTTGCACTGAATAGTACAAGTCATGCACAGTCACTTTTGATGTATATGAAGATGGAGCATCAACGAAAGACAATACACACAGGAGACGAACAGGCGGTCAAATTGGGGCTGAAATTAAAATTGAACTGGATATGATAATGAGTTCATAGAAACATCAGGTACGTCTAAACAAAGGGAACAGACAGAAGTTAATAAACTTATTGTCAGGTTATTTGGCGGAGGCTGGAGTGAATGTGATTAATGCCAAGTCAGATGCTGACAACTTAATAGTGAAATCAGCTCTAGATGCTTCGTTATGCCAGAACACAATTGTCGTTGGTGAAGACACTGATTTATTAGTAATGTTGTGCTACCATGCCAGGAACCTTGAGAATAGCATACATCTCATGTCTGAAGGAAAAAAGAACAAATGCTGCAGTGTCAGAGAGGGCCAAGAACATCTTAGCCCTGAAATATGTAACAATATACTTTTTCTACATGCATTTCTGGGCTGCGACACAGTGTCCAAGCCTAGTGGCATTGGTAAGTCAGCAGCTCTGAAGACTTTCAAAAGAAGTCCTTCATTTCGTAAGTTTGCTTCAGTTTTCAATGAGAATCTAGAAGACATTACCAATGATGATATTGTTAATGCGGGTGAAGCTACAATGATATGCTTATATGGAGGCAATCCAAACCAAGTTACATTAAATCAACTGCGTGTTGACTCGTTTCTGCGGAAAGTAGCCACTAACAATGTCTACATTGACCCAAAGTCTTTGCCACCTACAAGAAATGCCTGCAAGTATCACAGTTTAAGTGCATATGTACAAATGTTAGAATGGAAGGGAATCGTTATTGACCCAACTGAGTATGGCTGGGAGTTGCACGGAAACATGATTGTTCCCCGACGAACTGATATGTCACCTGCTCCAGAGAAAATACTGAAAATAGTACGCTGTTCCTGCAAGACGGGCTGTAAAACCTCAGGTTGTAGCTGCAGAAAACTAGGGTTACCGTGCAGTGTTGTATGTCGGAACTGCAATCAGTCATGTACAAACTGGCCTAGACCCAATGTTGGGCGGTCAAAACCGGCCCGGTCAATACTCCCCAAGTGGTCAATACCGGTCGATACTGGTCGATTGGATAGTCAATTGGGTATTTGTTAAGAAATGTTTCATTTTAATATCAATAATGCATTTAAAAACCCTGCTATACCATTTAGCTTATATATAGAGTAAATTAAAGTTGTATCTGATTCAACAGATCAACATTTGACTGCCTGATTTTTTATTCTTAGATTAGAGTGTTCACCACTTGTCAATTGAGATTTTTGCCATCTCCTGAGACATTATAGAAATTCCAGATAGGATCTTTAGGTTTCATTTTGACTGATAGCTGAACAGTATCAAAGTAATGAATGATGATTCTAAGAGATATTTGTTGTTGCTTTTTAAGTGCTTGATTTGTCATCCAAATTTGAGAAGTGTGGCCAATTATTATTTTAAAACTATTGTAAGAGGTGTAAATAACAATTGGGATCTTCAAAGTGGCCTTCAAGGCTAATTATCAAGCAACACTTGCAGCTTTTTTGATGATGATGATTGCATTTATTTACCCTCGCCGCCGGTAAACCATATGGGCGAGCAAACGTGCTTTCGCACCGTCGATTATTCGATGAAGTGTTGAGTCGTCGGTGTCTTGTAGAGTGGTGTAGATTGAGGATTGTAGTTGTAGATTCCCGTGAAGATTTCGGTCCAAGATGATTAGTTTACTCGATAATTAATCCTTGTTGGTTGAGTCTATGTTGGTTAAGTCCAAGATGATTATGTTCTAGAAGATTGTGTTGCTTATGTTGACATCCTCAGATGGCTACTTCTTTCCGTGCCAGGGTGACAAGGCCTGGTCTGTACGTGGTCCCTTGTAGGGCCACCCTCCTCACCGTTGGTCACCCTACAGCAGCATTTATACGGATCTGGCAGTTAGACATTTGGTCGTCGATTGTCACTCAGGGGAGCGTGGATGCCACGACCGTTGCCGCTCCCTCAGGTCCGCTGTCTCGTCTATCCTCCAGAGAAGTAGAAGGAGGAGAAAGATCGAAGAAGCCAGCGAAGATATAGTCTTAACACTATCTAGAAGAGACGGCAGATCTGTCCTAATGTGCCATAGCCTTGGGTCCACATGCTGGCGAGCCTCCCCCTTCGCAAGATCGACGACCAGAAGATCCCAGAATCCTAAGCTGCTGCTGCGGGATGTGCCCCGGTCACGACGTGCACGTCGTGAGGAGATCGACCTGGCAGCTTTTTTTTTATCACATAAATTGAGTCATGAAAGATCAAGCAAAATTTTAATTTGCTAATCATTCATTTTCACATGTATTGATTACACTATGGGTCATTATGGGTGCTTCTGTTACATGTATGGATTACACTATGGGTCATTATGGGTGCTTCTGTTACAGTTGTTCAATTGACCATTTCAATCGACCAGTATTGACCACTATTGACCGGTTAAAACCAGTATTGACCGGCGGCCTGGTCAATACTCAATTGACCGGTAAATATGCCAACATTGCCTAGACCTGATGAAATTAACGAGTGACAGTGACCAACAGTTGACGGATTTATCACATTATACTAATAATTGATATGATTCCTGACTTTGTCTACTAATTTAAACGTGGCTGAAAATGAAATACGTTTAAAGTAATATATTGCAAACACATAATACATATATATTATAGCATACTGCGGGTTTTTAATCGAAATCACTGACCGATAATGTGTTCCATTTATACATATCCCTGAATTATGTTGTAGTAAACACTAAATGTTTAGACAAACAATGTACAGAAGTTGTCCTTGGAATTTAATATATTTTACAGAGCTTTTTAAAAATTGATATTTCTGAAATTCATTAAAGAGCGTAAAATGTCCATAAAGGCAAGTATTTTTGTTCAGATAACATTCAAATTGCATTTTTGCTATGTAGATATATTATATTCATTACTTCCAAACTCTAAATCAAATATGCGTACCATCATATTTTGTAGAAAAATTAATTCCAGAAATTCCTGGTAAAAATTTCGAAAATATGTGAAAGTGCAAAAAAATTTTTATTTCCACCAAGTGTTGAGAAAAAGATTTTATTGTGTCATATTACACAGGCTTTTGACATAACAAAACCATTATTCCCATTTCTGTTCAAATTTTTCCTACCCCAATGTCCTATTTGTACTGTACTACAGCGACACCAGACCAACAATAAATCCGAAATCCGTCACAGCTTTAGCGTGAGCAATTGCATCTTTCTTTGATTCCGAGTCCCAGCCTTCCGTAAACGCCTTATCAAAACCATCCATGTCCGGGTGAGTACCACTGATGATATCAAAGCACTCTACCAGGAATGGTAGGGCCAGGTAGAAATGCTCATAAGCGGTATCGCGCTCCGACCAACGAGTCTTGCACATGCCAATTATCACTTTTCTAGTGGTGGCATTGTGAACGTGACGTTTTTCCGCTATCATTTCTATGAGCCTTTCCCGTTTTGGAGAGTAGTTGAAGAAGATAGCTACATCCTTCATGGTAGCAATCACATGCTGTATGTTATTAGCTTTACAGCTAGCGGCAATGGAAAGATTAAGAATATGTCCATTGCAATGGGTATATGGAGCATTTGGTGCATGCTGTGAAATGATTCCAGATACGCCTTTCTTCTCGCTAGACATGTTTGAGGCACCATCATAACACTGCCCCTGAAGCTGATGAATATCCAAACCAACGTTTTTATGGAACTCCAGGATGGCATTAGCGATAGCTTCGCCAGTAATTCTATGAATGTTGATGAACTCAACGAACTCCTTTCGTATCTGTTTCACTTCTACAAAGCGAAAGCAAACTGATAGAATTTAATCATTGCTTGATGTTACCTCATCCACCATTACAGTGTGAAAACCTGATTTCTTAATCTCTGTAATAATATCTGCTTGGATGATGGAGTGGCCAATCAAATGAATCATCTCATTTTGCGACTGGTGATGATGATATGAAGCATTCCTTGAGATGGGTTTCATCATATGATCGTACACCATTAACTGAAAAAGGGGGTTTGTTCGCACCCCCCAAACCCCCTCGGCGCCGCCCCTGATTCCCAACTTGATAAACTAGTATAAGTGATTCAGATGTTGCAAATATCTCAGCACAGTCTTTGTATCACAGAGAATAAGGACTAATCTTCATTGTAATCAATACATAAACACCTCAGAACTATGTTATGTAACACCCTGTCTGGGCTCATATTGCATAGCTACCTATTGTTTCCAGCACTCACACAATCAATTCAAGCTGTAAATTGAAAACAAGCCTCTCCCAGGCAGCATTTTGTTGTGTAGTACTTTTTAAATAACATCATTCTTTAGTGTCCTTTAGGTCAGACACCGCTATTGCAATTTCCATAGGTCACATTATAACATACAGTGCCATTATATTTCCCCCCAAAATAGTTTGGCACAAAAGACAGTAGTTTTCAACAGACTGGCCTTTGCGCCACAGGAAAATGTCAAATTTCAATGGGGTTGACCGATTGCGTTTTTTAATTTCCCACTAAAGGCACCCACCCCCTGCAAATATTTTTAAATATTCCAAAATGCAGCTCATATATTGTATTTTAATATTTAGAAGTCATTTTCACTATTTGTGACAATACCTACTCAGCCAATCAGTTCATGTATCAATAACTCTTAGGGCTTCCCTACACTTTTTCAACCAATCCCAGACCACTATATCAATAACACCGTCTGACCTGGTCAGACACGCGATTACAATTTCCATAGGCCACCATTATAACACACAGTGCAATTAGATTTTCACCAAAAATAGTTTGGCACAAAAGACGGTAGTTTTCAATAGACTGGCCTTTGAGCCTCAAGAAAATGTCAAATTTCAATTGCGTTTTTTAAAATTTCCCACTAAAGGCACCCACCCAGGTATTTCTAGGGACTGCCCACCCACTACTCTGAAGGTACCGGTAATTTGGTGGTGAATGTTGCACTGACACCTGCATTTATAACATGGTGTTTATTTGTCACCAAATCAGGGTTCATTCTAGGTCAGAACTTTTGGGAGAAGTGAGAAAGCGCGTGATCGCTTCCTTAAATGGTGTTCTTTTAAAGACTTTAATATACTTCTGCAAAATAAGGTTAACATGCACAGTACAACCATTAAATACAACATTTGAATAGAAGGAGTGCTGTATAATGAATGGGCTAGTGTATATTACTAGACAAAATTTTGTTTGAAAATCGTAAAAAAACACAAACATTTTTTATTTATTTTTAGGGAGAAGTGGGGCCCCCAGAGGGCGAAGTCAGGATCCCTAGGGCGACTATTTCGCCCACTAGAATGATCCCTGCAAATAGTATGCAAATATTCCAAAAAGCAGCTCATATTGTATTTTATTATTTAGAAGTCATTTCCCCTATACCTATTCAGCTAATCAATTCGCGTATCAATAACTCATAAGGGCTTCCCCACACTTTTTCAACCAATCTCGGACAACTATATCAATAACATCGTCTGACCTCAATTGCGATAGAGGCAGTAACAAAATATACAATTGGCAGTAATCTGGGCTAATTAGGGTTAAGGCTAAATTTGATTTTCAATGGAAGAATATTCTACTGTTCAGCTTTAGTTTACTGCCACCTGTTTTGTGGAATTACTGCCTCTATCCCTAACCCATTGCCTCCAGTTGCATGATACATTTCACAAAAATTCCGTTTCGAAAATTCTTTGTTATACTTTGCTCTACCCTTTCCTGGTCACTGGCATCCGTGGTCCAGTGGTAGAGCGCTGGATTTGGAATCGAACGGTCCCAGGTTCGATATTCGGTCAGGCTACGTATGTAGTGTCATTGAGCGGCACCTCACACACATTGCTTAGTACTGGTTAACCACTTAGGTCGGCTAAGCCTGCCCAGGAAAACATGTCCCCTGCAAGGGGTTTGACATTAATGGAACATACCTTTGCAAATTATAAATAGGGGTTTCATTCAATGAAGTGTTTACTTCAACGAAATATTCCTCGACGCCACTAACGACATCTACATTAATGGAACATACATACATACATACATACATACATACAATACATACATACATACATACATACATACATAACATAAACATACATACATCCTACATACATACATACATACATAATACATACATACATACATACATACATACATACAATACATACATACATACATACATACATACATACATACATACATACATACATACATACATACATACATACATACATAATACATACATACATACATACATACATACATACATAATACATACATACATACATACATACATACATACGTTGCAAATTATAAATAGAACTATATAAGTTTTCTTTCGTTCTAATCCCTTTCAGTCTACTGCTGTTAAATTAAATGTTCATTTCTTGATTACGTGTACAAATACTGAAATAAATAATGTTTAAACTAAATAGGGGTTTAGTTTATATAAATTTATTTTAGCTCGATTGCGAAACAAGTTATTTCAACTTATATAAATCACTCTCGAGACCTCATTCCTGGTGGAATCCATCGCCACGAGGGAGAGAGAAGAGGCAACGTGGAATTTAAATGCCTTGCCTAAGGGCACAATCGTAACGGCTCCAGTGGGGCTCGAACTCCGGACCTTTCGCACCTGAAGCGAACGCGCATCCACTGCGCTATCACGAATAGGGGTTTCATTTAATGAATTGTTTTCTTCAACAAAATATTCTTCAACGCCACTAACGACATCTACAGTACTTAGTTAATACAAATTTATTTTAGCTCGATTGTGTAACCAAGTAAATGTTTTCTGCACCTATAACGTTGTATGATCACAGAAGCAATGTTGGCATATTGACCCGTCAATTGAGTATTGACCAGGCCACCGTCAATACTGGTTCTAACCAGTCAATACTGGTCAATACTGGTTCTAACCGGTCAATAGTGGTCAATACTTGTCAATACTGGTTCTTAGTGGTCAATACTTGTCAATACTGGTTCTAACCGGTCAATAGAGGTTCTAACCGGTCAATAGTGGTCAATACTTGTCAATACTGGTTCTAACCGGTCAATAGTGGTCAATACTGGTTCTAACCGGTCAATAGTGGTCAATACTGGTTCTAACCGGTCAATAGTGGTCAATACTGGTTCTAACCGGTCAATAGTGGTCAATACTGGTTCTAACCGGTCAATAGTGGTCAATACTGGTTCTAACCGGTCAATAGTGGTCATACTGGTTCTAACCGGTCAATAGTGGTCATATGGTTCTAACCGGTCAATAGTGGTCACTACTGGTAACCGCAATAGGGTCGATGGACAACTGAACAGAAGCACCCATAATGACCCGTAGTGTAATCCATACATGTAACAGAAGCACCCATAATGACCCGTAGTGTAATCCATACATGTAACAGAAGCACACATAATGACCCGTAGTGTAATCCATACATGTAACAGAAGCACCCATAATGACCCGTAGTGTAATCCATACATGTAACAGAAGCACCCATAATGACCCGTAGTGTAATCCATACATGTAACAGAAGCACCCATAATGACCCGTAGTGTAATCCATACATGTAACAGAAGCACCCATAATGACCCGTAGTGTAATCCATACATGTAACAGAAGCACACATAATGACCCGTAGTGTAATCCATACATGTAACAGAAGCACACATAATGACCCGTAGTGTAATCCATACATGTAACAGAAGCACACATAATGACCCGTAGTGTAATCCATACATGTAACAGAAGCACCCATAATGACCCGTAGTGTAATCAATACATGTGAAAATGAATGATTAGCAAATTAAAATATTGTTTGATCTTTCATGACTCAATTTATGTGATAAAAAAAAAGCTGCAGGTGTTGCCTGATAATTAGCTGTGAAGGACACTTTGTAGATCCCAATTGTTATTTACACCTCTTACAATAGTTTTAAACACTTCTCAAATTTGGATGACAAATTAACCCTTTCAACACCACAGACCTCTAAATTGGCTTACAAAAAAGTGTAGATCCAGATGAGCTGATCTGCACTTTTTTCAAGTAATATAACTATTTTTAGAGAGACAAAATTACCCATTTTGATAAATGAACTGATCCAAATGTAATTTTGTTATTAATTTATTGGTTTAAAAATATCATGGACCAGTCCATGTCAGTTACTTGGTGTTGAATGGGTTAAGCACTTAAAAAGCAACAACAAATATCTCTTAGAATCATCATTCATTACTTTGATACTGTTTAGCTATCAGTCAAAATGAAACCTAAAGATCCTATCTGGAATTTCTATAATGTCTCAGGAGATGGCAAAAATCTCAAAACCACTTGTAAAGAGTGCAACGCTGAAGTGAGCGCTACGGTATGTTTAAATTAACTTGTGTGTTACAGTGTAACTAGAATGACAGAAAAACAGATGACAAGAGCATTATCCATTATGTCAAAAGTTGTGAAAATTAACAAGTCGTGAACACTCTACTCTAAGAATAAAAAATCAGGCAGTCAAATGTTCATCTGTTGAATCAGATATAACTTTAATTTACTCTATATAGAAGCTAAATGGTATAGCAGGGTTTTTAAATGCATTATTGATATTAAAATGAAACATTTCTTAACAAATACCCAATTGACTATCCAATCGACCAGTATTGACCACTTGGGGAGTATTGACTGGGCCGGTTAAAACTGGGGGCAAAGGATCTGATGTAACATTGACTCGCAGGTATTCCATCGGGACTTGGTTTTCTATGATCTGATCACATCAAATTAATCAGTCTGCAAAATTAGCCGGGTGGCCACTTTATGTTGCACATATACTACATGTACGCATTTAACCACAAATAAGCGGGTAAAATTATTCAAATATATGGGGCACCTAGTAGCAATATATTTGATTGCTGTTTCCATTAGTCTCATTCATGTGAACCCTAGAAATTGCGTAGAGGTATATATACAGAAATATTTGTTAGTTTTTGTTACAGGCTAAGCCTCGTGGATTAGTTTGCAGGGTCACGTGTCAGTCATGTGAACCCTAGAAATTGCGTAGAGGTATATATACAGAAATATTTGTTAGTTTTTGTTACAGGCTAAGCCTCGTGGATTAGTTTGCAGGGTCACGTGTCAGTCATGTGAAAATGTTGTAAAACACAGTTCTATTACATATCCTGACTACACACATTGTATTCACATGTGGGTGAAATTGTAGTTAAATTTCAGGGTTCATTCTAGTTCAGAATTTTTGGGAGAAGTGAGAAAGCGCGTGATCGCTTCCTTAAATGGTGTTCTTTAATTATACTTCTGCAAAATAGGGTTAAAATGCACAGTACAACCATTAAATACAACATTTGAATTTTTTTTTAGGGAGAAGTGGGGCCCCCAGGGTCAGGGTCCCTAGGGCGACAATTTCGCCCACATCGCCCTCTAGAATGATCCCTGCGTTTTATATTAAAAGATATATATGCAATCTGAGTTTAGTAAAACGCATTAAATGCATGAATGGTCACCTTACATAGTAATATTATTTCATCAGGTAAAATAGGGATTGACTAGAAGTAGTTCACCGACAAACCGTACAGCTCCGAAAGTGATAATTCATCATCTGTCCCCAGTCTCTTTCTGCTAATTAATCCATTATTTTGTCTCTTTCTGCTAATTAATCCATCATTTTGTCTCTTTCCATCATTTTGTCTCTCCATCATTTTGTCTCTTTCCATCATTTTGTCTCTTTCTGCTAATTAATTCATCATTGTGTCTCTTTCTGCTAATTAATCCATCATTGTGTCTCTTTCTGCTAATTAATCCATCATTGTGTCTCTTTCTGCTAATTAATCCATCATTGTGTCTCTTTCTGCTAAATAATCCATCATTGTTTCTCTTTTATTTTCAGGAGGAAATGAAAAAGCAGAACCCAGACTTAAACAGTGGATACAGCACTGGAATAAAAACGAATGCCAGCTTCGAGACATTTTATAAGGTATGAATGCTGCGATGGCAAGGTATTCAAGGTTCTATCTGCTAGCTTGCTTCAATGGCAAGGTGTTCAATGTTCTATCTGCTAGCTTGCTTCAATGGCAAGGTATTCAAGGTTCTATCTGCTAGCTTGCTGCCATGGCAAGGTATTCAAGGTTCTATCTGCTAGCTTGCTGCAATGGCAAGGTGTTCACGGTTCTATCTGCTAGCTTGCTTCAATGGCAAGGTATTCAATGTTCTATGTGCTAGCTTGATGCAATGGCAAGGTATTCAATGTTCTATGTGCTAGCTTGATGCAATGGCAAGGTATTCAAGGTTCTATCTGCTAGCTTGCTGCGATGGCAAGGTATTCAATGTTCTATTGCTAGCTTGCTTCAATGGCAAGGTGTTCAAGGTTCTATCTGCTAGCTTGCTTCAATGGCAAGGTATTCAAGGTTCTATCTGCTAGCTTGCTCAATGGCAAGGTATTCAAGGTTCTATCTGCTAGCTTGCTTCAATGGCAAGGTGTTCAAGGTTCTATCTGCTAGCTTGCTTCCTCCGCTGCTTCAATGGCAAGGTGTTCAATGTTCTATCTGCTAGCTTGCTTCAATGGCAAGTTGTTCAATTCTATCTGCTAGCTTGCTTCAATGGCAAGGTATTCAAGGTTCTATCTGCTAGCTGCTTCAATGGCAAGGTGTTCAATGTTCTATCTGCTAGCTTGCTTCAATGGCAAGGTGTTCAATGTTCTATCTGCTAGCTTGCTTCAATGGCAAGGTATTCAAGGTTCTATCTGTCATGTTGCTGCACGACAAGGTATTCAAGGTTCTATCTGTCATGTTGCTGCACGACAAGGTATTCAAGGTTATATCTGCTAGCTTGCTGCATGACAAGGTATTCAAGGTTCTATCTGTCACGTTGCTGCACGACAAGGTATTCAAGGTTCTATCTGTCACGTTGCTGCAATGGCAAGGTATTCAAGGTTCTATCTGTCACGTTGCTGCACGACAAGGTATTCAAGGTTCTATCTGTCACGTTGCTGCACGACAAGGTATTCAAGGTTCTATCTGTCACGTTGCTGCACGACAAGGTATTGAGAGGATAATATATGATCAGGTAGAGCGTTACTTAACGGAAAATAAGTTACTTTATGCCCATCAATCTGGTTTTAGACATAAATATTCCACAGATACCTGTCATTTACATCTTACTGATTATATTAAACTTGAGTGAATAAAGGAAATTATATTGGCATGGTCCTTTTAGATTTACAGAAGGCGTTCGACACTGTCGACCATGATATTTATTGTACATTTAACAAGTGATTTTAAAATTGCACACTATTGCATTCAAACTGCCAAACTACATGTTTTTATTTACTTTACCCCAGATTTTAAAATTGCACACTATTGCATTCAAACTGCCAAACTACATGTTTTTATTTACTTTACCCCAGATTTTAAAATTGCACACTATTGCATTCAAACTGCCAAACTACATGTTTTTATTTACTTTACCCCAGATTTTAAAATTGCACACTATTGCATTCAAACTGCCAAACTACATGTTTTTATTTACTTTACCCCAGATTTTAAAATTGCACACTATTGCATTCAAACTGCCAAACTACATGTTTTTATTTACTTTACCCCAGATTTTAAAATTGCACACTATTGCATTCAAACTGCCAAACTACATGTTTTTATTTACTTTACCCCAGATTTTAAAATTGCACACTATTGCATTCAAACTGCCAAACTACATGTTTTTATTTACTTTACCCCAGATTTTAAAATTGCACACTATTGCATTCAAACTGCCAAACTACATGTTTTTATTTACTTTACCCCAGACAGGGGGGGGGGGCAAGTAGAAAATAATGGCATTTTTTCATATCATAAAAGGGCAGAATTGACAAGATCTATATATTCTTTTTTGACCCGGAAGTTTACAAATACGTTCACATTCCCACATAATTATGCACCACCTTTCAGATCTGCATCACATGACAAGATTGTGGTTTAGTAATATTTATTAAACATCCTAGTCTACTAGTATAAATAAATAATAGCATTTCGACATATAAACTTATCAGTAATTATCACTGGTACGAATCATGCGTGCGCACGAATCGGTTTTTGCAACATATTGCGTATTAATAATTATCCATAATAATTGATTCTAAGTGTATACATGGCAATGAGATGATATATAGGAGTTCAAAAGACTATTTCTTGTGTCCGTTGTTCCATAACTCCATAAAAACTCCATAAACCGCCAGAAGAATTTAAAAATGACTTGCTTCTAAGAAGGCAGGTGTCCGCCATGTCGTATTAAGGTGACATTAAGAACATGGTTCTGTGCCATCTGATGCTATTTTGTTTACAAAAACAATTTAATATTACCTGAGCATTATTAACATTAACATGCGTTGTGTTGATAATTTCAGATAATGGCTTAGGCACTAATGAAACTTGTGATATTGAGGAGCAATACTGAAGTCTACTCAATATAGATACAGTTTTTGCCTCCCATTTTGCATACAGTGTTACAGTGTTGTCTCTCAGGCTGCACTATTGTTCCAATTAAATAAAGTTGTGTGAATATAGCTATCTCCCTCTTGTTGCAGTGGGAATATAGCTATCTCCCTCTTGTTGCAGCAGGAATGTGGCTATCTCCCTCTTGTTGCAGCGGGAATATAGCTATCTCCCTCTTGTTGCAGCAGGAATATAGCTATCTCCCTCTTGTTGCATCCGGAATATAGCTATCTCCCTCTTGTTGCAGCAGGAATATTGCTATCTCCCTCTTGTTGCAGCGGGAATATTGCTATCTCCCTCTTGTTGCAGCGGGAATATTGCTATCTCCCTCTTGTTGCAGCGGGAATAGTGCTATCTCCCTCTTGTTGCAGCGGGAATAGTGCTATCTCCCTCTTGTTGCAGCGGGAATAGTGCTATCTCCCTCTTGTTAATATGTTAATAATTGCACAGTTTAGTGTGTGTTGCCCAAAACAGTGACCTTGAACTTACGGTGGTCATCTTGACAATTTTGTAACTTCTACCACTCTGATTTTGTCAATTTTGATGATACTGCATGTTATCGCATCGTGGAAATCTGACGCAATCCTTTCTGTTTACAGGGTATTGGGATAGTACCAGAGGGAGAATGGGAAGCATTCATGGAGAGTATGAGGCTGTCTCTGCCGACAACATTCCGCATCACAGGATCTAGAAGGTCAAGTCAATCCTCCTTTTCTCCCCCCCCCCCCAACAACTTAAACAACTTTTTCCTAAGAACCATTACTAGGGATTTGGCCACGGTTAGTCAGTACATCAACATATACAATGTATATAAAGTATAATCTCTTTGCGTTCTACCGGTGAAATTAACAGTTAAATATGTCATGAAATGTCATTAGAATTTGAACTATTCAGACCTTTATGTTACCAGCATGCCCTGAGATAGTCTGATGTGTCACCAGTTTAAGCTACTTGATGCATTTGTACTTATAAGTTAACAATAACATAGCACCAATCAATCCAAAACTGAGGTCTCGTGTCGGTGCTGTACACCGTGCACGTAAAAGAACCAGAGGAGACTCTGGAATGGGTATCTGTCTGTATCATTGCACTATCCTCCAAAAATCTAAAATGACTAATCTCTTCAGGAGGCGTCGCTCATATGGGCAACCGGTAGCGACGATAAATAAACGTAAAACACACACACAATCCAAAAGATAGCAAGATTTACCATACACTTCAGATGTCCAAAAACCATTGATTTTCATTAAACATATTTGCTATCAGGTGAGCAATATGTCGGGTAGTGCATCGTGGCTCTCTTGTTATCGTGTCAGAACAAACAAAAAGCACTTGGTAGGTTAGTTATCCCCCTACCGTTTCAGCAAGTGGTAGTGTGTTGACGTCGTCCGTACAGAGCCAGTTCTCAGTACACAATGGGTGGAATTGTTTGAAACTTATGGTAAATATGAATCACTATAGTGTTGTGGTTCCCATACACATCGTCGGTATTGACCTAGTAACACCAAAGTTATTACCCTTTAATTGACCAGGGATCATTCTAGAGGGCGATGTGGGCGAAATTGTCGCCCTAGGGACCCTGACTTCGCCTATAAAAAATAAAATAAAAAAAAGTTTTGTCTAGTAAGATACACTGGTCCATTATAAAGCACTCCTTATATTCAAATGTTGTATTTGATGGTTGTACTGTGCATTTTAACCCTATTTTGCAGAAGTATATTAAAGAACACCATTTAAGGAAGCGATCATGCGCTTTCTCACTTCTCCCAAAAATTCTGACCTAGAATGAATACTGATTGACCCACAAATTACTCCTTTTCGAGCTAGTTTGGCGTGAGATATCGATTCATCGGAATTGTTTGTTGCTAGGTTGATACAGCCTTGTTTTTCTACAATTTGTGTTATTTGTATACAGCCAAGCCCAGGAATTGTTGAAGATCATCAAGGGACAGTACTTCAGCAAGTTTATCTCGAGAGAAGATGGCAGTCTGAAACTGGAACCAATATCATTACCATGGTAACCATTTTCTTTCTCTTGTTTGTCTGATATATAGTAATATCACAGAAACCATCATAAATTCTTCTACCAAATTATGTTTGCTGCATCTAACGGTTGTTTCCCACACAAAGAAGTTGCATCACAAATGGTGACCTTGAAAGTATTGTGGCCGTCTTGAAACGTGTGTATCTCAAGTATTCTTTGTTTCTACGTAGGTACCCGGACGAACTCGCTTGGCAATTGGACTTCACAAAGAAAGAGATTAAAAAAAACAACACTTTAAGCCATCTCCACGGTTTCCTCATCTCGGAGACGGAAAGTGTATGTATCAAAATAATTTGATAATTCAGGGTCAAATGAGCAGGTTCACATTGGATAACCCCATCATTGGTAGTCTATGGCCGTAAATAGAATAATACCACTATATAAATTACTGGGGGGGGGGTAATTTAGAAGGTTTTGCAATTTATATATCACAGAAGAATACAATGGATGTGCTGTGTATACTTATTTGCTTTAACAGTACCTTAAATGGTCTAATCGACTTATTGCTGAGTCACACATAAAAATATTGAAATTTGTGTTTTATTTTTGTTTTGAAAGCTAACCAGTCCTATGATTATTTTGACCTTTTCTATCATTAACCAGTCCTATGATTATTTTGACCTTTTCTATCATTAACCAGTCCTATGATTATTTTCACCTTTTCTATCATTAACCAGTCCTATGATTATTTTCACCTTTTCTATCATTAACCAGTCCTATGATTATTTTCACCTTTTCTATCATTAACCAGTCCTATGATTATTTTCACCGTTTCTCTCATTAACCAGTCCTATGATTATTTTCACCTTTTCTCTCATTAACCAGTCCTATGATTATTTTCACCTTTTCTCTCATTAACCAGTCCTATGATTATTTTCACCTTTTCTCTCGTCATTTTGTTGATCATACCTGTTGAGAGATTTAAATGAACAAGTTTCTGCTGAAAAAATAAGTAGACTTATGAATGAACATTTGTAAAGTATATATTCTACCCCCAAAGTACAGTTTCGACTTATTGCCCAGTAGATATGACAAATACTAGTAGTTTTTAAAATGTGTGGGTTGGGGGGTTGGTGGTATCGTGCGTGTGTGTGTTGTATTTAATGTGATAATGATGTTTAGTTAAAATGGGCGTGTCATTTAATATGAATTTATGTCCAGGGATTGAAAGCCAGTCTTGTACGTAGACTGTTTAACCCATTTCATTCTGGATACATTTAAAGGCTTTTGCAAACAACATAGATCCAGATCATCCGCAGCGTGATGCTGCATGCTGATCAAGATCTATATTGTTTGCTACATAACGAAGTGTCTTAGCAAGATCATCTGAATAGCAAACAGCATAGAGCCTGATCAGACGATACGTTCCATGGCGACTGATCTGGCTCTATGTTCTTTGCAAATACTGTTTGAACGGTATCCAGAATGAAATGGGTTAAGCTGTACTGTGAACCTTAATATTTCCAGGGCAATATCAGCCGACAAGAGGCCGTGAGCATGTTACCACCCTTGCTGATGGATATACAACCTCATCATAAGGTATATCTTGTAGTAAATACGTCACAACGTATACAACCTCATCATGAGGTATATCTTATAGTAAATACGTCACAACGTATACAACCTCATCATAAGGTATATCTTGTAGTAAATACGTCACAACGTATACAACCTCATCATAAGGTATATCTTATAGTAAATACGTCACAACGTATACAACCTCATCATAAGGTATATCTTGTAGTAAATACGTCACAACGTATACAACCTCATCATAAGGTATATCTTGTAGTAAATACGTCACAACCTCATCATAAGGTATATCTTGTAATAAATATACGTCACAACGTATACAACCTCGTCACAAAGTATTATCAATGTCATAACAACATATACAACCTTGTCACACAGTATTTAACAAATACGTCGTAGCATATACAACCTCGTCACATGGTATTTAACAAATATGTCATAGCGTATACAACCTCGTCACACAGTATTTAACAAATATGTCATAGCGTATACAACCTCGTCACACGGTATTTAACAAATATGTCATAGCGTATACAATCTCGTCACACAGTATTATCTATGTCATCACAAAGTATAAATCTATATCATAACAAATGCAACCTTGTCATAAAGTATGTAACGTTATAGCGTATATAACCTCGCCATGTAGTATGTCATTACGTCATGACATATATTATCTCACCACAAAGTATGCAACTACTACATGTCGTATATAACCTCGTCACAAAGTATGCAACTACTACATGTCGTATATAACCTCGTCACAAAGTATGCAACTATTGCATCTCGTATATAACCTCGTCACAAAGTATGCAACTACTACATGTCGTATATAACCTCGTCACAAAGTATGCAACTATTACATCTCGTATATAACCTCGTCACAAAGTATGCAACTACTACATGTCGTATATAACCTTGTCACAAAGTATGCAACTACTACATCTCGTATATAACCTCGTCACAAAGTATGCAACTACTACATGTCGTATATAACCTCGTCACAAAGTATGCAACTACTACATGTCGTATATAACCTCGTCACAAAGTATGCAACTACTACCTGTCGTATATAACCTCGTCACAAAGTATGCAACTACTACTGTCATATAAACGTCACAAAGTATGCAACTACTACCTGTCGTATATAACCTCGTCACAAAGTATGCAACTACTACATGTCATATATAACCTCGTCACAAAGTATGCAACTACTACATGTCATATATAACCTCGTCACAAAGTATGCAACTACTACATGTCGTATATAACCTCGTCACAAAGTATGCAACTACTACATGTCGTATATAACCTCGTCACAAAGTATGCAACTACTACATGTCGTATATAACCTCGTATATAACCTCGTCACAATGTATGTAACTCCTTCATAACATATTCAAATTGTGCTCGTTATTCAAACCAACTTGTGAACGGACATTTACATGCCTGCTGTGCACGGTTTTATTAATAAGTGCATATTAAAAATTTAAATACCCCATTTCGTGGCTCCTAATTTACAGTTTACGCGACGTCATTTATCGGAAAACACATTCTAAAGTAGAATTGGAACACACTTGTGTATAAACAGTGAAAACTTTACCCTGACCTATGTGTTAGATTGACAGTGCAATATTTGTGTTGGAGGATTGTGTTCATGCTTATATGCTCTCGCCATCCATGCCATTAGTTGACATGATAAGTTACTAGTATGTTTATTTGAATCAGATTTTAGACATGTGTGCCGCCCCTGGCTCCAAGACTGCCCAGTTGATAGAGATGTTACATAGTGATGATAGTGTAGCTGTGCCAGGTAAGAACTATGCATGTAATGTATGCTCACGCATGTAAGCAGATCCCAGTTTCGGGAGTTAGCAATGTAAACATTGGGGGAGGGGTCTTCGTGGCAGAGCGGTTACGGTTTTCACTTGCCAATCACTGCTTCAGGTTCGAATCCCACTTGGGGTGAGGAAACTGACCAGCTGGCTTGTGGAAGGTCGGTGGTTCTACGTGCATGCCCGACTGTTCCTGAAATACTGCTCAAATAGCACCCGTGGCCTGTCCCTGAAATACTGCTCAAATAGCACCCGTGGCCTGTTCCTGAAATACTGCTCAAATAGCACCCGTGGCCTGTCCCTGAAATACTGCTCAAATAGCACCCGTGGCCTGTCCCTGAAATACTGCTCAAATAGCACCCGTGGCCTGTTCCTGAAATACTGCTCAAATAGCACCCGTGGCCTGTTCCTGAAATACTGCTCAAATAGCACCCGTGGCCTGTTCCTGAAATACTGCTCAAATAGCACCCGTGGCCTGTTCCTGAAATACTGCTCAAATAGCACCAGTGGCCTTCCTCCACCAATAATAGAGTCGCCATATAACTGTTGGTATGACTTTAAGCACAAAAACCAACAACAGATCGTGACAAATTTAGTATTTATGTTTCGGCACTCTTGTTCAATATTGCGCAACACAAATCTGTACAATTGACAAGACGACTCATCATGAAAAGTTGGAACAAGCTAGGCAAGTAAAACTATGAAGATTTTTATACTGAACTTTGTTGTGAATTGTGAACCGGTAAGTTGTGAGATAAGCTCAATCTGTAGCATGCAGAAAGCAATCTGTAGCATGCAGAAACAGAAAGCAATCTGTAGCATGCAGAAAGCAATCTGTATCATGCAGAAAGCAATCTGTATCATGCAGAAAGCAATCTGTAGCATGCAGAAAGCAATCTGTATCATGCAGAAAGCAATCTGTAGCATGCAGAAAGCAATCTGTATCGTGCAGAAAGCAATCTGTAGCATGCAGAAAGCAATCTGTATCATGCAGAAAGCAATCTGTAGCATGCAGAAAGCAATCTGTAGCATGCAGAAAGCAATCTGTAGCATGCAGAAAGCAATCTGTATCGTGCAGAAAGCAATCTGTAGCATGCAGAAAGCAATCTGTATCATGCAGAAAGCAATCTGTATCATGCAGAAAGCAATCTGTAGCATGCAGAAAGCAATCTGTAGCATGCAGAAAGCAATCTGTATCATGCAGAAAGCAATCTGTAGCATGCAGAAAGCAATCTGTATCATGCAGAAAGCAATCTGTAGCATGCAGAAAGCAATCTGTATCATGCAGAAAGCAATCTGTAGCATGCAGAAAGCAATCTGTATCAAAGCAATCTGTATCAGTGTATGGTGACACGAGATAGTTCAATCTGTATCATGCAGAAAGCAATCTTTAACAGTGTATGGTGACACGAGATAAGTTCAATCTGTATCATGCAGAAAGCAATCTGTATCAGTGTATGGTGACACGAGATAAGTTCAATCTGTAGCATGCAGAAAGCAATCTGTAGCAGTGTATGGTGACTCGTTTGTAAATTCCTCATCTCAGGAATAGATATACTCGCTGTTTGATTCACGATATATTGACCTAATGAATTCATCGGAATATTTTTGTATATTTGCTAGACGGTTTCGTGGTAGCCAATGATATGGACAACAAGCGCTGTTACCTGATGACCCACCAGGTGAAGCGTATCCAGAGCCCAAACTGTATGATCATCAATCACGACGCCAGAATCCTACCTAACATGTACTCATCCAACGATCAGGTACTGTACATACACGTACAACATGTAACATGTACTCATCCAACGATCAGGTACTGTACATACAACATGTACACATCCAACGATCAGGTACTGTACATACAACATGTACACATCCAACGATCAGGTACTGTACATACAACATGTACACATCCAACGATCAGGTACTGTACATACACATACAACATGTACTCATCCAACGATCAGGTACTGTACATACACATACAACATGTACACATCCAACGATCAGGTACTGTACATACACATACAACATGTACACATCCAACGATCAGGTACTGTACATACACATACAACATGTACACATCCAACGATCAGGTACTGTACATACACATACAACATGTACACATCCAACGATCAGGTACTGTACATACACATACAACATGTACACATCCAACGATCAGGTACTGTACATACACATACAACATGTACACATCCAACGATCAGGTACTGTACATACACATACAACATGTACACATCCAACGATCAGGTACTGTACATACACATACAACATGTACACATCCAACGATCAGGTACTGTACATACACATACAACATGTACACATCCAACGATCAGGTACTGTACATACACATACAACATGTAATATGTACACATCCAACGATCAGGTACTGTACATACACATACAACATGTACACATCCAACGATCAGGTACTGTACATACAACATGTACACATCCAACGATCAGGTACTGTACATACACATACAACATGTACACATCCAACGATCAGGTACTGTACATACACATACAACATGTACACATCCAACGGTCAGGTACTGTACATACACATACAACATGTACACATCCAACGATCAGGTACTGTACATACACGTACAACATGTACACATCCAACGATCAGGTACTGTACATACACGTACAACATGTACTCATCCAACGATCAGGTACTGTACATACACATACAACATGTAATATGTACACATGCAACGATCAGGTACTGTACATACACATACAACATGTAATATGTACTCATGCAACGATCAGGTACTGTACATACACATACAACATGTACACATCCAACGATCAGGTACTGTACATACACATACAACATGTACACATCCAACGATCAGGTACTGTACATACACATACAACATGTAATATGTACACATCCAACGATCAGGTACTGTACATACACATACAACATGTACACATCCAACGATCAGGTACTGTACATACACATGTACACATCCAACGATCAGGTACTGTACATACACATACAACATGTACACATCCAACGATCAGGTACTGTACATACACATACAACATGTACACATCCAACGATCAGGTACTGTACATACACATACAACATGTACACATCCAACGATCAGGTACTGTACATACACATACAACATGTACACATCCAACGATCAGGTACTGTACATACACATACAACATGTACACATCCAACGATCAGGTACTGTACATACACATACAACATGTACTCATCCAACGATCAGGTACTGTACATACACATACAACATGTACACATCCAACGATCAGGTACTGTACATACACATACAACATGTACTCATCCAACGATCAGGTACTGTACATACACATACAACATGTAATATGTACACATCCAACGATCAGGTACTGTACATACACGTAACATGTACACATCCAACGATCAGGTACTGTACATACACATACAACATGTACACATCCAACGATCAGGTACTGTACATACACATACAACATGTACTCATGCAACGATCAGGTACTGTACATACACATACAACATGTAATATGTACTCATGCAACGATCAGGTACTGTACATACACATACAACATGTAATATGTACTCATCCAACGATCAGGTACTGTACATACACATACAATATGTACACATCCAACGATCAGGTACTGTACATACACATACAACATGTAATATGTACTCATGCAACGATCAGGTACTGTACATACACATACAACATGTACACATCCAACGATCAGGTACTGTACATACACATACAACATGTACACATCCAACGATCAGGTACTGTACATACAACATGTACACATCCAACGATCAGGTACTGTACATACACATACAACATGTACACATCCAACGATCAGGTACTGTACATACACATACAACATGTACACATCCAACGATCAGGTACTGTACATACACATACAACATGTACACATCCAACGATCAGGTACTGTACATACACATACAACATGTACACATCCAACGATCAGGTACTGTACATACAACATGTAATATGTACTCATGCAACGATCAGGTACTGTACATACACATACAACATGTACTCATCCAACGATCAGGTACTGTACATACACATACAACATGTACACATCCAACGATCAGGTACTGTACATACACATACAACATGTACTCATCCAACGATCAGGTACTGTACATACACGTACAACATGTACACATCCAACGATCAGGTACTGTACATACACATACAACATGTACACATCCAACGATCCGGTACTGTACATACACGTACAACATGTACACATCCAACGATCAGGTACTGTACATACACATACAACATGTACACATCCAACGATCAGGTACTGTGCATACACATACAACATGTACTCATGCAATGATCAGGTACTGTACATACACATACAATATGTAATATGTACACATCCAACGATCAGGTACTGTACATACACATACAACATGTAATATGTACACATCCAACGATCAGGTACTGTACATACACATACAACATGTACTCATCCAACGATCAGGTACTGTACATACACATACAACATGTACACATCCAACGATCAGGTACTGTACATACACATACAACATGTACACATCCAACGATCAGGTACTGTACATACACATACAACATGTACACATCCAACGATCAGGTACTGTACATACACATACAACATGTACTCAGCCAACGATCAGGTACTTTTTCCATACCGCTGAACATTCATGTAATATTGTTAGACATTCCATGACGTATGTGGGTGTTACTGTCGTTGGATTATAATCACTTGCCCCTCATCACTGTAGGTTCTAGTCCCACTTGGGGGTGTCGAATTAGTTTATTGTGAAGATGCTAGCTAACCATCTCCAGGTCTACACGGGTGGCCGTCCGTGCTTGCACTACAGCTCGGAAGGGCACCGGGGTCTTGCTCCGCCAATAATAGCTAGAGAGTTTCCATATGACCTAAGCTATTTGTGAGATATTAACCCCAAAAAGAAACAAACAAAACCAAGCCATTATCTCTGCCATGATTAGTTAGTTGAGTAAATGATTGACCGACTGCTGTCAGATTAACCGACTGCTGTCAGATTAACCGACTGCTGTCAGATTAACCGACTGCTGTCAGATTAACAGACTGCTGTCAGATTAACTGACTGCTGTCAGATTAACCGACTGCTGTCAGATTAACCGACTGCTGTCAGATTAACAGACCCCTCTAGCTATCCTCATGCTGTTCGCCATTCATGTCAAGTGTTCGGCCCGACAGTTTGTGCCTTTGGCACTCCAAATACATACAGACTCGAGACGTCTTTGAAAGGCGCTTATGAACCATGTTAGAACTGTTATGTGGCTTTAATATTATTGTATAAGCTAGAACCGTCGTGTGGCTTTAATATTACAGATATATGGAGGTTCTGGACCAAAATCGTGTTTTTGTACAAATCTATATACTGTAAACAACCCCCATATTCCATATATATTGCCATAGATTCTAGAACCGAATTAGTGGCTTTATTATTATGGTATAAGCTAGAATACTGGCTTTAATATTATGGTATAAGCTAGAATACTGGCTTTAATATTATGGTATAAGCTAGAATACTGGCTTTAATATTATGGTATAAACTAGAATACTGGCTTTAATATTATGGTATACGCTAGAATACTGGCTTTAATATTATGGTATAAGCTAGAATACTTTTGTGGTATAAATTACTAATATTTTGAGTCTGTTATGACATTGAACTAAATGTGATTCTATCTTCCAGAATGCAGAGTTTGTGAAGTACGACAGAATTTTATGTGATGTTCCGTGCAGGTAACTTCTTTACTGTTTCATTAAAACTTCTAGCATGTAGAGAAATCATAACGAAATATTGTACATAAATTACATATCTGTACGTGTTAATATTGGCTCTAAATAGTTACCTGCTTGCAGGAAAATCTTCTCAAAGGGGCAAAACTTAGGTAGATCTACAGTTTATACAAATTTATTGTAGCTTGATTGCGAAACAAGTTCTTACAACTTATATTAATCACTCTCGAGACCTCATTCCTGATGGAATCCATCGCCACGAGGGAGAGAGAAGAGGCAACGTGGAAATTAAATGCTACAGGCACAATCGTAACTGCTCCAGCGGGGCTCGAACTCCGCACCTGAAACGACCGCGGATCCACTGCGCTATCACGACTTCCAGGTAGATCTACAGGTAATATTGACATTACTTAGTTTTCATATTTTTCACTAATGTAATAATGTAAATTAGCATTGTATGTATCCGTGCGCTATGTAAAAAAACACACACAAACATCCAGTAGCACTGAAAATCTATTTATCAAGCTATAAATCCTCCACGGCGGGCTATATACACTACAAATCCTGCCCAATCGCAGAATTCATCAACAGCCATGTCCAGCTACAGTAGCAATTCCAATTTACAACTTGCTAATGTTGTGCACGTGACCGTTATTTGAACGTTATACATTTTGACCAACTTTGTAAATACGTATGTGTTGTGACATCATAGTAAAGTACTTGTTGTGATGTCATAGTAAAGTACTTGTTGTGATGTCATAGTAAAGTACTTGTTGTGATGTCATAGTAAAGTACTTGTTGTGATGTCATAGTAAACAAAAACACAAAAAACGATGTCATAGTAAAGTACTTGTTGTGATGTCATAGTAAAGTACTTGTTGTGATGTCATAGTAAAGTACTTGTTGTGATGTCATAGTAAAGTACTTGTTGTGATGTCATAGTAAAGTACTTGTTGTGATGTCATAGTAAAGTACTTGTTGTGATGTCATAGTAAAGTACTTGTTGTGATGTCATAGTAAAGTACTTGTTGTGACATCATAGTAAAGTACTTGTGATGTCATAGTAAAGTACTTGTTGTGATGTCATAGCAAAGTACTTGTTGTGACATCATAGTAAAGTACTTGTTGTGATGTCACCGCTGCACGTGCTCCATTGACACAATTCACATTATAACATACATGTACAATGCACACTGTTGTTTTAGAATACATTTAGTAGTTTTATGTTTTATAGTAGGTTCATGAATTACCACGTTAGCAAAGTAATTTTGTTGTGTTTACTATGCATTTACAACCGACCGTATAACGCACTTCATTGATACTAACTGAAGCACAGGTACATGACACTTGCAATTCTGTGAATTTACAGCTTTTTGGACGATTATGTCATAAATAGGATTTTATATTTGTGTTCATTTGTTATTGAATTTATATATCTCGTCTTCTAATGACGATAAATATTGTTTTTAGAAAACTCGTTAACCCTTTCAACACCACATACCTCTAAATTGGCTTACAAAAAAGTGTAGATCCAGATGAGCCGGCTCGTAACGAGCCGTCTCATCAGGATCTGCACTTTTTTCAAGTAATATAACTATTTTTAGGGAAAAAATTACCCATTTTGATAAATGAACTGATCCAAATGTAATTTTGTTATTAATTTATTGGTCTAAAAATATCATGGACCAGTCCATGTCAGTTACTTGGTGTTGAATGGGTTAAATAAATTCAAAGACAAATGACCGCTCATTGATCATAATATATTTATGCAATGGAGATGCAACATCAGTAACTCGTCCAGTAATAACCAACAGGAAACAAAGAATAAATATGATTTGCTGTTTGTATATTCAGCGGAGATGGGACTCTACGTAAGAATCCAGATATTTGGAAGAAATGGCATGTAAACGGAGCATACAATCTACACAGGTGAGTGTCTTGTGTATTACTCGGCTAATGCAGTCAGCTATTAATAGATGCCATCTGTCATCTTGTCTGTCCAGTTTGCTTAAACGACCAGTCACCTGCTCCTCTGACACTGGTAAGCAGTGGTCACCTGCTTTAAGCAGCCACAATTATTCCGTTCAGACAGAACAACAGATAGTTAACCTTGTACATGTACATTTATTTGGTAAAACACTGAGAATACACAAATAACAATCATAAGAACCTGACAATACGATAAGTTCATAGATGCAGTATTTACTTGAATAAATCTCAATTACGCTAAACACTTAGAAAGGTAGATTCATTTAGAAGTGATGCTTTACAAATTACAATAGCTATTCATCAACATATGAAAAAGTTGGCAGTACTGGTTAACCGCTGGAGCCTGCCCAGGAAAGGTGTTGTTAGGTAAACTGCCCGCCGGCGATATAGCCCAAAATGGTGCTGATGCAGGCGTAAAACCCGAACTAACACAAACACAACTCTAATCATCCGCTCCTTACAATACCTTCGTATACAGCAATCATCCGCTCCTTACAATACCTTGGTATACAGCAATCATCTGCTCCTTACAATACCTTGGTATACAGCAATCATCCGCTCCTTACAATACCTTGGTATACAGCAATCATCCGCTCCTTACAATACCTTGGTATACAGCAATCATCCACTCCTTACAATACCTTGGTATACAGCAATCAACCGCTCCTTACAATACCTTGGTATACAGCAATCATCCGCTCCTTACAATACCTTGGTATACAGCAATCATCCGCTCCTTACAATACCTTGGTATACAGCAATCATCCGCTCCTTACAATACCTTGGTTATACAGCAATCATCCGCTTCTTACAATGCCTTGGTATACAGCAATCATCCACTCCTTACAATACCTTGGTATACAGCAATCATCCACTCCTTACAATACCTTGGTATACAGCAATCATCCGCTCCTTGCAATACCTTGGTTTATACAGCAATCATCCGCTCCTTACAATACCTTGGTATACAGCAATCATCCGCTTCTTACAATATCTTGGTATACAGCAATCATCCGCTCCTTACAATACCTTGGTATACAGCAATCATCCGCTCCTTGCAATACCTTGGTTATACAGCAATCATTCGCTCCTTACAATACCTTGGTATACAGCAATCATCCGCTCCTTACAATACCTTGGTATACAGCAATCATCCGCTCCTTACAATACCTTGGTATACAGCAATCATTCGCTCCTTACAATACCTTGGTATACAGCAATCATCCACTCCTTACAATACCTTGGTATTCAGCACAATGTCTAATCATCCGCTCCTTACAATATCTTGGTATGTATACAGCAATCATCCGCTCCTTACAATACCTTGGTATTCAGCAATCATCCGCTCCTTACAATACCTTGATATACAGCAATCATCCGCTCCTTACAATACCTTGGTATACAGCAATCATTCGCTCCTTACAATACCTTGGTATACAGCAATCATCCACTCCTTACAATACCTTGGTATTCAGCACAATGTCTAATCATCCGCTCCTTACAATATCTTGGTATGTATACAGCAATCATCCGCTCCTTACAATACCTTGGTATTCAGCAATCATCCGCTCCTTACAATACCTTGGTATTCAGCAATCATCCGCTCCTTACAATACCTTGGTATACAGCAATCATCCGCTCCTTACAATACCTTGGTATTCAGCAGTCATCCGCTCCTTACAATACCTTGGTATACAGCAATCATCCGCTCCTTACAATACCTCGTATACAGCAATCATCCGCTCCTTACAATACCTGGTATACAGCAATCATCCGCTCCTTACAATACCTGGTATACAGCACAATATCTAATCAAGGAGGAGGTCAACGGAATGATAAAAAGTACAATGACGAATGTGCATCTGATTTGACATATTTACTCAATATTTAAGTCGTCCTTAGTTCAATTACGCCGAATCGATCCATTACCATCTAAATGTAATATTTAAAATCCGCCATCTCGTAGATATAACACAGAAACGGCACATTATATGTTAGCCTATAATCGTACCTGTTCGGCGATTTCCGATAGAATTCTGTTTCTATATTTAGCGATATTATCTCGTAGAGAAGAGTTGTCGTTCTTTGAATCTACACCCACTTTTATGATTGCGCTTTATGATCGGAAATCCAGTTTCCCCTGGCTGTCATTTTGCCAGAAGTTAAAAAGTGAAAAATCAACAGACTGGAACCCAGGCTAGGCCAATGTGTGTCTTTGGTGCAACCAGACCTAAATTTTTTTATCACAATTAGAGAAAACATTGACTACATTGCCGAGTTGTGTTTAGGACCTTACAACTAAGTTTCATGTTACTTTGTAACTTGTATAGTTCTACATTGTATCCCATCTGCATTTAATTTTAATATGCACGAAACGGATCGAGTATGGTTCGACGACATTGTAAAACCGTTAATGTGCATACATTTCTTATATAAAGCGGACATATTCATTTCAATATTTATGAAAGTTTGAATGTAAACACATGTGCATGCATTTATAATATGTATAACTCGTATTGTTTGCGAAATCAACTAAAAGTCGAATCCGAAACTTGTAAGTTTTTTGTTGTTGCAAGCACTGGCTTCAGAAACGTTGCAATCAGAGCCCCGGCATCAGCATATTAGAAATGCATGATTCTACACTGGCTATCGATTTTATATATGCTGCATAAATGTAGGGCACTGAAAGCCAGTCTGATAAATTTAGTCACAACCACAGAATATTACCTTGACCAGAGTAATTTTCCATAAATAGCTTTGGGACATTCCAATTTTCAGCAAATTGATTTTTTATTAGTCAATTTTCGCACATATTTTCAACAATTTTAGCACTTACCTGTATTTCAACACTGATTGTTATAAATTGGTATCCTGGCATTGTGTATTCCAAATGACAAAGCAAATGTAAGCTATGTGAAAGTGTATTACATCGGCGTCTGATCGATTTTATTATGTTTATTATCCGGATGTCGGGGGAGATTAGTTTATTGCTTAAGGAGGTATTTTGGACTGTCAAAATGTCATACGACGATACGGATTATCATTAATTAGCAAGTATGCCCTCCAGAAATAAGGCGAAGTGGATGTCGCCCTGATGTCTATTTTAGGCGAGGTGGCGGGGGAAAAAGCGATCACTACGCCCTCTAGCGTGAGCCCTACCTTGTGTGCACATTACACCTTGTGTGTCGTCTACATAATATTTATGCACTGTTCACAATTCTAATAGTAATTCCTTTTTTGGAGAATGGTCCATTCCCAGACGGATCAGGTTTATTATGGAGACACAGTGTATATGTAATGTGAATATCAGTGAGTGTGTTGTTATTCTTACAGAATCCAGAAGAAGATTCTACAGAGAGGTTTAGAGTTGCTGGCTACAGGAGGACGTCTGGTTTACTCCACATGTTCTCTCAACCCGGTGGAAGACGAGGCTGTCATTCTAGCTCTCCTCAACAAGTGTGGTATGTTTCACCTTGTTACCGGGAAAGTTTGAAGACACACAATGGTCCGTGCCAAACCTTGTTGTGTATGTCATCTCAACGTTCCATTCTGTTGATATTTCACAGAGTTCTGGCTCTTTATTGATGTTTAATGGTCAACATGCCTGTGTTGGTCAGTATTACATTTAGTTGCAGCCTATTTTTATACCAGACCTGCTTTCAACAAAGAATTTTACTACTGTTTACAATCTTTTCCATGATTTCGTTAACAAAAGTACATAACGGGAGATTATTTACAAATAATATTTTTGCTAAAACCAGACGGATCTTAAATATTTCATTTACATTCTGAATAAATATTTATTGAGCAGGGCTCATTCTAGAGGCCGACTTGGGAGAAATAGTCGCCCTCGGGACCCTGATTTGTCGTCTGGTTCATTAAAATTTTTTTACAATTTTCATACAAAATTTTGTCCAGTAAGATACACTGGCCCGTTATAAAGCACTGCTTCTATTCATATGTAATGGTGATGTGTATTTTAACCCTATTTGTTGAATTATACTCACTTCTCCCCAAAATTCTCACCTTGAATGAGCCCTGTTGACACGCGGAAATATACGGTAATCATCGCAACTTGCAATCGTCTGCTTCGTTGCATACATCCTTGTACAGAATATGCTACATAAATACTATTTGGGCCTTTAACCCTTTCCTTCATAGAGATTTAGGTTAATATACTATTATATCTCCATACAAACGACAGACATTTAGCTATCATGCAGTGGATAAGTAGTCGCCATATCTATCCCACCTCCATAGATATTACTGGGACTACATGAGATTCTGGCCTTTATTATGAACATTGGTTTGGCTACTACATTGTCAATGTATGTCGTATTGGTAATGGCGTCAAGAGGTGCTTCTATGAGGGAAAGGGTTTATGAACATTGGTTTGTCTACTACATTGTCAATGTATGTCGTATTGGTAATGGCGTCGAGAGGTGCTTCTATGAGGGAAAGGGTTTATGAACATTGGTTTGTCTACTACATTGTCAATGTATGTCGTATTGGTAATGGCGTCAAGAGGTGCTTCTATGAGGGAAAGGGTTTATGAACATTGGTTTGTCTACTACATTGTCAATGTATGTCGTATTGGTAATGGCGTCAAGAGTTGCTTCTATGAGGGAAAGGGTTTATGAACATTGATTTGTCTACTACATTGTCAATGTATGTCGTATTGGTAATGGCGTCAAGAGGTGCTTCTATGAGGGAAAGGGTATATGAACATTGGTTTGGCTACTACATTGTCAATGTATGTGGTATTGGTAATGGCGTCAAGAGGTGCTTCTATGAGGGAAAGGGTATATGAACATTGGTTTGGCTACTACATTGTCAATGTATGTGGTATTGGTAATGGCGTCAAGAGGTGCTTCTATGAGGGAAAGGGTATATGAACATTGGTTTGGCTACTACATTGTCAATGTATGTGGTATTGGTAATGGCGTCAAGAGGTGCTTCTATGAGGGAAAGGGTTAAAGTGGTTTCTGTGATGTGTAATTCAGATGGAGCTGTTGAGTTGGTCGACATTAGCGGCAAATTGCCTGGTCTGAAATACTGCAAAGGCACATACTCTTGGAAGGTATGGAATTGTAACTATTATCACTCTTTTAAACTTTATTTATTTTACAACGATTGCGAAACAAGCTTTAACAACTTACATTAATCACTCTCGTTGGCATTGATAAAAGCGAATAAGTGGTCAACATGACATTCATGTTGGAGGTACACGGAGAAAACACACTTGTCCGATCTTGCGTACCATCTCACATACTTTCCGGTCTGAGGATCGAACCTGGGTTGCATTGTAGAGAAGCGAGCACGCTAACCACTGTGTTAATCGGACTAATATCACTACTACAAGGTATAGCATTCTAGCTGCTACTCTCTCTTGCTACTGGAAGGTATAGCATTCTAGCTACCCTCTCTTGCTACTGGAGGTATAGCATTCTAGCTGCCCTCTCTTGCTACTAGAAGGTATAGCATTCTAGCTGTCCTCTCTTGCTACTAGAAGGTATAGCATTCTAGCTACTGTCTCTTGCTACTGGGCGGTATAGCATTCTAGCTACCCTCTCTTGCTACTGGAAGGTATATCATTCTAGCTACCCTCTCTTGCTACTGGAAGGTTTAGCATTCTAGCTGCCCTCTCTTGCTACTAGAAGGTATAGCATTCTAGCTGCCCTCTTGCTACTGGAAGGTATAGCATTCTAGCTACTGTCTCTTGCTACTAGAAGGTATAGAAGGTATAGCATTCTAGCTGCCCTCTCTTGCTACTGGAAGGTATAGCATTCTAGCTACCCTCTCTTGCTACTGGAAGGTATAGCATTCTAGCTGCCCTCTTGCTACTGGAAGGTATAGCATTCTAGCTGCCCTCTCTTGCTACTGGAAGGTATAGCATTCTAGCTACCCTCTCTTGCTACTGGAAGGTATAGCATTCTAGCTGCCCTCTCTTGCTACTGGAAGGTATAGCATTCTAGCTACCCTCTCTTGCTACTGGAAGGTATAGCATTCTAGCTGCCCTCTTGCTACTGGAAGGTATAGCATTCTAGCTGCCCTCTCTTGCTACTGGAAGGTATAGCATTCTAGCTACCCTCTCTTGCTACTGGAAGGTATAGCATTCTAGCTGCCCTCTTGCTACTGGAAGGTATAGCATTCTAGCTGCCCTCTCTTGCTACTGGAAGGTATAGCATTCTAGCTACCCTCTCTTGCTACTGGAAGGTATAGCATTCTAGCTGCCCTCTTGCTACTGGAAGGTATAGCATTCTAGCTGCCCTCTCTTGCTACTGGAAGGTATAGCATTCTAGCTACCCTCTCTTGCTACTGGAAGGTATAGCATTCTAGCTGCCCTCTTGCTACTGGAAGGTATAGCATTCTAGCTGCCCTCTCTTGCTACTGGAAGGTATAGCATTCTAGCTACCCTCTTGCTATTGTAACATATTTTTCTAGCCTTTTAGCTATTGTCTCTCATTACTGGAATGTTTGATGCTACTGAGAATATCGGATTGGGGGATGCATGTATATAATGTTATATATATGTTATATTTCGGGTGTTATGCCTGCATCAGCACCATTTTGGGCTATTTCGCCGGCGGGCAGTTTACCTAACAACACCTTTCCTGGGCAGGCTCCAGCGGTTAACCAGTATCAGCATGTATTTAAGCGAATGTTTACCTCATTAGTAATTAGTTTATATTTTGTAGGTTATGTCAAAGAGTAAAAGTGAGTGGTACGAGACATTTGAGAATGCTCCGGCACTTTTCCAGAATTGTTGGGACAAATCAATATTTCCTCCACTCATTACAGAAGCACAGGAGGCCAAACTGGAGAGATGGTAGGGAATATGTTATATGTTAGCTCACATGACAGTTGTGCTCATTTCAACTATGAGATAACTCTTTCATTATATCATCCGCAGCAAGTGTTCGTGCATCTCCCACCAACACTATCACATCTCATACCAGCACTATCACATCTCACACCAGCACTACTACATCTCACACCAGCACTATCACATCTCACACCAGCACTATCACATCTCATACCAGCACTACCTGAGCATATCACATAAAATGTTGACAAATGTTTTGTCACGTTTCAAGGCCTTGATTTATATATAAATATCATTTTGCATAAACTTGGTCAGAGCATATCTCCTTACCTGATTTCTCTAACTCTAGTATCCGTGTGCAGAGCGTATCTCCTTACCTGATTTCTCTAACTCTAGTATCCGTGTGCAGAGCGTATCTCCTTACCTGATTTCTCTAACTCTAGTATCCGTGTGCAGAGCATATCTCCTTACCTGATTTCTCTAACTCTAGTATCCGTGTGCAGAGCATATCTCCTTACCTGATTTCTCTAACTCTAGTATCCGTGTGCAGAGCTTATCTCCTTACCTGATTTCTCTAACTCTAGTATCCGTGTGCAGAGCGTATCTCCTTACCTGATTTCTCTAACTCTAGTATCTGTGTGCAGAGCATATCTCCTTACCTGATTTCTCTAACTCTAGTATCTGTGTGCAGAGCATATCTCCTTACCTGATTTCTCTAACTCTAGTATCTGTGTGCAGAGCATATCTCCTTACCTGATTTCTCTAACTCTAGTATCCGTGTGCAGAGCATATCTCCTTACCTGATTTCTCTAACTCTAGTATCCGTGTGCAGAGCATATCTCCTTACCTGATTTCTCTAACTCTAGTATCTGTGTGCAGAGCATATCTCCTTACCTCTCTAACTCTAGTATCCGTGTGCAGAGCATATCTCCTTACCTGATTTCTCTAACTCTAGTATCCGTGTGCAGAGCATATCTCCTTACCTGATTTCTCTAACTCTAGTATCCATGTGCAGAGCATATCTCCTTACCTGATTTCTCTAACTCTAGTATCCGTGTGCAGAGCTTATCTCCTTACCTGATTTCTCTAACTCTAGTATCCGTGTGCAGAGCGTATCTCCTTACCTGATTTCTCTAACTCTAGTATCCGTGTGCAGAGCATATCTCCTTACCTGATTTCTCTAACTCTAGTATCTGTGTGCAGAGCGTATCTCCTTACCTGATTTCTCTAACTCTAGTATCCGTGTGCAGAGCATATCTCCTTACCTGATTTCTCTAACTCTAGTATCCATGTGCAGAGCATATCTCCTTACCTGATTTCTCTAACTCTAGTATCCGTGTGCAGAGCTTATCTCCTTACCTGATTTCTCTAACTCTAGTATCCGTGTGCAGAGCATATCTCCTTACCTGATTTCTCTAACTCTAGTATCCGTGTGCAGAGCGTATCTCCTTACCTGATTTCTCTAACTCTAGTATCCGTGTGCAGAGCATATCTCCTTACCTGATTTCTCTAACTCTAGTATCTGTGTGCAGAGCGTATCTCCTTACCTGATTTCTCTAACTCTAGTATCCGTGTGCAGAGCATATCTCCTTACCTGATTTCTCTAACTCTAGTATCCATGTGCAGAGCATATCTCCTTACCTGATTTCTCTAACTCTAGTATCCGTGTGCAGAGCTTATCTCCTTACCTGATTTCTCTAACTCTAGTATCCGTGTGCAGAGCATATCTCCTTACCTGATTTCTCTAACTCTAGTATCCGTGTGCAGAGCATATCTCCTTACCTGATTTCTCTAACTCTAGTATCCGTGTGCAACCAGAGCATATCTCCTTACCTGATTTCTCTAACTCTAGTATCCGTGTGCAGAGCATATCTCCTTACCTGATTTCTCTAACTCTAGTATCCGTGTACAGAGCATATCTCCTTACCTGATTTCTCTAACTCTAGTATCCGTGTGCTGCCCCATCAACAGAATACTGGAGCGTTCTTCATAGCAGTGCTAGAGAAGACGAAGCAACTGCCATGGTTGTCTGGTAGAACACAGAGTAAGTACAGCTGATTGTGCATCTCGTATGATCTGTAATATTGCCAGCCAGACACATACTACTTTGAAAGTCAATGACCCTTGAGGTAAAAATCTCAAGTCAAGCTGGATTTTTCAAGAGTCAAGCTGGATTTTTCAAGAGTCAAGCTGGATTTTTCAAGAGTCAATATGCATGTTGGTACTTACCATACAGGTAACTTTCCCCCGAGCATATAATAACCTCTGGACCAAGGTGTGTCTTGGGTACAACCAGATCAGCCTGCCACTGTGCTGTAATTTTTTTTATCAGATTAGAAAAAACATTGACTAATTTGTTGAGCTTTGCATCAGGGTTCAGGACCATACAAGTATTTAAGTTTCATCTTACTTTGTGACGTCCAGTGATACAGCGTCGGATTTGGAATCAAATGATCTGGGTTCGATACTCGGTCAGGCGACGTATGTAGTGTCATTGAGCAAGGCAACTCGCACACATTGCTTAGTTCTGGTTAATCAGTCAGGTTGGCTGAGAATGCACTGGAAAACATTTCTAGGTCCCCACAAGGGGTTTGACATAAATGGAACATACAATCATACAACTTGTATAGCTCTGCATTGTATCCCAGTTACATATGTCACCAAATGATCATGAGTAGTTGATTTCAACATCGGAAACTTCTGGAGCCCTGCACCCAGATTAGCTTTGACACACCAATAGAAATGTCGATTATACACTCTTTTTTTAGCTGATCTGCATTCAATTTTATTATGCACGAAATTGGTACGAAACGGATCGAGTACAGTTCCACGATATTGTAAAGCATGATTTTCTTATATAAAGCTGACATTAATTCAATCTCTATGAATCGTTAATTCTAAACACATTTTTATGCAGATGTATAATTAGTATCATTTGCGAAATCAACTAAAACTCCCGGGTTATAATCACGAGTAAACGGCATTTTTGATCAGCTGTCGCAAACTGGGACGAATCAGAAAATGTTCATTCATAATGCAAGATAGCGACGTGAACACTCGGAATTACTATGATAAAAAAGGGATTTTCATAAAATATATCGAGTTACGAATTGAAATAAATCAGAAAATTCGTAAATGATATTGTGTCTGTTGCCAGTGTATATCAGGAATGATTGCACATGTATTTGGATATCTCTTGATGGAGCAGTTTAGGATGTCTTCCTCTCATTTGGTGGGTTATTTGGATATATGCCTCATAATCGGTGGGTTATTTGGATATATGCCTCATAATCGGTGGGTTATTTGGATATATGCCTCATAATCGGCGAGTTATTTGGATATATGCCTCATAATCGGTGGGTTATTTGGATATATGCCTCATAATCGGTGAGTTATTTGGATATATGCCTCATAATCAGTGGGTTATTTGGATATATGCCTCATAATCGGTGAGTTATTTGGATATATGCCTCATAATCGGTGAGTTATTTGGATATATGCCTCATAATCTGTGGGTTATTTGGATATATGCCTCATAATCTGTGGGTTATTTGGATATATGCCTCATAATCTGTGGGTTAATGTCTGACTCGCAATCTGTGGGTTATTAAAATATCTGATTTGCAATCCGTGCATTATTAAAATGTCTGCCTCACAATCGGTGCGTTATTAAAATGTCTGCCTCGCAATCGGTGGGTTATTAAAATGTCTGACTCGCAATCTGTGGGTTATTAAAATGTCTGCCTCGCAATCTGTGGGTTATTAAAATGTGTGACTCACAATATGTGGGTTATTAAAATGTGTGACTCACAATATGTGGGTTATTAAAATGTCTGACTCGCAATCTGTGGGTTATTAAAATGTCTTGACTCACAATATGTGGGTTATTAAAATGTCTGCCTCGCAATCTGTGGGTTATTAAATGCTGCCACATCTGGTTAAATGGGACTCACAATATGTGGGTTTAAATGTCTGACTCGCATCTGGGTTATTAAAATGTCTTGACTCACAATATGGGGTATTAAATGTCTGCCTCGCATCTGTGTTAAAATGTCTGACTCACAATATGGATTATTAAAATGTCGACTCGCAATCTGTGGTTTAAATGTTGACTCCATTGTGGTTATTAAATGTTGCCTCGCAATCGAGGTTATTAAAATGTCTGACTCACAATATGTGGGTTATTAAATGTGTGACTCACAATATGTGGGTTATTAAAATGTCTGACTCGCAATCTCATAGTCCGCCCCGTGGTCGAGTGGTTAAGGTCGCGACTTATACACTACCACATCACTGATGGTCACGGGTTCGAGCCCCGCTCAGGCCGTGTCTCATTATATGAAAAATTGGCAGTTTCTTACGGAGGTTGCACTCAAGTACTGGTTAACCGCTGGAGCCTGCCCAGGAATTTGTTAGGTAACTGCCCGCCGGCGATATAGCCCAAAATGGTGCTGATGCAGGCGTAAAACCGAATTATAACATAACATAACTGACTCGCAATCTGTGGGTTATTAAAATGTGTGACTCACAATATGTGGGTTATTAAAATGTCTGACTCGCAATCTGTGGGTTATTAAAATGTCTGACTCACAATCTGTGGGTTATTAAAATGTGTGACTCACAATATGTGGGTTATTAAAATGTCTGACTCGCAATCTGTGGGTTATTAAAATGTCTTGACTCACAATATGTGGGTTATTAAAATGTCTGCCTCGCAATCTGTGGGTTATTAAAATGTCTGACTCACAATATGTGGGTTATTAAAATGTCTGACTCGCAATCTGTGGGTTATTAAAATGTCTGACTCACAATATGTGGGTTATTAAAATGTCTGACTCGCAATCTGTGGGTTATTAAAATGTCTGACTCACAATATGTTGGTTATTAAAATGTCTGACTCGCAATCTGTGGGTTATTAAAATGTCTGACTCACAATATGTGGATTATTAAAATGTCTGCCTCGCAATCGATGGGTTATTAAAATGTCTGACTCACAATATGTGGGTTATTAAAATGTGTGACGGCTGGCTCTCTTCTATTTGAAATAAACTATTTTATATGACTATGTAATGTATTTCAATGTTTGTCTCTCAGACTACACTCTTTGTTCCAATTTAATAAAGCGGCAGGGGATATGGCTGTCTCTTGGATTGTCTATAATGGCCAGTCTTCACGAAACTTTGCCAGAGTTTGTCTGACACCGGTCAGACAAATGATTAAAATGCACTTAACCCTTTCAACACCACAGACCTCTATTTATAGGCTTACAAAAAGTGTAGATCCAGATGAGCCGGCTCATGACGAGCCGTCTCATCAGGATCTGCACTTTTTGCAATTAGTATTACTAATTTTAGACAAAATTACCCATCTTGATAAATGAACTGGTCCGAATGTAATTTTCTTATTCATTTATTGGTCTAAGAATATCATGGACCAGTCTATGTCAGTTACTTGGTGTTGAAAGAGTTAAACTTTCAATATATTTTGTCTGACCGAAGGATTTTTTGTCTGACATGTCAGGCGGTCCTACGGATTTCGGGAAGACTGAATGGCTGTCTCTCAGACTGTCTTCTTATATCTTGGCATATAAAGGTAGTACATTGACATGTATGCAGAAACCTATTCTTCTATAGAGAGAGTGGACCCCATAATTAACCCCCAAATGGGACAAGAAAAGAAGAAGGAACCAGGCTCGGAACATTTTTCATTTGGAGTTCGTGGTGTTGGTGGTTTGTACAAGTATGCCAGATGTGATCTGTGTTGCATCACACTGCAGGGCAGGAATGACTACGACAGCCACAGACATGGCAAGAGACACCTACGGGAACTCGTGAAACACGATACAAGTACGTTCTTGGAACTGATCGTTTGAGTCTCACCTGTCAGTTCGAAACTATACTTGGGCACAGCTATTTTTTATAACGGCATTTAAAGTCAATAACAAGCAGTACCAGATTAAATATCATGTAATCTAAATTGATGTTGACCCAACATTTTAGAGAACGTGTATGACACATTGACAAGTTGGATTACATAATATTTAATGTGGTACTGCTTGTTATTGACTTTAATTGCTGAAAAAAATACTCGTGCAAAACTTTTGTCCTTAAGTATATAATTAGTAAAACATTAGAATAAAATAGATAGTTTGTGTGTATTACTCATGTGCTCATTGTGTCACTGGTATTCAGATAGTTTGTGTGTATTCCTCATTGTGTCACTGGTATTCAGATAGTTTGTGTGTATTCCTCATGTGTCACTGGTATTCAGATAGTTTGTGTGTATTCCTCATGTGTCACTGGTATTCAGATAGTTTGTGTGTATTCCTCATGTGCACATTGTGTCACTGGTATTCAGATAGTTTGTGTGTATTCCTCATTGTGTCACTGGTATTCAGATAGTTTGTGTGTATTCCTCATGTCCTCATTGTGTCACTGGTATTCAGATAGTTTGTGTGTATTCCTCATGTGTTCATTGTGTCACTGGTATTCAGATAGTTTGTGTGTATTCCTCATTGTGACACTGGTATTCAGATAGTTTGTGTGTATTCCTCATGTCCTCATTGTGTCACTGGTATTCAGATAGTTTGTGTGTATTCCTCATGTCCTCATTGTGTCACTGGTATTCAGATAGTTTGTGTGTATTCCTCATGTGTGCATTGTGTCACTGGTATTCAGATAGTTTGTGTGTATTCCTCATGTGTGCATTGTGTCACTGGTATTCAGATAGTTTGTGTGTATTCCTCATGTGCTCATTGTGTCACTGGTATTCAGATAGTTTGTGTGTATTCTTCATTGTGTCACTGGTATTCAGATACTTTGTGTGTATTCCTCATGTGTCACTGGTATTCAGATAGTGTGTGTGTATTCCTCATTGTGACACTGGTATTCAGATAGTTTGTGTGTATTCCTCATGTGTCACTGGTATTCAGATAGTGTGTGTGTATTCCTCATTGTGACACTGGTATTCAGATAGTTTGTGTGTATTCCTCATGTGTCACTGGTATTCAGATAGTTTGTGTGTATTCCTCATGTGTCACTGGTATTCAGATAGTTTGTGTGTATTCCTCATGTGTCACTGGTATTCAGATAGTTTGTGTGTATTCCTCATGTGCACATTGTGTCACTGGTATTCAGATACTTTGTGTGTATTCCTCATGTGTCACTGGTATTCAGATAGTGTGTGTGTATTCCTCATTGTGACACTGGTATTCAGATAGTTTGTGTGTATTCCTCATGTGTCACTGGTATTCAGATAGTGTGTGTGTATTCCTCATTGTGACACTGGTATTCAGATAGTTTGTGTGTATTCCTCATGTGTCACTGGTATTCAGATAGTTTGTGTGTATTCCTCATGTGTCACTGGTATTCAGATAGTTTGTGTGTATTCCTCATGTGCACATTGTGTCACTGGTATTCAGATACTTTGTGTGTATTCCTCATGTGTCACTGGTATTCAGATAGTTGTGTGTATTCCTCATTGTGACACTGGTATTCAGATAGTTTGTGTGTATTCCTCATGTGTCATTGTGTCACTGGTATTCAGATAGTTTGTGTGTATTCCTCATGTGTCATTGTGTCACTGGTATTCAGATAGTTTGTGTGTATTCCTCATGTCCTCATTGTGTCACTGGTATTCAGATAGTTTGTGTGTATTCCTCATGTGCTCATTGTGTCACTGGTATTCAGATAGTTTGTGTGTATTCCTCATTGTGTCACTGGTATTCAGATAGTTTGTGTGTATTCCTCATGTGCTCATTGTGTCACTGGTATTCAGATAGTTTGTGTGTATTCTTCATTGTGTCACTGGTATTCAGATACTTTGTGTGTATTCCTCATGTGTCACTGGTATTCAGATAGTGTGTGTGTATTCCTCATTGTGACACTGGTATTCAGATAGTTTGTGTGTATTCCTCATGTGTCACTGGTATTCAGATAGTTTGTGTGTATTCCACATGTGCTCATTGTGTCACTGGTATTCAGATAGTTTGTGTGTATTCCTCATTGTGTCACTGGTATTCAGATACGTTGTGTGTATTCCTCATGTGTTCATTGTGTCACTGGTATTCAGATAGTTTGTGTGTATTCCTCATGTGTGCATTGTGTCACTGGTATTCAGATAGTTTGTGTGTATTCCTCATTGTGTCACTGGTATTCAGATAGTTTGTGTGTATTCCTCATGTGCATTGTGTCACTGGTATTCAGATAGTTTGTGTGTATTCCTTGTGTGCATTGTGTCACTGGTATTCAGATAGTTTGTGTGTATTCCTCATTGTGTCACTGGTATTCAGATAGTTTGTGTGTATTCCTCATGTGTGCATTGTGTCACTGGTATTCAGATAGTTTGTGTGTATTCCACGTGTGCTCATTGTGTCACTGGTATTCAGATAGTTTGTGTGTATTCCTCATTGTGTCACTGGTATTCAGATAGTTTGTGTGTATTCCTCATTGTGTCACTGGTATTCAGATAGTTTGTGTGTATTCCTCATTGTGTCACTGGTATTCAGATAGTTTGTGTGTATTCCTCATGTGTCACTGGTATTCAGATAGTTTGTGTGTATTCCTCATGTGTCATTGGTATTCAGATAGTTTGTGTGTATTCCTCATGTGTCACTGGTATTCAGATAGTTTGTGTGTATTCCACATGTGCTCATTGTGTCACTGGTATTCAGATAGTTTGTGTGTATTCCTCATTGTGTCACTGGTATTCAGATAGTTTGTGTGTATTCCACATGTGCTCATTGTGTCACTGGTATTCAGATAGTTTGTGTGTATTCCACATGTGCTCATTGTGTCACTGGTATTCAGATAGTTTGTGTGTATTCCTCATTGTGTCACTGGTATTCAGATAGTTTGTGTGTATTCCTCATTGTGTCACTGGTATTCAGATAGTTTGTGTGTATTCCACATGTGCTCATTGTGTCACTGGTATTCAGATAGTTTGTGTGTATTCCTCATTGTGTCACTGGTATTCAGATAGTTTGTGTGTATTCCTCATTGTGTCACTGGTATTCAGATAGTTTGTGTGTATTCCTCATTGTGTCACTGGTATTCAGATAGTTTGTGTGTATTCCTCATTGTGTCACTGGTATTCAGATAGTTTGTGTGTATTCCTTGTGTGCCCATTGTGTCACTGGTATTCAGATAGTTTGTGTGTATTCCTCATGTGTCACTGGTATTCAGATAGTTTGTGTGTATTCCACATGTGCTCATTGTGTCACTGGTATTCAGATAGTTTGTGTGTATTCCACATGTGCTCATTGTGTCACTGGTATTCAGATAGTTTGTGTGTATTCCTCATGTGTCACTGGTATTCAGATAGTTTGTGTGTATTCCTCATTGTGTCACTGGTATTCAGATAGTTTGTGTGTATTCCTCATGTGCTCAATGTGTCACTGGTATTCAGATACTTTGTGTGTATTCCTCATGTGTCATTGGTATTCAGATAGTTTGTGTGTATTCCTCATGTGTCACTGGTATTCAGATAGTTTGTGTGTATTCCTCATGTGCGCATTGTGTCACTGGTATTCAGATAGTTTGTGTGTATTCCTCATTGTGTCACTGGTATTCAGATAGTTTGTGTGTATTCCTCATGTGCTCAATGTGTCACTGGTATTCAGATAGTTTGTGTGTATTCCTCATGTGTCATTGGTATTCAGATAGTTTGTGTGTATTCCTCATGTGCTCAATGTGTCACTGGTATTCAGATAGTTTGTGTGTATTCCTCATGTGTCATTGGTATTCAGATAGTTTGTGTGTATTCCTCATGTGCTCAATGTGTCACTGGTATTCAGATAGTTTGTGTGTATTCCTCATGTGTCATTGGTATTCAGATAGTTTGTGTGTATTCCTCATGTGCTCAATGTGTCACTGGTATTCAGATAGTTTGTGTGTATTCCTCATGTGTCATTGGTATTCAGATAGTTTGTGTGTATTCCTCATGTGCTCAATGTGTCACTGGTATTCAGATAGTTTGTGTGTATTCCTCATGTGTCATTGGTATTCAGATAGTTTGTGTGTATTCCTCATGTGTTCATTGTGTCACTGGTATTCAGATAGTTTGTGTGTATTCCACATGTGCCCATTGTGTCACTGGTATTCAGATAGTTTGTGTGTATTCCACATGTGTTCATTGTGTCACTGGTATTCAGATAGTTTGTGTGTATTCCTCATGTGTTCATTGTGTCACTGGTATTCAGATAGTTTGTGTGTATTCCACATGTGCCCATTGTGTCACTGGTATTCAGATAGTTTGTGTGTATTCCTTGTGTGCTCATTGTGGCACTGGTATTCAGATAGTTTGTGTTTATTCCTCCTTGTGGTACTGGTATTCAGATAGTTTGTGTGTATTCCTTGTGTGCTCATTGTGGCACTGGTATTCAGATAGTTTGTGTGTATTCCTTGTGTGCTCATTGTGGCACTGGTATTCAGATAGTTTGTGTGTATTCCTCATTGTGGCACTGGTATTCAGATAGTTTGTGTGTATTCCACATGTGCTCATTGTGTCACTTGTAGTAGTTTATACAAATTTATTTTAGCTCGATTGCGAAACAAGTTCTTAAACTAATATTAATCACTCTCGAGACCTCATTCCTGATGGAATCCATCGCCACGAGGGAGAGAGAAGAGGCAACCTGGAATTTAAATGCCTTGCCTAAGGGCACACCAAGCTGTTTGTCAGAGAAATACATTCCTTTTTTTAAATATGTGTGCATTGTAGTATTATCCAATATTACAAGCAACTGCGGCTCTTTAATGACTTATGTATATATAGAAATATATTCAAACCAACCTAACCCAGGTGTAAATGTAAGTCCACTGTTTTAAAGCAGCATTACATCGTATGAAATAAAAGATATTTGAAAAATTCAATTTTTACGTATGGGTAGCAATGCTGCTACACATTCTAACATTATACTTTGTATGCTTATGTTCATTTAGTAAACAGTGTATTTTTGCGATAAAACAAACTCGAAACTGAAAGTAGGACTTTCCGAGTTGATCGGTCATGCACTTGTTTACAACCGGAACGCATTGTCCGCACTTGTTTACATTCGGAATGCATTGTCCCACGTTGTCTTTTAATTAAATTACTTGATATGTTGATTCATACCTCTGTTAGCTAAGTCTTTTAGGGACATTTCTACATCCCCGCGAGGGGTTCAACATTAGAGGAAGATAGATAGATAGTCTTTCATGTTCAAAATATAGACGTTGTTTTCTACATCCTCTGTTGTTTCACGCATGCGTGCCGGGCGTGTTGACATTTCGTGTGTTGATCAACAAATTCGCGTTTACGACGCTTTAAATTTATTGGAATTTTATCGTTTCTTAGCGACTATTTCGAATTTTGTAAACACACACACACACATTAGTATTTATATTTTACCCAAAACATCCTTTATTACGATGTAATACTGCTTTAACCATGCTTGGAAACCTCATTGTATACCTGAAAATGGAGGAAATTGACATAGTTTGTGCCGTTTAGTAATTTTTGTCTATACAATTGTTCGAGTTGATAAAAGCAATAATCATCTGCTATTAAAACGGGCTTTGTTTAGCCTGACTGTCTTATGGTTTCTATCCTGTATATACAGAATCTGGGGGAGAAGATGAGATAAATATAGAAATTACCCTTACTGACAGCTTACCAGTATCCATGGAAACAGATAATGTTACTGGTAACTTAGTAGCAGAAAATAGTGCACAACCTAAAATCACAGACAATGCAGACAAAATGGAAACAAGAGAACAAACTATAATACAACTAGAAATGTCAAATGGAGATACAGAAAGTGAGGCTGGAACAACAGTTGAACACGTTGATCAACAGACAAAAGAATTGCCGAAAGAAATGAATGCAGCAAACGAACCTCCAAAGGAACAGACAGCAACGGAAGCAGACAAACAGATTGATGAACACACAATAGAACAGAAAGAGAAAACAACTGACGCAGACAAACAGACGAAAGAAGAAACGGAGGAACTAAGTGGAGCGGGATCATGTGGGGATGCAGCAGTGGATGGGTACGATGATATATAGTTGTCTTAAATCATGAATAAGTTGCTGTAGATCTTAATGAACATTCAAGTTCACTAAATCATGAATAAGTTGCTGTAGATCTTAATGAACATTCAAGTTCACTAAATCATGAATAAGTTGCTGTAGATCTTAATGAACATTCACGTTCACTAAATCATGAATACGTTGCTGTATATCTTAATGAACATTCAAGTTCACTAAATCATGAATACGTTGCTGTATATCTTAATGAACATTCAAGTTCACTTATACCGGAATCACTGCATTTGAATTTAGAGGTTGACAACTTGTAAAATACACAAGGGTATTATAACTTTTTCATCTCTGACAGCTTCAGTCAATATTCATACACAATAGTCATAGCCAGTTTGAAATGTTTCACGGTTATCATTGTGTTGGAAGCCGTCATCTGCGCTCTTCATTCAACTGCATAATTAGAATGCATACATGGGCTTCATTTAATTGAAGAATAATCTAGGTTTCGAATCTACATTGCCGTGGCAATGACGTCTAGCAGTAACAAATTGGATCATTCAATTTAAACAATTACTGACCTCATTAGTACGACATATTTTTAGGTCACCCCCAGCAAAGAGAGCGAAGATTGAGATGTCAGAAGGAGATAACATTAAGGTTGTGATGCATGGACACAGAGAAGACCCCTTCCTTTTCTGTAACGCCGATGATCCCATTTGGCCCGAGATCAGGTAATTATGCTTGACAGTGTGTGATGGTGAACAAGACTGTGACAGTGTGTGATGGTGAACAACACTGTGACAGTGTGTGATGGATGGTGAACAACACTGTGACAGTGTGTGATGGATGGTGAACAACACTGTGACAGTGTGTGATGGATGGTGAACAACACTGACAGTGTGTGATGGATGGTGAACAACACTGTGACAGTGTGTGATGGATGGTGAACAACACTGTGACAGTGTGTGATGGATGGTGAACAACACTGTGACAGTGTGTGATGGATGGTGAACAACACTGTGACAGTGTGTGATGGATGGTGAACAACACTGTGACAGTGTGTGATGGATGGTGAACAACACTGTGACAGTGTGTGATGGATGGTGAACAACACTGTGACAGTGTGTGATGGATGGTGAACAACACTGTGACAGTGTGTGATGGATGGTGAACAACACTGTGACAGTGTGTGATGGATGGTGAACAACACTGTGACAGTGTGTGATGGATGGTGAACAACACTGTGACAGTGTGTGATGGATGGTGAACAACACTGTGACAGTGTGTGGTGGATGGTGAACAACACTGTGACAGTGTGTGATGGATGGTGAACAACACGTGTGGTGGATGGTGAACAACACTGTGACAGTGTGTGATGGATGGTGAACAACACTGTGACAGTGTGTGATGGATGGTGAACAACACTGTGACAGTGTGTGATGGATGGTGAACAACACTGTGACAGTGTGTGATGGATGGTGAACAACACTGTGACAGTGTGTGATGGATGGTGAACAACACTGTGACAGTGTGATGGATGGTGAACAACACTGTGACAGTGTGTGATGGATGGTGAACAACACTGTGACAGTGTGTGATGGATGGTGAACAACACTGTGACAGTGTGTGATGGATGGTGAACAACACTGTGACAGTGTGTGATGGATGGTGAACAACACTGTGACAGTGTGTGATGGATGGTGAACAACACTGTGACAGTGTGTGATGGATGGTGAACAACACTGTGACAGTGTGTGATGGATGGTGAACAACACTGTGACAGTGTGTGATGGATGGTGAACAACACTGTGACAGTGTGTGATGGATGTGAACAACACTGACAGTGTGTGATGGATGGTGACAACACTGTGACAGGTGTGATGGATGGTGAACAACACTGTGACAGTGTGTGATGGATGGTGAACAACACTGTGACAGTGTGTGATGGATGGTGAACAACACTGTGACAGTGTGTGATGGATGGTGAACAACACTGTGACAGTGTGTGATGGATGGTGAACAACACTGTGACAGTGTGTGATGGATGGTGAACAACACTGTGACAGTGTGTGATGGATGGTGAACAACACTGTGACAGTGTGTGATGGATGGTGAACAACACTGTGACAGTGTGTGATGGATGGTGAACAACACTGTGACAGTGTGTGATGGATGGTGAACAACACTGTGACAGTGTGTGATGGATGTGAACAACACTGTGACAGTGTGTGATGGATGGTGAACAACACTGTGACAGTGTGTGATGGATGGTGAACAACACTGTGACAGTGTGTGATGGATGGTGAACAACACTGTGACAGTGTGTGATGGATGGTGAACAACACTGTGACAGTGTGTGATGGATGGTGAACAACACTGTGACAGTGTGTGATGGATGGTGAACAACACTGTGACAGTGTGTGATGGATGGTGAACAACACTGTGACAGTGTGTGATGGATGGTGAACAACACTGTGACAGTGTGTGATGGATGGTGAACAACACTGTGACAGTGTGTGATGGATGGTGAACAACACTGTGACAGTGTGTGATGGATGGTGAACAACACTGTGACAGTGTGTGATGGATGGTGAACAACACTGTGACAGTGTGTGATGGATGGTGAACAACACTGTGACAGTGTGTGATGGATGGTGAACAACACTGTGACAGTGTGTGATGGATGGTGAACAACACTGTGACAGTGTGTGATGGATGGTGAACAACACTGTGACAGTGTGTGATGGATGGTGAACAACACTGACAGTGTGTGATGGATGGTGAACAACACTGTGACAGTGTGTGATGGATGGTGAACAACACTGTGACAGTGTGTGATGGATGGTGAACAACACTGTGACAGTGTGTGATGGATGGTGAACAACACT
>CM026395.1:33441663-33460220 GCA_014843695.1 Archivesica marissinica | reverse complement strand
CCACCTGTCGACAACATTGTCCATTCCCACATAGTAGAGCCCATCGACACCGTTGTCATTATCAGAGACATTGACACGGTAGTCGTTTAACAAACAGAAACGCTCATAATAAATGTCAGAATATCATAGTGGATACAACCCTTACGCATTCACAGTAATCTCTATGGAGATGGGTAGAGACAATGAATGCTTATCAATTGAATATGAGGTAAATGGAAGTTGTATATATGGAGAGATACAGTAGCAGATAAGCCTACATCGGGGTAATGGTTAATATTTAGAGAATACTATGTGGCTGGTTAGCTTCATATCGGCCCAGGTATCTTGATATCCGCCCGAAACCTAAGGTTAGAGGGTCGATACCTAGACTGATATGAAACTAGCCACGTAATAACATCATTATTACTTTGGTATGAATTTGAACATTTAATAGTAAACAACGTTGACAGACTGATTATAATAAATTGATATAATTTTAATTAAATGCTGATTGATGCTGTGGATATGTTAACATTTTATATCGGCTGTTGATTTCTGAATGTTTGTTAGCATTTGGGACATTTCCTTTTGCTGTTCCATAGATATGTCGGAATACTCATGTAAATGATGTATTTCGATGACCACTAAATTGTTAGTTTATACCAATTTATTTTAGCTCGATTGCGAAACAAGTTCTTATAACTTATATTAATCCATCTCGAGACCTCATTCGTGATGGATTCCATCGCCATGAGGGAGAGAGAAGAAGCAACGTCGATTTTAAATCATGCCTTGCCTAAGGGCACAATCATAACGGCTCCAGCAGGGCACAAACTCCCACCCTTTCGCACATGAAGCGAACGCGCATCCACTGCGCTGTCACGACTTCCACTAAATTGTTGTTACGGGGGATGTTGGCATTAGTAAATGTCTGTAGAGCCGTTGTTTTTGCCCCATGGTTAGTCTTTCTTCCCTTGTGTTCTGACATCTATTTAGAAATAGCACCAATTTTGTCCCATCCCATAGCCTAGGCTAGTTTTCATGCGAGACTGATGGATTCTTGAGATTCCTGGAACTTGTTGGTAAAAACCCGCCTCTTATTCCAGACATTCCTCTGGACATCACAGCTTGATCGTTTCGTACATGGTCACAGGACACCGAGAGTTGATTTAGTTTATACTGTGTAATGTATCGACTGTGTAATATAACGACTGTGTAATGTATCAACTGTGTATGTTGTGTGTATGTATTGACTGTGTTCTGTGTAATATATTGACTGTGTAATGTATCGGCTGTGTAATGTATTGAATGTGTACTGTGTATGTAATGCAGCGACTGTGTAATGTATCAACTGTGTAATTTTCTACTGTGTAATGTACCTGTATTGTAATGTAGCGACTGTTATGTGCAGAAAGTATTGTGTAGGATGTGTAATGTACAGATTGTGTAATGTGCTGACTGTAATGTGCAGTCTGTTTAATGTGCAGTCTGTGTAATGTGCCGTCTGTGTAATGTGCAGACTGTGTAATGTACAGTCTGTGTAATGTACAGTCTGTGTAATGTGCAGACTGTGTAATGTACAGTGTGTGTAATGTGCAGACTGTAATGTGCAGACTGTGTAATGTGCAGTCTGTTTAATGTGCAGACTGTGTAATGTGCAGGCTGTATAATGTACAGACTGTGTAATGTGCCGACTGTGTAATGTGCCGACTGTAATGTGCAGTCTGTGTAATGTGCAGACTGTGTAATGTGCAGTCTGTTTAATGTGCAGACTGTGTAATGTGCAGGCTGTATAATGTACAGACTGTGTAATGTGCCGACTGTGTAATGTGCCGACTGTAATGTGCAGTCTGTGTAATGTGCAGACTGTGTAATGTGCCGACTGTGTAATGTGCAGTCTGTATAATGTGCAGGCTGTATAATGTGCAGACTGTATAATGTGCAGGCTGTATAATGTGCTGACTGTAATGTGCTGACTAATGTATTAATTTGACATGCTGATATTTGCAGGGAGTTTTATGACATCTCGGAAGATTTTGGTGTGGAACAGATAATGTACAGGAATATGAAGCGTGTACTGTATTACGTGTCGAAGCCCATCCGTAACCTAGTCATCTGTAACAGTGAAAGGGTGAAGGTCAGTGTCCATCAGTCTCTTCCTGTACCATTCTCAATCTCACCGCGCTAAACGATGGATCCCTCATTAGCTGTCAACATGACAATATTTGGCTCAGAAAAATGTATGAAGTTTCATCTAAATTGGTTTATCAAAGAATTGCTCAGGCCTGGTATGCCGGTCTAGTGGTGTAATGTGGAAGGTGTGAATCTTGTATAGCAATGTTAGTCGAACAGTGAGCGCTTATCATATAATCCGGCGCAATCAATGTAATATATCTAACACAATGTAGTATATCTAACACAATGTAATATATCTAACACAATGTAGTATATCTAACACAATGTAGTATATCTAACACAATGTAGTATATCTAACACAATGTAGTATATCTAACACAATGTAGTATATCTAACACAATGTAGTATATCTAACACAATGTAGTATATCTAACACAATGTAGTATATCTAACACAATGTAGTATATCTAACACAATGTAGTATATCTAACACAATGTAGTATATCTAACACAATGTAGTATATCTAACACAATGTAGTATATCTAACACAATGTAGTATATCTAACATGTGTATATCTAACATAATGTAATATATCTAACACAATGTAGTATATCTAACACAATGTAGAGAGATCCAGCATAAATCTCCCTTTATTGTCTCCATATAAATGAGTAAAACTTGCATTTGCGTAAAAGTGGCTTCTGTGGCCAAGTTGTTATGGTCGTTAACTTGCTCCTCACCGCTATAGATTCAAATCGTGCTGGGGGTGTCGAAGTATTTCATGAGAGGAAGCTATTCAGCTGACTTGCGAAAGGTTATTGGTTTTCCCCAGGTGCCCAGAGGGGCACATGAGGTCTTCCTCCACCAATAATCGCTGGAGAGTCACCATATAACCTATTTAATTTAAACTTTATTTATTTTACAATGATTGCGAAACAAGTTTTAACAACTTACATTAATCGCTCTCATTGGCACGGATGAAAGCGTATATGTGGTCATTTGTATGGGAGGAAACCGGAGTAACCGGAGAGAACCCACCTGTCCGATCTATCGACCACCGTACCATCTCACATACATCTCTTCCCGGTCCGAGGATCGAACCCGGGTTGCATTGGTGAGAAGCAAGCGTGCTAACCACTGCGCTAATCGGACAGCCATATAACTTAAGCTGTTGGTGTGAATTTAAACCTCAAGAAACAAGCAAACAAACCATGCATTATATATGATTATGTTTGTATGCACTAGTGTTTATTGGTCTGTGACAGACGGTGTACTATCAACAAGTGTATATTATATTTTCAGTTTATCAATCTGGGAGTGAAATGTTTCAGCAATGCCCCATCACCCCTTGTACCGGGCTGTGACTATAGACTCTCACAAGAGGTAAGAGAAACACAAGGAGAATGACTTTAACCCTTCACCTGCCAAATAAATTGGACGTGAATGTGCAAACAACATAGATCCAGATCAGCCACGTTGTAACGCATCATCTGATCAGGATCTATGTTGTTTGCCATTCAGCCAACTGTTTTATTTCCATTATCCGATTAGCAAACAGCATAGAGCCTGGTCATACTGCACGTTATGTACCATCTGATCTGGCTCTATGCCGTTTGCAAAAGCAACTTAGTTGTGATTGGCAGGTTAAAAAAGCACCACCTACACTAATCCTATGTGGGGGTGATTTGTGCACATTTGTAATGAGCGGAATTTTATCAAATTTGACTAAGACTAAGTGGGATTTTCGTGTACCATTTGGAAGGCAAGGTTGCTCAAGTCTATGACCTCTAATTGGGTTTTGCACAACATATTCCCTAGTACATTTACGTTTTCATTCTGTTTCCACAGAGAATGGTGGGGAGACATAATGATTTTGTATGTTCTGTCCATCAGTCCGTCCGTCCGTCCGTCCGTCCGTCCGTCCGTCACAAAGTTTGTCCAGACAATATTTTCTAAACCCATGATCTTAGTTTCACGAAAACTCACAGAAATGATCAGTAGCAAACCTAGCCATGCATACCATCAACTTGGTCGGCTCGGTTACAGTTTGCTGAATCTCACGGCACCTTCCAAGCTAAGCTCAATAAACACTATCGAATGTTTCATTGCCACAGTTATTAGCTTTATTCCACTTCCATGATTTCATCACTCCAATTAGCTTTATTTCACTTCCATGATTTCATCACTCCAATTAGCTTTATTTCACTTCCATGATTTCATCACTCCAATTAGCTTTATTTCACTTCCATGATTTCATCACTCCAATTAGCTTTATTCCACTTCCATGATTTCATCACTCCAATTAGCTTTATTTCACTTCCATGATTTCATCACTCCAATTAGCTTTATTCACTTCCATGATTTCATCACTCCAATTAGCTTTATTTCACTTCCATGATTTCATCACTCCAATTAGCTTTATTTCACTTCCATGATTTCTCACTCCAATTAGCTTTATTCACTTCCATGATTTCATCACTCCAATTAGCTTTATTTCACTTCCATGATTTCATCACTCCAATTAGCTTTATTCCACTTCCATGATTTCATCACTCCAATTAGCTTTATTTCACTTCCATGATTTCATCACTCCAATTAGCTTTATTTCACTTCCATGATGTCTTATGCATCACTGCTGAGGATCGAACCTGGGTCTCATTGGTGAGAAGCAAGCATGCTAACCACTGTGCTAATCGGACAGCCAATTCCTGCATTTGGGATCCACTGCAGGTAGATCCAAATTTAAAAGACAAGATATCAGTTGTAAATCTTAATTCCTATTTTGCAGGGATTGTTAGCCATTCAGAAGCATGTCAGGGCTAGACGTGTTGTTCTGACTAAGAAGGATGTTGTCACATTACTTAGTGAGGAAAATCCATTCATCTGTAAACTATGTCCAATCCCTCAAGAACATGTATATGCCATGGGTAAGTCATCTGTAAGCTATGTCCAATCCCTCAAGAACATGTATATGCCATGGGTAAGTCATCTGTAAGCTATGTCCAATCTCTCAAGAACATGTATATGCCATGGGTAAGTCATCTGTAAGCTATGCCTAATCCCTCAAGAACATGTATATGCCATGGGTAAGTCATCTGTAAGCTATGTCCAATCCCTCAAGAACATGTATATGCCATGGGTAAGTCATCTGTAAGCTATATCCAATCCCTCAAGAACATGTATATGCCATGGGTAAGTCATCTGTAAGCTATGCCTAATCCCTCAAGAACATGTATATGCCATGGGTAAGTCATCTGTAAGCTATGTCCAATCTCTCAAGAACATGTATATGCCATGGGTAAGTCATCTGTAAGCTATGCCCAATCTCTCAAGAACATGTATATGCCATGGGTAAGTCATCTGTAAGCTATGCCCAATCTCTCAAGAACATGTATATGCCATGGGTAAGTCATCTGTAAGCTATGCCCAATCTCTCAAGAACATGTATATGCCATGGGTAAGTCATCTGTAAGCTATGCCCAATCTCTCAAGAACATGTATATGCCATGGGTAAGTCATCTGTAAGCTATGCCATCTCAAGAACAATCTCTCAAGAACATGTATATGCCATGGGTAAGTCATCTGTAAGCTATGCCCAATCTCTCAAGAACATGTATATGCCATGGGTAAGTCATCTGTAAGCTATGCCCAATCTCTCAAGAACATGTATATGCCATGGGTAAGTCATCTGTAAGCTATGCCCAATCTCTCAAGAACATGTATATGCCATGGATCCTCAAAACAGTATATGCCATGGTAAGTCATCTGTAAGCTATGCCCAATCTCTCAAGAACATGTATATGCCATGGGTAAGTCATCTGTAAGCTATGCCCAATCCCTCAAGAACATGTATACATGGGTAAGTCATGTGTAAGCTATGTCCAATCCCTCAAGAACATGTATATGCCATGGGTAAGTCATCTGTAAGCTATGTCCAATCTCTCAAGAACATGTATATGCCATGGGTAAGTCATCTGTAAGCTATGTCCAATCCCTCAAGAACATGTATATGCCATGGGTAAGTCATCTGTAAGCTATGCCCAATCCCTCAAGAACATGTATATGCCATGGGTAAGTCATCTGTAAGCTATGCCCAATCCCTCAAGAACATGTATATGCCATGGGTAAGTCATCTGTAAGCTATGTCCAATCCCTCAAGAACATGTATATGCCATGGGTAAGTCATCTGTAAGCTATGTCCAATCCCTCAAGAACATGTATATGCCATGGATAAGTCATCTGTAAGCTATGCCCAATCCCTCAAGAACATGTATATGCCATGGGTAAGTCATCTGTAAGCTATGCCCAATCCCTCAAGAACATGTATATGCCATGGATAAGTCATCTGTAAGCTATGTCCAATCCCTCAAGAACATGTATATGCCATGGGTAAGTCATCTGTAAGCTATGCCCAATCCCTCAAGAACATGTATATGCCATGGGTAAGTCATCTGTAAGCTATGTCCAATCTCTCAAGAACATGTATATGCCATGGGTAAGTCATCTGTAAGCTATGTCCAATCTCTCAAGAACATGTATATGCCATGGGTAAGTCATCTGTAAGCTATGTCCAATCTCTCAAGAACATGTATATGCCATGGGTAAGTCATCTGTAAGCTATGTCCAATCCCTCAAGAACATGTATATGCCATGGGTAAGTCATCTGTAAGCTATGTCCAATCCCTCAAGAACATGTATATGCCATGGGTAAGTCATCTGTAAGCTATGTCCAATCCCTCAAGAACATGTATATGCCATGGGTAAGTCATCTGTAAGCTATGTCCAATCCCTCAAGAACATGTATATGCCATGGGTAAGTCATCTGTAAGCTATGTCCAATCCCTCAAGAACATGTATATGCCATGGGTAAGTCATCTGTAAGCTATGTCCAATCCCTCAAGAACATGTATATGCCATGGGTAAGTCATCTGTAAGCTATGCCCAATCCCTCAAGAACATGTATATGCCATGGGTAAGTCATCTGTAAGCTATGTCCAATCCCTCAAGAACATGTATATGCCATGGGTAAGTCATCTGTAAGCTATGTCCAATCCCTCAAGAACATGTATATGCCATGGGTAAGTCATCTGTAAGCTATGTCCAATCCCTCAAGAACATGTATATGCCATGGGTAAGTCATCTGTAAGCTATGTCCAATCCCTCAAGAACATGTATATGCCATGGGTAAGTCATCTGTAAGCTATGTCCAATCCCTCAAGAACATGTATATGCCATGGGTAAGTCATCTGTAAGCTATGTCCAATCCCTCAAGAACATGTATATGCCATGGGTAAGTCATCTGTAAGCTATGTCCAATCCCTCAAGAACATGTATATGCCATGGGTAAGTCATCTGTAAGCTATGTCCAATCCCTCAAGAACATGTATATGCCATGGGTAAGTCATGTCACTTCATTTAGGTGACGGTGCAGGGTAGAGAGTCCTACCTATAGTCTATATGAAAAAATCTCCACCTGAGCTCCCAGACTATGGAGATGTGCAGGGTTTGACATTCGAAATAGTGAACGCTTTAAGGCTTATGCTTGAGAAGTGTGTCGACTCAACCAAGTGTTCTCCCTAAATTCTATTTGAAAACACTAACTGAGCTCAGACTATGGAGATGTTCTCCCAAGACTTTATTTAAACTCTGGGAGACTGCAGTACACAAACCAGAATCATGCCAAATGAAACCCTCCCCCTCTCCTAGGATCATTCTCACCGTGTCCACCAAGTAATTAACCCCGCCAAAATTATTTCTTGTAACATGTCAACAAGTAATTTTTTTACAATCGGGTTCATGAGGTTAACTCATGAACTGATCTAGCTCAATTTTGGGGTTCCTTTCTCATGGCCCTCCTGACCACACCCACCAGAATGAACATGGCAGATGTCCATTTCCTTACATGGGCATGCACATGGACCATTGCTATATACATGAAAATTGGTTAACTTTCCAGCTAGGCTGACCCCACTGGGCTCCTGGTCTATAAGTACAATCTAAATAAACATGTTCAAATTCTATACATTTACATCGGAAGCGAAAATAATCCTTCAAATTTAGACATTAAAATGAAACAATAAAATGAACATAGTGTCCAGCTCCAGTGTCTGTAGAAACCAGATTAATGACCCGGTTTTTGGACCACTGTATTTTAGCACTCATTTTCAATATTGATCACCAGGGCTGGGGGTTCATTGTCAGTACCCAGGTTTATGTACTGTATTTCTCCCAAGACTATTCAACAGCTCGGGAATATTCCCACCTTTTCACCAGATTGAAAGTGGGGCTCTGTTTGTGCAATTAGCAAAAACAAGATTGTTGCACTTAATGATACGAATAGTGCGTATATTCTGTTTGTGTTGACAGTAGAAATATACTGAGCTGCCTTACAGCCATGCGTGTTTGAGAAACAAAACGTGTTTTATGTTCATTTGGTATACAGTATTGGCTACACTGGACCACTACCATCATGCTGTTCATCTCCGACCAGATCTTGTTCAGATATTTCATAGTACTCCAAGAATTGTTTTGGATCAGTCTGTTATCGGTGTTCCTGTATTCAGACACAAATAACCATTTCAACACCACAGACCTCTAAATTGGCTTACAAAAAAGTGTAGATCCAGATGAGCCGGCTCGTAACGAGCCGTCTCATCAGGATCTGCACTTTTTTCAAGTAATATAACTATTTTTAGGGAAACAATTACCCATTTTGATAAATAAACTGATCCAAATGTAATTTTGTTATTAATTTATTGGTCTAAAAATATCATGGACCAGTCCATGTCAGTTACTTGGTGTTGAATGGGTTAAGGAAGCAGAGTGATTGCGGATGTCAGACAATGTGCCTTCCTACTTTTTAATGAATAAATTCGAGCATATCCCTGATCACTTTCATTTGTGCTTAGTAACTCAACATATCTTTATTTTTTTACGTTTATTTATCGATTATCGTCTACCGGTTGCCCATATGAGCGACGCCTCCTCCTGAACAGATTAGTTATTTTAGATTTTTGGAGGATAGTGCAATTATACAGATAGAGAACCATTCCCGAGTCTCCTCTGGTTCTTTTAGTGCACAGTGTACAGCACCGACACAAGACCTCGGTTTAAAGTCCCATCTGAAAGACTGTTAATATTCAACATTCATACCAATAGTTATATACCAGTTGAAACAACCAAAATTGCATTGTATGCGAGTGTCAGTTTTTTATGCCAGCAATATTAATAATATGTCCGCAGATTAATTTCTTTGCTGTTATCATTTGTTACGGAGAATTGGAGCTACGAACAGTCTAGTGATAAAAGGACTAGCCTCGTCAAATCAAGATTAAATATTTTTCAACAACATTCAAGTACATTAAAAATGTTAAAAACGGTGGATCTCGTTACTGCAAAACTTGTGTACTACCGATTTTATAACGTACAATTGTATGATAGCAACTTTTTATTCCCCGCCAATCCGATGGATCTCAGGAGCGGGGTATTTGTTTGGCATTGTTCGTTCGCATGTCATTCCATCTGGAGTCGGATCTCTGTAACCAATCGGTGGAATTTCATCAATGATACTCTTCAGGTGTACGTATAACCTTCGTCATATCGAGATCATATTCGGCGGGGGACACCAATTCAACGAATTTGCGTTTAGACTGTGAGACAGATTTTGTACGCAACCTTAGCATGTTGATATATTGATTGGTTTGGAACTGGTTATTGATTGGTTTGGAACTCGTTTTGGAATGGGTTATTGACTAGACTATGAAATGAGTTAGTTCCGGGAAAAAACATAATATTCTGTTTATAAATTTATAATTTTTCCTCTTTGTTTCAGATCCTGGAAGTGTCGTCTTCCATTTTAAACCAACTGAAAGGTAAATTGTTCTACCTATGTTATATGCTTTGCAGGTAGTTTACTAAAATGTCCTGAACTGTTGCTTATATTGACTAGAATGTCCTGAACTGTTGTTTATATTGACTAGAACGTCCTGAACTGTTGTTTATATTGACAGAATGTCCTGAACTGTTGCTTATGAATATTGACTAGAATGTCCTGAACTGTTGCTTATGAATATTGACTAGAATGTCCTGAACTGTTGCTTATGAATATTGACTAGAATGTCCTGAACTATTTCTTGTGAATATTGACTAGAATGTCCTGAACTGTTGCTTATATTGACTAGAATGTCCTGAACTGTTGCTTATATTGACTAGAATGTCCTGAACTGTTGCTTATGTTGACTAGAATGTCCTGAACTGTTGCTTATATTGACTAGAATGTCCTGAACTGTTGCTTATATTGACTAGAATGTCCTGAACTGTTGCTTATATTGACTAGAATGTCCTGATCTGTTGCTTATATTGACTAGAATGTCCTGAACTGTTGCTTATATTGACTAGAATGTCCTGAACTGTTGCTTATATTGACTAGAATGTCCTGAACTGTTGCTTATATTGACTAGAATGTCCTGAACTGTTGCTTATATTGACTAGAATGTCCTGAACTGTTGCTTATATTGACTAGAACGTCCTGAACTGTTGTTTATATTGACTAGAATGTCCTGAACTGTTGCTTATATTGACTAGAATGTCCTGAACTGTTGCTTATATTGACTAGAATGTCCTGAACTGTTGCTTATATTGACTAGAATGTCCTGAACTGTTGCTTATATTGACTAGAATGTCCTGAACTGTTGCTTATATTGACTAGAATGTCCTGAACTGTTGCTTATATTGACTAGAATGTCCTGAACTGTTGCTTATATTGACTAGAATGTCCTGAACTGTTGCTTATATTGACTAGAATGTCCTGAACTGTTGCTTATATTGACTAGAATGTCCTGAACTGTTGCTTATATTGACTAGAATGTCCTGAACTGTTGCTTATATTGACTAGAATGTCCTGAACTGTTGCTTATATTGACTAGAATGTCCTGAACTGTTGCTTATATTGACTAGAATGTCCTGAACTGTTGCTTATATTGACTAGAATGTCCTGAACTGTTGCTTATATTGACTAGAATGTCCTGAACTGTTGCTTATATTGACTAGAATGTCCTGAACTGTTGCTTATATTGACTAGAATGTCCTGAACTGTTGCTTATATTGACTAGAATGTCCTGAACTGTTGCTTATGTTGACTAGAATGTCCTGATCTGTTGCTTATATTGACTAGAATGTCCTGAACTGTTGCTTATATTGACTAGAATGTCCTGAACTGTTGCTTATATTGACTAGAATGTCCTGATCTGTTGCTTATATTGACTAGAATGTCCTGAACTGTTGCTTATATTGACTAGAATGTCCTGAACTGTTGCTTATATTGAATCTATGATTACAGTGATATCTCTGCTCAAACTGTCACAATTTCTAATAATGTTGTTTTCATACAATTTTATTAACCAGCATTACCTACATTTGACAGTAGCAGATGGATATGTAGTCCAGTGGTAACACGCTGGACTGGTAATCCAGGGATTGCAGGTTCGATCCCCCGTCTGACCCTAATAAAATTAACAGTCTTTCAGATGGGACGTTAAACCGAGGTCTCGTGTCGGTACTTTACACCGTGCACGTAAAAGAACCAGTCTCCTTGGAATGGGTTTCTGTCTGTATCATTGCACTATCCTCCAAAATAACTAATCTCTTCAGGAGGCGTCGCTCATATGGGCAACTGGTAGCGCCGATAAATAAACGTAAAAACACACTTGACAGTAAGGAACTGAAACCATTTTAACCATAGCAAATCACCATAGCAACGAAATGAATGTGCTGTTTAAGCAATAACACTTGTCTTTCAGTCATTTATTGGTGAGTAAAACATTGTTTGGAGTTCTGTCGTGTAGGAATTAACCACATAGGCCTAAGTGATTCATTGCGGCCCTCAATGTGACAACCCATGTTATATTCGACTATAAATGATGCAAATACAAAATAGTATTGGATTCTAACGTGACCAAATGTATAAATTTACGCTTACGTTACGATTGTGCCCTTAACATTTAAATTCCACGCTGCCTCTTCTCTCTCCCTCGTGGCGATGGATTCCATCAGGAATGAGGTCTCGAGAGTGATTAATATAAGTTGTAACAACTTGTTTCGCAATCGAGCTAAAATAAATTTGTATAAAATAAATGCATAAATGACGTCACAAAACTACAAAATTGCTGGCAAAATGATGTCCTGTTTCACAATAACGATAGTTTTGCAAAGTTTAATATAATTTCATAGAATGCATTGTTCAACACACCACATGAAAAATCGCAGCATGCCACATTGTTGTTGATAAATAATTTTGGTTGTGATCCCTCGCCAGATATATCCGGATTGTTTCCTCTATTATTCACGTTTTATGCATTTGAACTTTCAGTGATCCGGAGCCAAATGTAGAGATCGTATTTTGTGGTTGGCGTGGGAGGACTTCTATAAGATCGTTCGTTGCTAAGGATGAGAGATGTCACTTCCTGCGGTTATGTGGAATAGAGTTAACAGATATACGTACGTATAGATGCATGTGGACTAGAGTTAACAGATATATGTATGTATAGATGTATGTGGACTAGAGTTAACAGATATACATAAGTATTGATGTATGTGGACTAGAGTTTACAGATATACGTAAGTATAGCTGTATGTGGACTAGAGTTAACAGATATATGTATGTATAGATGTATGTGGACTAGAGTTTACAGATATACGTAAGTATAGCTGTATGTGGACTAGAGTTAACAGATATATGTATGTATAGATGTATGTGGACTAGAGTTTACAGATATACGTAAGTACAGATGTATGTGGACTAGAGTTAACAGATATACGTAAGTATAGATGTATGTGGACTAGAGTTTACAGATATACGTAAGTACAGATGTATGTGGACTAGAGTTAACAGATATACGTAAGTATAGATGCTATGCATGTGGAGTTTCACTATGTACTGTATAAGTAGATTTATTGGCGGAGGTTTTATTTCTAGGCGATCAGTAACGATACCGTCAAATCTAAACCTTGCCGTTATGTTGCATTTTAAACTACTTTCAATATAAACAAAGAGAAAGCACATTTGTAGTTTTGAAAATGGAGGTCGATTTCATGGTTGTATCTAAATCCCATATAAATCTCGTTCCGAATAGAACGAAGAAACTGGAATTTGTTGTTTTATTTATATGTTCATATAACAACCTCGATGTAATTAGTTTTTATTATATAGCAGGGTTCATTCTAGGTCAGAATTGTTGGGAGAAGTGAGAAAGCGAGCGAGCGCGTCCTTAAATGGTGTTATTTAATAAATGTCAAAATATGGTTAAAATGCACAGTATGACCAATCTTACTGGCCACAATTTTGTATGAAAATTGTAAAAAAAAAAAAAAATAGGGAGGTGGGGCTCCTAGAGGGCGAAGTCATTATTGCGACTATTTTGCCCACATCGCCCTCTTAGATGATCACTGATATAGTGTATAAACTTATGAAGTCGTGATAGCGCAGTGGATACACGTTCGCTTCAGGTGCAAAAGGTCTGGAGTTCGAGCCCCGCTGGAGTCGTTACGATTGTGCCCTTAGGCAAGGCATTTAAATTCCTCTTCTCTCTCCCTCGTGGCAATGGATTCCAACAGATATCAGATATCGAGAGCAATAAAATTAGTATAGTAAGAGCTTGTTTTAGAAATTTATATAAATATGCATAATTTGAATATTTTTAGTATTCATATTGCAAGTTGCATTTCACAAATCCTCCGCTATTTTATTCCACTAACTCGTTGTTATTATTTATTTTTCTACTTACAGAATCAAAAGTTCGCGAAAAGAAAGCATCTAGATATAAGAATGAGAATGTGTCTGGGACAGCAACCCCCGTGGGGATCCCCTCTGGTGATGAGGCTGAACTGGAACAGTGGAACAAGGAAGTGGAGGCTCCCAGGGGCACTGAAGCAGATGATGTAGATGACGGGTCTATTAATACAGAAGTAAAGGAAGAAGAGGCTCCCGTGGGGACTGAAGCAGAAGCTGGGTGCCATACAGGGTCTGTTAATACAGAAGTTAAGCAAGAGCATATGGACACTGACAAAGATAATGAGTCCCATTCTGGACCTGTCTAAACAGAAAATCAACAAGAGGAGGCTCCAAAGGTTACTGCAACAGATGATGTATAAGACATGTGTCATAATTATGGTGTCTGTGAATACAGAAAAGTAAAAATGACTGTAGATATCTTAGATGGTTATTATCCATATGAAAAATATGTACTGCAGAAAACCACATACACACTTTGGAGAAATAGTGTTTCATATTGGAGGCCCCGTCTGTCTGTGGCAGTTGTGTGGTCCATATCTGATCAATCACTTGAAGGAATGCCCAGTTTGCTCCCAGCTGTAACCGTTATGACTGTGCTGATAGAAAATCCTATCTTTGTAGGTCGGCTAATAGGCAATCCTATCTTGTAGGCCAGGCTGATAGACAATCCTATCTTGTAGGCCAGTCTGATAGGTAACCATTAGTTAGCTAGATCTCGGCTCACCAACCAGCCATATCAGAAGGAACCATGATGAAGTTCGAACCTTTGACCTCCCACTCTGTATACGGGACATCTTAACCACTAGGCCACGTACATGTGGAAAGCCTGAGCGGGCACCGCCAATAGATAACATGTACGAGACATTTTATTTTACAATTTTCCATCGACAGATTAATGATCACAGTTGATTGATTATAAGATGCGACCACTATGGACTTGTTCATGCATTGGTTACAAGGTGTCACCACTATGGACTTGTTCATGCATTGGTTACAAGATGTCACCACTATGGACTTGTTCATGCATTGAGTACAAGATGTCACCACTATGGACTTGTTCATGCATTGGTTACAAGATGTCACCACTATGGACTTGTTCATGCATTGATTACAAGATGTCACCACTATGGACTTGTTCATGCATCGATTACAAGATGTCACCACTATGGACTTGTTCATGCATTGGTTACAAGATGTCACCACTATGGACTTGTTCATGCATTGGTTACAAGATGTCACCACTATGGACTTGTTCATGCATTGGATAGATTACAAGATGTCACCACTATGGACTTGTTCAAGTCGTGATAGCGTAGTGGATGCGCGTTCGCTTCATGTGCGAAAGGTCCGGAGTTCGAGCCTCACTGGAGCCGTTGCATTTAAATTCCACATGCCTCTTCTCTCCTTCATGGCGATGGGTTCCATCAGGAATGAGGTCTCGATAGTGATTAATATAAGTTGAAAGAACTTGTTTCGCAATCAAGCTAAAATAAATTTGTATAAACTGAAACATATGTGTGTGTATCTATATATTCCATATACTAAAACAATGTCAAATTACAAAAATTTCATAAGATTAGTTTCCAATTCGACAATACATACGTGCAACGCTTGTTCTAATGTCCCCAGCATCAACAACCCAGTTTGTTAAATTTCGGCAAATAAAAATGAGAAATTCGGTCAAATCAATAAAATCCAATTGAACAATATATCGCGTCTATCCAATTTGTCTTGTATTGACAATTGTTATTTTACATATTTGACAACTCTTTCAAAAAGCTAGGTCACAGTGAAACACTTATGTCTGTAAAACCATTGGGCAAGGTATGTTGGTTTTATCCTGGAAAGTTATTCCAACCATCTGGTCTGTCAAAATAAGTTTAACTGGGATATCCTCTGATATCTCAGAAAATATCATGTTGTAGAGATCACTTTACCCAGATCATCGAAAGCCAAGCATATAGTTGCATATCTTGCTGGAGGAATCGGAAATGCATCTCTTCAAGTAGCTTGCATCCAGATTTTCACAAGAGAATTATAGCAGAAATTGACTCGTATCATTCCAGATAACAAACTATCATCAACAAAGTTCAAGGAGATGAACATCATGTGCCGATGTCAACAGTTCAATAGATATGCATGCCGTAAATTAATGAACATAGGGTACATCAATGAATGTTAACAATTGATGGATAACCCACAGTGAAATTCCGCTTTTAAATTAATCCAAATTTTAATACATCTTGTAAACTATGGATATTTAATTTTGGTATAATACAACTGTTTAAAGTTATTAAGTAGAGACATTAGGGTAATCCAATGATTAAGTAAAGACATTATGGTAATCCAATGATTGAAGTTATTAAGTAGAGACAGGGTAATCCAATGATTAAAGTTATTAAGTAAAGACATTATGGTAATCCAATGATTAAAGTTATTAAGTAAAGACATTAGGGTAATCCAATGATTAAAGTTATTAAGTAGAGACATTAGGGTAATCCAATGATTAAAGTTATTAAGTAAAGACATTAGGGTAATCCAATGATGAAGTTATTAAGTAGAGACAGGGTAATCCAATGATTAAAGTTATAAGTAAAGACATTAGGGTAATCCAATGATTAAAGTTATTAAGTAAAGACATTAGGGTAATCCAATGATTAAAGTTATTAAGTAGAGACATAGGGTAATCCAATGATTAAAGTTATTAAGTAAAGACAGGGTAATCCAATGATTGAAGTTATTAAGTAAAGACATTAGGGTAATCCAATGATTAAAGTTATTAAGTAAAGACATTAGGGTAATCCAATGATTAAAGTTATTAAGTAAAGACATTAGGGTAATCCAATGATTAAAGTTATTAAGTAGAGACAGGGTAATCCAATGATTGAAGTTATTAAGTAAAGACATTAGGGTAATCCAATGATTAAAGTTATTAAGTAGAGACAAGGGTAATCCAATGATTAAAGTTATTAAGTAGAGACAGGGTAATCCAATGATTAAAGTTATTAAGTAAAGACATTAGGGTAATCCAATGATTAAAGTTATTAAGTAAAGACATTAGGGTAATCCAATGATTAAAGTTATTAAGTAAAGACATTAGGGTAATCCAATGATTGAAGTTATTAAGTAAAGACATTAGGGTAATCCAATGATTGAAGTTATTAAGTAAAGACATTAGGGTAATCCAATGATTAAAGTTATTAAGTAGAGACATTAGGGTAATCCAAGGATTAAAGTTATTAAGTAGAGACATTAGGGTAATCCAAGGATTAAAGTTATTAAGTAGAGACATTAGGGTAATCCAATGATTAAAGTTATTAAGTAGAGACAGGGTAATCCAATGATTAAAGTTATTAAGTAAAGACATTAGGGTAATCCAATGATTAAAGTTATTAAGTTGATCAGTCATGTTGTTTTCCGTAAATATACTTGTAAATTAGGCAACACCATCCACTATAATCAGTTTCCATCTGTTATGTCGAATTCCGTCGGACAGAACAAAATACGTCGACATAACCAAAGTTTCACTTAATGAAACTCAATATAAACAGGTCCAGTTATATATAAAAAAATGATAGTGTCTGAAACGGGACTTTGATCTGACTTCGATATAACCAGAGCATTCGACTTGACATAACGGATGTAGACTGTATAAGAAATTGTACACATTGATCTATGATTGTGTTGTACCTAGTACAGACCATTGTACACATTGATCTATGATTGTGTTGTACCTAGTACAGACCATTGTACACATTGATCTATGATTGTGTTGTACCTAGTACAGACCATTGTACACATTGATCTATGATTGTGTTGTACCTAGTACAGACCATTGTACACATTGATCTATGATTGTGTTCTACCTAGTACAGACCATTGTACACATTGATCTATGATTGTGTTCTACCTAGTACAGACCATTGTACACATTGATCTATGATTGTGTTGTACCTAGTACAGACCATTGTACACATTGATCTAGAATTGTGTTCTACCTAGTACAGACTGCTGTACACATTGATCTAGGATTGTGTTCTACCTAGTACAGATCACTGTACACATTGATCTAGGATTGTGTTGTACCTAGTACAGACCATTGTACACATTGATCTATGATTGTGTTGTACATTGTACACATTGGTCTAGGATTGTGTTGTACATTGTACACATTGATCTATGATTGTGTTGTACATTGTACACATTGGTCTAGGATTGTGTTCTACCTAGTACAGACCATTGTACACATTGATCTATGATTGTGTTGTACCTAGTACAGACCATTGTACACATTGATCTATGATTGTGTTGTACCTAGTACAGACCATTGTACACATTGATCTATGATTGTGTTGTACCTAGTACAGACCATTGTACACATTGATCTAGGATTGTGTTGTACCTAGTACAGACCATTGTACACATTGATCTATGATTGTGTTGTACCTAGTACAGACCATTGTACACATTGATCTAGGATTGTGTTCTACCTAGTACAGATCACTGTACACATTGATCTAGGATTGTGTTCTACCTAGTACAGACCACTGTACACATTGATCTAGGATTGTGTTCTACCTAGTACAGACCACTATGATTGTGTTGTAATTGTCCAGTAGCACTATGTGTATCGCTAGTCCACACAGTACTGA
>CM026395.1:33411974-33440663 GCA_014843695.1 Archivesica marissinica | reverse complement strand
GCACCATAGAACTTCTCGATTGCGAAACAAGTCCCTGCACCATAGAACTTCTCGATTGCGAAACAAGTCCCTGCACCATATAACTTCTCGATTGCGAAACAAGTCCCTGCACCATAGAACTTCTCGATTGCGAAACAAGTCCATGCACCATAGAACTTCTCGATTGCGAAACAAGTTCCTGCACCATTAGTTTAATCATCCGCACCATATAACTTCTCGATTGCGAAACAAGTCCCTGCACCATAGAACTTCTCGATTGCGAAACAAGTCCCTGCACCATAAAACTTCTCAATTGCGAAACAAGTCCCTGCACCATAGAACTTCTCGATTGCGAAACAAGTTCCTGTACCATTAGTATAATCATACGCAACCATAGAACTTCTCGATTGCGAAACAAGTTCCTGCACCATAGAACCTCTCGATTGCGAAACAAGTTCCTGTACCATAGAACTTCTCGATTGCGAAACAAGTCTCTGCACCATAGAACTTCTCGATTGCGAAACAAGTACCTGCACCATAGAACTTCTCGATTGCGAAACAAGTCCCTGCACCATAGAACTTCTCGATTGCGAAACAAATTCCTGTACCATTAGTATAATCATACGCAACCATAGAACTTCTCGATTGCGAAACAAGTTCCTGCACCATAGAACTTCTCGATTGCGAAACAAGTTCCTGCACCATAGAACTTCTCGATTGCGAAACAAGTTCCTGCACCATAGAACTTCTCGATTGCGAAACAAGTTCCTGCACCATTAGTTTAATCATCCGCACCATATAACTTCTCGATTGCGAAACAAGTCCCTGCACCATAGAACTTCTCGATTGCGAAACAAGTCTCTGCACCATAGAACTTCCCGATTGCGAAACAAGTCCCTGCACCATAGAACTTCTCGATTGCGAAACAAGTCACTGCACCATAGAACCTCTCGATTGCGAAACAAGTCCCTGTACCATAGAACTTCTCGATTGCGAAACAAGTCCCTGCACCATAGAACTTCTCGATTGCGAAACAAGTTCCTGTACCATTAGTATAATCATACGCAACCATAGAACTTCTCGATTGCGAAACAAGTCCCTGCACCATAGAACTTCTCGATTGCGAAACAAGTCCCTGCACCATAGAACTTATCGATTGCGAAACAAGTTCCTGCACCATAGAACTTCTCGATTGCGAAACAAGTTCCTGCACCATAGAACTTCTCGATTGCGAAACAAGTCCCTGCACCATAGAACTTCTCGATTGCGAAACAAGTCCCTGCACCATAGAACTTCTCGATTGCGAAACAAGTCCCTGACCATAGAACTTCTCGATTGCGAAACAAGTTCCTGCACCATAGAACTTCTCGATTGCGAAACAAGTTCCTGCACCATAGAACTTCTCGATTGCGAAACAAGTTCCTGCACCATAGAACTTCTCGATTGCGAAACAAGTTCCTGCACCATTAGTTTAATCATCCGCACCATATAACTTCTCGATTGCGAAACAAGTCCCTGCACCATAGAACTTCTCGATTGCGAAACAAGTCCTGCACCATAGAACTTCCCGATTGCGAAACAAGTCCCTGTACCATAGAACTTCTCGATTGCGAAACAAGTCCCTGCACCATAGAACTTCTCGATTGCGAAACAAGTTCCTGTACCATTAGTATAATCATACGCAACCATAGAACTTCTCGATTGCGAAACAAGTCCCTGCACCATAGAACTTCTCGATTGCGAAACAAGTCCCTGCACCATAGAACTTATCGATTGCGAAACAAGTTCCTGCACCATAGAACTTCTCGATTGCGAAACAAGTTCCTGCACCATAGAACTTCTCGATTGCGAAACAAGTCCCTGCACCATAGAACTTCTCGATTGCGAAACAAGTCCCTGCACCATAGAACTTCTCGATTGCGAAACAAGTCCCTGCTCCATAGAACTTCCCGATTGCGAAACAAGTCCCTGCACCATAGAACTTCTCGATTGCGAAACAAGTCCCTGCACCATAGAACTTCTCGATTGCGAAACAAGTCCCTGCACCATAGAACTTCTCGATTGCGAAACAAGTCCCTGCACCATTAGTTTAATCATATGCAGCGATAGAACTTCTCGATTGCGAAACAAGTCCCTGCACCATTAGTTTAATCATATGCAGCCATAGAACTTCTCGATTGCGAAACAAGTCCCTGCACCATTAGTTTAATCATATGCAGCCATAGAACTTCTCGATTGCGAAACAAGTCCCTGCACCATAGAACTTCTCGATTGCGAAACAAGTCCCTGCACCATATAACTTCTCGATTGCGAAACAAGTCCCTGCACCATAGAACTTCTCGATTGCGAAACAAGTCCCTGCACCATAGAACTTCTCGATTGCGAAACAAGTTCCTGCACCATTAGTTTAATCATCCGCACCATATAACTTCTCGATTGCGAAACAAGTCCCTGCACCATAGAACTTCTCGATTGCGAAACAAGTCCCTGCACCATAAAACTTCTCGATTGCGAAACAAGTCCCTGCACCATAGAACTTCTCGATTGCGAAACAAGTTCCTGTACCATTAGTATAATCATACGCAACCATAGAACTTCTCGATTGCGAAACAAGTCCCTGCACCATAGAACCTCTCGATTGCGAAACAAGTTCCTGTACCATTAGTATAATCATACGCAACCATAGAACTTCTCGATTGCGAAACAAGTTCCTGCACCATAGAACTTCTCGATTGCGAAACAAGTTCCTGCACCATAGAACTTCTCGATTGCGAAACAAGTTCCTGCACCATAGAACTTCTCGATTGCGAAACAAGTTCCTGCACCATTAGTTTAATCATCCGCACCATATAACTTCTCGATTGCGAAACAAGTCCCTGCACCATAGAACTTCTCGATTACGAAACAAGTCTCTGCACCATAGAACTTCCCGATTGCGAAACAAGTCCCTGCACCATAGAACTTCTCGATTGCGAAACAAGTCACTGCACCATAGAACCTCTCGATTGCGTAACAAGTCCCTGCACCATAGAACTTCTCGATTGCGAAACAAGTCCCTGCACCATTAGTATAATCATACGCAACCATAGAACTTCTCGATTGCGAAACAAGTCCCTGCACCATAGAACTTCTCGATTGCGAAACAAGTTCCTGCACCATAGAACTTCTCGATTGCGAAACAAGTCCCTGCACCATAGAACTTCTCGATTGCGAAACAAGTCCCTGCACCATAGAACTTCTCGATTGCGAAACAAGTCCCTGCACCATAGAACTTATCGATTGCGAAACAAGTTCCTGCACCATAGAACTTCTCGATTGCGAAACAAGTTCCTGCACCATAGAACTTCTCGATTGCGAAACAAGTCCCTGCACCATAGAACTTCTCGATTGCGAAACAAGTTCCTGCACCATAGAACTTCTCGATTGCGAAACAAGTCCCTGCACCATAGAACTTCTCGATTGCGAAACAAGTCCCTGCTCCATAGAACTTCTCGATTGCGAAACAAGTCCCTGCTCCATAGAACTTCTCGATTGCGAAACAAGTCCCTGCACCATAGAACTTCTCGATTGCGAAACAAGTCCCTGCACCATAGAACTTCTCGATTGCGAAACAAGTTCCTGTACCATTACTTTAATCATCCGCACCATATAACTTCTCGATTGCGAAACAAGTTCCTGTACCATTAGTTTAATCATCCGCACCATATAACTTCTCGATTGCGAAACAAGTCCCTGCACCATAGAACTTCTCGATTGCGAAACAAGTCCCTGCACCATAGAACTTCTCGATTGCGAAACAAGTCCCTGCACCATATAACTTCTCGATTGCGAAACAAGTCCCTGCACCATAGAACTTCTCGATTGCGAAACAAGTCCATGCACCATAGAACTTCTCGATTGCGAAACAAGTTCCTGCACCATTAGTTTAATCATCCGCACCATATAACTTCTCGATTGCGAAACAAGTCCCTGCACCATAGAACTTCTCGATTGCGAAACAAGTCCCTGCACCATAAAACTTCTCAATTGCGAAACAAGTCCCTGCACCATAGAACTTCTCGATTGCGAAACAAGTTCCTGTACCATTAGTATAATCATACGCAACCATAGAACTTCTCGATTGCGAAACAAGTTCCTGCACCATAGAACCTCTCGATTGCGAAACAAGTTCCTGTACCATAGAACTTCTCGATTGCGAAACAAGTCTCTGCACCATAGAACTTCTCGATTGCGAAACAAGTACCTGCACCATAGAACTTCTCGATTGCGAAACAAGTCCCTGCACCATAGAACTTCTCGATTGCGAAACAAATTCCTGTACCATTAGTATAATCATACGCAACCATAGAACTTCTCGATTGCGAAACAAGTTCCTGCACCATAGAACTTCTCGATTGCGAAACAAGTTCCTGCACCATAGAACTTCTCGATTGCGAAACAAGTTCCTGCACCATAGAACTTCTCGATTGCGAAACAAGTTCCTGCACCATTAGTTTAATCATCCGCACCATATAACTTCTCGATTGCGAAACAAGTCCCTGCACCATAGAACTTCTCGATTGCGAAACAAGTCTCTGCACCATAGAACTTCCCGATTGCGAAACAAGTCCCTGCACCATAGAACTTCTCGATTGCGAAACAAGTCACTGCACCATAGAACCTCTCGATTGCGAAACAAGTCCCTGTACCATAGAACTTCTCGATTGCGAAACAAGTCCCTGCACCATAGAACTTCTCGATTGCGAAACAAGTTCCTGTACCATTAGTATAATCATACGCAACCATAGAACTTCTCGATTGCGAAACAAGTCCCTGCACCATAGAACTTCTCGATTGCGAAACAAGTCCCTGCACCATAGAACTTATCGATTGCGAAACAAGTTCCTGCACCATAGAACTTCTCGATTGCGAAACAAGTTCCTGCACCATAGAACTTCTCGATTGCGAAACAAGTCCCTGCACCATAGAACTTCTCGATTGCGAAACAAGTCCCTGCACCATAGAACTTCTCGATTGCGAAACAAGTCCCTGCACCATAGAACTTCTCGATTGCGAAACAAGTTCCTGTACCATAGAACTTCTCGATTGCGAAACAAGTTCCTGCACCATAGAACTTCTCGATTGCGAAACAAGTCCCTGCACCATAGAACTTCTCGATTGCGAAACAAGTCCCTGCACCATAGAACTTCTCGATTGCGAAACAAGTCCCTGCTCCATAGAACTTCCCGATTGCGAAACAAGTCCCTGCACCATAGAACTTCTCGATTGCGAAACAAGTCCCTGCACCATAGAACTTCTCGATTGCGAAACAAGTCCCTGCACCATTAGTTTAATCATATGCAGCGATAGAACTTCTCGATTGCGAAACAAGTCCCTGCACCATTAGTTTAATCATATGCAGCCATAGAACTTCTCGATTGCGAAACAAGTCCCTGCACCATTAGTTTAATCATATGCAGCCATAGAACTTCTCGATTGCGAAACAAGTCCCTGCACCATAGAACTTCTCGATTGCGAAACAAGTCCCTGCACCATATAACTTCTCGATTGCGAAACAAGTCCCTGCACCATAGAACTTCTCGATTGCGAAACAAGTCCCTGCACCATAGAACTTCTCGATTGCGAAACAAGTTCCTGCACCATTAGTTTAATCATCCGCACCATATAACTTCTCGATTGCGAAACAAGTCCCTGCACCATAGAACTTCTCGATTGCGAAACAAGTCCCTGCACCATAAAACTTCTCGATTGCGAAACAAGTCCCTGCACCATAGAACTTCTCGATTGCGAAACAAGTTCCTGTACCATTAGTATAATCATACGCAACCATAGAACTTCTCGATTGCGAAACAAGTCCCTGCACCATAGAACCTCTCGATTGCGAAACAAGTTCCTGTACCATTAGTATAATCATACGCAACCATAGAACTTCTCGATTGCGAAACAAGTTCCTGCACCATAGAACTTCTCGATTGCGAAACAAGTTCCTGCACCATAGAACTTCTCGATTGCGAAACAAGTTCCTGCACCATAGAACTTCTCGATTGCGAAACAAGTTCCTGCACCATTAGTTTAATCATCCGCACCATATAACTTCTCGATTGCGAAACAAGTCCCTGCACCATAGAACTTCTCGATTACGAAACAAGTCTCTGCACCATAGAACTTCCCGATTGCGAAACAAGTCCCTGCACCATAGAACTTCTCGATTGCGAAACAAGTCACTGCACCATAGAACCTCTCGATTGCGAAACAAGTCCCTGCACCATAGAACTTCTCGATTGCGAAACAAGTCCCTGCACCATAGAACTTCTCGATTGCGAAACAAGTTCCTCTACCATTAGTATAATCATACGCAACCATAGAACTTCTCGATTGCGAAACAAGTCCCTGCACCATAGAACTTCTCGATTGCGAAACAAGTTCCTGCACCATAGAACTTCTCGATTGCGAAACAAGTCCCTGCACCATAGAACTTCCCGATTGCGAAACAAGTCCCTGCACCATAGAACTTCTCGATTGCGAAACAAGTCCCTGCACCATAGAACTTATCGATTGCGAAACAAGTTCCTGCACCATAGAACTTCTCGATGGCGAAACAAGTTCCTGCACCATAGAACTTCTCGATTGCGAAACAAGTCCCTGCACCATAGAACTTCTCGATTGCGAAACAAATTCCTGCACCATAGAACTTCTCGATTGCGAAACAAGTCCCTGCACCATAGAACTTCTCGATTGCGAAACAAGTCCCTGCTCCATAGAACTTCTCGATTGCGAAACAAGTCCCTGCTCCATAGAACTTCCCGATTGCGAAACAAGTCCCTGCACCATAGAACTTCTCGATTGCGAAACAAGTCCCTGCACCATAGAACTTCTCGATTGCGAAACAAGTCCCTGCACCATAGAACATCTTGATTGCGAAACAAGTCCCTGCACCATTAGTTTAATCATATGCAGCGATAGAACTTCTCGATTGCGAAACAAGTCCCTGCACCATTAGTTTAATCATATGCAGCCATAGAACTTCTCGATTGCGAAACAAGTCCCTGCACCATTAATTTAATCATATGCAGCCATAGAACTTCTCGATTGCGAAACAAGTCGATGCACCATTAGTTTAATCATATGCAGCGATAGAACTTCTCGATTGCGAAACAAGTCCCTGCACCATTAGTTTAATCATATGCAGCCATAGAACTTCTCGATTGCGAAACAAGTTCCTGCACCATTAGTTTAATCATATGCAACCATAGAACTTCTCAATTGCGAAACAAGTCCCTGTACCATAGAACTTCTCGATTGCGAAACAAGTTCCTGCACCATTAGTTTAATCATATGCAACCATAGAACTTCTCGATTGCGAAACAAGTCCCTGCACCATAGAACTTCCCGATTGTGAAACAAGTCCCTGCACCATAGAACTTCTCGATTGCGAAACAAGTCCCTGCACCATAGAACTTCTCGGTTGCGAAACAAGTTCCTGTACCATTAGTATAATCATACGCAAACATAGAACTTCTCGATTGCGAAACAAGTCCCTGCACCATAGAACTTCTCGATTGCGAAACAAGTTCCTGCACCATAGAACTTCTCGATTGCGAAACAAGTCCCTGCACCATAGAACTTCCCGATTGCGAAACAAGTCCCTGCACCATAGAACTTCTCGATTGCGAAACAAGTTCCTGCACCATAGAACTTCTCGATTGCGAAACAAGTCCCTGCACCATAGCACTTCTCGATTGCGAAACAAGTCCCTGCTCCATAGAACTTCTCGATTGCGAAACAAGTCCCTGCTCCATAGAACTTCCCGATTGCGAAACAAGTCCCTGCACCATAGAACTTCTCGATTGCGAAACAAGTCCCTGTACCATAGAACTTCTCGATTGCGAAACAAGTTCCTGCACCATTAGTTTAATCATATGCAACCATAGAACTTCTCGATTGCGAAACAAGTCCATGCACCATAGAACTTCTCGATTGCGAAACAAGTCCCTGCACCATAGAACTTCTCGATTGCGAAACAAGTCCCTGCACCATAGAACTTCTCGATTGCGAAACAAGTTCCTGTACCATTAGTATAATCATACGCAACCATAGAACTTCTCGATTGCGAAACAAGTCCCTGCACCATAGAACTTCTCGATTGCGAAACAAGTCCTGCCCATAGAACTTCCGATTGCGAAACAAGTCCCTGCACCATAGAACTTCTCGATTGCGAAACAAGTCCCTGCACCATAGAACTTCTCGATTGCGAAACAAGTCCCTGCACCATTAGTTTAATCATATGCAGCGATAGAACTTCTCGATTGCGAAACAAGTCCCTGCACCATTAGTTTAATCATATGCAGCCATAGAACTTCTCGATTGCGAAACAAGTCCCTGCACCATTAGTTTAATCATATGCAGCCATAGAACTTCTCGATTGCGAAACAAGTCCCTGCACCATAGAACTTCTCGATTGCGAAACAAGTCCCTGCACCATATAACTTCTCGATTGCGAAACAAGTCCCTGCACCATAGAACTTCTCGATTGCGAAACAAGTCCCTGCACCATAGAACTTCTCGATTGCGAAACAAGTTCCTGCACCATTAGTTTAATCATCCGCACCATATAACTTCTCGATTGCGAAACAAGTCCCTGCACCATAGAACTTCTCGATTGCGAAACAAGTCCCTGCACCATAAAACTTCTCGATTGCGAAACAAGTCCCTGCACCATAGAACTTCTCGATTGCGAAACAAGTTCCTGTACCATTAGTATAATCATACGCAACCATAGAACTTCTCGATTGCGAAACAAGTCCCTGCACCATAGAACCTCTCGATTGCGAAACAAGTTCCTGTACCATTAGTATAATCATACGCAACCATAGAACTTCTCGATTGCGAAACAAGTTCCTGCACCATAGAACTTCTCGATTGCGAAACAAGTTCCTGCACCATAGAACTTCTCGATTGCGAAACAAGTTCCTGCACCATAGAACTTCTCGATTGCGAAACAAGTTCCTGCACCATTAGTTTAATCATCCGCACCATATAACTTCTCGATTGCGAAACAAGTCCCTGCACCATAGAACTTCTCGATTACGAAACAAGTCTCTGCACCATAGAACTTCCCGATTGCGAAACAAGTCCCTGCACCATAGAACTTCTCGATTGCGAAACAAGTCACTGCACCATAGAACCTCTCGATTGCGAAACAAGTCCCTGCACCATAGAACTTCTCGATTGCGAAACAAGTCCCTGCACCATAGAACTTCTCGATTGCGAAACAAGTTCCTCTACCATTAGTATAATCATACGCAACCATAGAACTTCTCGATTGCGAAACAAGTCCCTGCACCATAGAACTTCTCGATTGCGAAACAAGTTCCTGCACCATAGAACTTCTCGATTGCGAAACAAGTCCCTGCACCATAGAACTTCCCGATTGCGAAACAAGTCCCTGCACCATAGAACTTCTCGATTGCGAAACAAGTCCCTGCACCATAGAACTTATCGATTGCGAAACAAGTTCCTGCACCATAGAACTTCTCGATGGCGAAACAAGTTCCTGCACCATAGAACTTCTCGATTGCGAAACAAGTCCCTGCACCATAGAACTTCTCGATTGCGAAACAAATTCCTGCACCATAGAACTTCTCGATTGCGAAACAAGTCCCTGCACCATAGAACTTCTCGATTGCGAAACAAGTCCCTGCTCCATAGAACTTCTCGATTGCGAAACAAGTCCCTGCTCCATAGAACTTCCCGATTGCGAAACAAGTCCCTGCACCATAGAACTTCTCGATTGCGAAACAAGTCCCTGCACCATAGAACTTCTCGATTGCGAAACAAGTCCCTGCACCATAGAACATCTTGATTGCGAAACAAGTCCCTGCACCATTAGTTTAATCATATGCAGCGATAGAACTTCTCGATTGCGAAACAAGTCCCTGCACCATTAGTTTAATCATATGCAGCCATAGAACTTCTCGATTGCGAAACAAGTCCCTGCACCATTAATTTAATCATATGCAGCCATAGAACTTCTCGATTGCGAAACAAGTCGATGCACCATTAGTTTAATCATATGCAGCGATAGAACTTCTCGATTGCGAAACAAGTCCCTGCACCATTAGTTTAATCATATGCAGCCATAGAACTTCTCGATTGCGAAACAATTTCTTGCACCATTAGTTTAATCATATGCAACCATAGAACTTCTCAATTGCGAAACAAGTCCCTGTACCATAGAACTTCTCGATTGCGAAACAAGTTCCTGCACCATTAGTTTAATCATATGCAACCATAGAACTTCTCGATTGCGAAACAAGTCCCTGCACCATAGAACTTCCCGATTGTGAAACAAGTCCCTGCACCATAGAACTTCTCGATTGCGAAACAAGTCCCTGCACCATAGAACTTCTCGGTTGCGAAACAAGTTCCTGTACCATTAGTATAATCATACGCAAACATAGAACTTCTCGATTGCGAAACAAGTCCCTGCACCATAGAACTTCTCGATTGCGAAACAAGTTCCTGCACCATAGAACTTCTCGATTGCGAAACAAGTCCCTGCACCATAGAACTTCCCGATTGCGAAACAAGTCCCTGCACCATAGAACTTCTCGATTGCGAAACAAGTTCCTGCACCATAGAACTTCTCGATTGCGAAACAAGTCCCTGCACCATAGCACTTCTCGATTGCGAAACAAGTCCCTGCTCCATAGAACTTCTCGATTGCGAAACAAGTCCCTGCTCCATAGAACTTCCCGATTGCGAAACAAGTCCCTGCACCATAGAACTTCTCGATTGCGAAACAAGTCCCTGTACCATAGAACTTCTCGATTGCGAAACAAGTTCCTGCACCATTAGTTTAATCATATGCAACCATAGAACTTCTCGATTGCGAAACAAGTCCATGCACCATAGAACTTCTCGATTGCGAAACAAGTCCCTGCACCATAGAACTTCTCGATTGCGAAACAAGTCCCTGCACCATAGAACTTCTCGATTGCGAAACAAGTTCCTGTACCATTAGTATAATCATACGCAACCATAGAACTTCTCGATTGCGAAACAAGTCCCTGCACCATTAGTTTAATCGCGTTCGATATCTCATTCCTGATATAGTACGTCGCAATGAGGTAGAGAGAAGAGGCAATGTGGATTTAAATGTCTTGCCTAGTGGTTCTGGCGGGAACCTACAACAGCTCCGCTACGAGGCAAACTCAATATCGACAAACCTCTCCGGTACGAGGCAAACTCAATATCGACACAACCTCTCAGATACGAGGCAAACTCAATATCGACCCAACCTCTCCGATACGAGGCAAACCCAATATCGACACAACCTCTCCGGTACGAGGCAATCTCAATATCGACACAACCTCTCCGGTACGAGGCAAACCCAATATCGACACAACCTCTCCGGTACGAGGCAATCTCAATATCGACACAACCTCTCCGGTACGAGGCAAACCCAATATCGACACAACCTCTCCGGTACGAGGCAATCTCAATATCGACACAACCTCTCCAGTACGAGGAAAACCCAATATCGACACAACCTCTCCGGTACGAGGCAATCTCAATATCGACACAACCTCTCCGGTACGAGGAAAACTCAACACAACCCAATCAACTATTACACCAAGGATATATGCTAACACATGTACTAGAAGGCCGATTGCTTCCTGTTGCGGGCCGTTTTCTAATGTTGTTAAAACTTGTGGCCCAAACCATTTGTAGTATCATGCTATATGTTTGTAACATTGTGTTGTATATTATATCATGATGAATTCAATAAAATATGATTAAACTCAACACGTGCTAGCATAGTGATAATATAACGTATACTTGTGTATGCCGTCTTGTTCCAAGGAACACGCATTCTTCTTGGAACAGTAAGCATTACACTGGCGTGTTTTGTTCAAAATTGAAAATCATATGCGTTTACGTTTATTTATCGTCGCTACCGGTTGCCCATATAAGCGACGCCTCCTGAAGAGATTAGTCATTTGAGATTTTTGGAGGATAGTGCAATGATACCGACATAGACCCATTCCAGAGTCTCCTCTGGTTCTTTTACGTGCACGGTGTACAGCACAGACACGAGACCTCGGTTTAATGTGCCATCTGAAAGACTGTTAATTTTATTAGGGTCAGACGGGGGATCGAACCTGCGATCGCTGGATTACCAGTCCAGCGTGTTACCACTGGACTACAAATCCGCCTGTAAAATCATATGTATTGCGGTATGTTCTTGTCTACATGCTAGAGTACAAAGGAATAAATACGGATGTGGAATACGGGAACATGGTTGATTTTATTTCCTGTTAGAATATGTTGTTATCTGATTCAAAAAGAGGGGCTTGGATTTCTTTACTGCAATTCTTGAATAATAATCGTATTGAAATGAATACAATTGTATGCAGATGTGTATCTTTTAAGCATTGTATTACCTCCCACACTGAAGAATACAACATGTAGTTGACGTGGATAATGTGGATAATGTGGGTAGGATATATAAATTATTTGAGTAAACTGAATTATCTACAGATTGGATTTTCCTATAATTTAGCGTAAACTTGTGTTTTACGTTTATTTATCGTCGCTACCGGTTTCCCATATGAGCGACGCCTCCTGAAGAGATTAGTCATTTTAGATTGTTGGATGATAGTACATGATACAGACAGAAACCCATTACAGAGTATCCTCTGGTTCTTTTACGTGCACGGTGTAAAGCACCGACACGAGACCTCGGTTTAGCGTAAACATTATTTATTTCAGTATATGTACATATATACAAGGAAGTAAACATTTTACAGCAATCATGATACTGAGTGGATATCGGGATAGCGCTGAGGTTGCGCGCTCGATTCCGGTCCGGAGTTCGAGCCCCGCTGGAGCCGTTACGATTGTGCCATTTAAATTCCAAATTGCCTCTTCTCTCTCCCTGGTAGCGATGAATTCCATCAAGAATGAGGTCTTGAGAGTGATTAATATAAGTTGCAATAAGTTGTTTCGCAATCGAGCTAAATTAAATGTGTATACACTATGAGACTGAGATGGATGAGAACGTGATCCGGTAAGTTCCAAATTTTCTGAGGAACATTTGTGTCACCATTATGAAACCTAGTGGATGTGTCCTTAGTTAGAATCGTAAACGTTCAAATATAGATGGTCGTATTAAATAGAAAAATGACGACATATGTTATTTCCAATTTCGGGACGTTCCCTTTGTCAAATAATGATTAGTATTTCCACACCGTAACATTTTATCGTTTTACAAACAGTATTTTATCGTCTTACAAACAGTATTTTATCGTATTACAAACAGTATTTTATCGTATTACAAACAGTATTTTATCGTCTTACAAACAGTATTTTATTGTCTTACAAACAGTATTTTATCGTATTTTATCGTATTTTATCGTATTACAAACAGTATTTTATCGTCTTACAAACAGTATTTTATCGTCTTACAAACAGTATTTTATCGTATTACAAACAGTATATTATCGTATTACAAACAGTATTTTATCGTATTACAAACGGTATTTTATCGTTTTACAAACAGTATTTTATCGTTTTACAAACAGTATTTTATCGTATTACAAACAGTATTTTATCGTATTACAAACAGTATTTTATCGTATTACAAACAGTATATTATCGTATTACAAACGGTATTTTATCGTTTTACAAACAGTATTTTATCGTTTTACAAACAGTATTTTATCGTATTACAAACAGTATTTTATCGTATTACAAACAGTATGTTGAAATAAAGACAATACGATTTTAGAGCGCCAAAGAAATCAATCCCCTTTTAATTTCATTACAAAATATTAACGATCTCTTTCAGTTCTCTTCGAATCAAATGAAATTCCAGCAAGACACAATTTGTCAAGTTGGGGAAAACGATGGAGACAAGGTTAAAAGTTGCGATTAATATGATGGTCCTTAAAGGGCCCTCTATCCATACGATTTGATTATTTTGTGAAACGTTATTAATAGTATTAACCAGCAGTGTATTAATTAATACATTGAACGTGACTGCCGTAAACTACTTGGAATCGAACAAATTGTATTAACTTGGAATCGAGCAAATTGTATTAATTAGTACATTGAATGTGACTGCCGTAAACTACTTGGAATCGAACAAATTGTATTAACTTGGAATCAAGCAAATTGTATTAATTAGTACATTGAACGTGACTGCCGTAAACTACTTGGAATCGAACAAATTGTATTAACTTGGAATCGAACTAATTGTATTAATTAGTACATTGAATGTGACTGCCGTAAACTACTTGGAATCGAAAAAATTGTATTAATTAGTACAGTGAACGTGACTGCCGTAAGCAAGCTACTTGGAATCGAACACATTGTATTAATTAGTACAGTGAATGTGACTGCCGTAAACTACTTGTAATCGAACAAATTGTATTAACTTGGAATCGAACTAATTGTATTAATTAGTACATTGAACGTGACTGCCGTAAACTACTTGGAATCGAACAAATTGTATTAACTTGGAATCGAACTAATTGTATTAATTAGTACATTGGATGTGACTGCCGTAAACTACTTGGAATCGAAAAAATTGTATTAATTAGTACAGTGAACGTGATTGCCGTAAGCTACTTGGAATCGAACACAATGTATTAATTAGTACATTGAATGTGACTGCCGTAAACTACTTGGAATCGAACAAATTGTATTAACTTGGAATCGAACTAATTGTATTAATTAGTACATTGAACGTGACTGCCGTAAACTACTTGGAATCGAACAAATTGTATTAACTTGGAATCGAGCAAATTGTATTAATTAGTACATTGAATGTGACTGCCGTAAACTACTTGGAATCGAACAAATTGTATTAACTTGGAATCGAGCAAATTGTATTAATTAGTACATTGAACGTGACTGCCGTAAACTACTTAGAATCGAACAAATTGTATTAACTTGGAATCGAACTAATTGTATTAATTAGTACATTGAATGTGACTGCCGTAAACTATTTGGAATCGAACACATTGTATTAATTAGTACATTGAATGTGACTGCCGTAAACTACTTGTAATCGAGCAAATTGTATTAACTTGGAATCGAACTAATTGTATTAATTAGTACATTGAATGTGACTGCCGTAAACTACTTGGAATCGAACAAATTGTATTAATTAGTACATTGAACGTGACTGCCGTAAGCTACATGGAATCGAACAAATTGTATTAACTTGGAATCGAACTAATTGTATTAATTAATACATTGAACGTGACTGCCGTAAGCTACATGGAATCGAACAAATTGTATTAACTTGGAATCGAACTAATTGTATTAATTAGTACATTGAACGTGACTGCCGTAAACTACTTGGAATCGAGCAAATTGTATTAATTAGTTCATTGAACGTGACTGCCGTAAACTACTTGGAATCGAACTAATTGTATTAATTAGTACATTGAACGTGACTGCCGTAAGCTACATGGAATCGAAAAAATTGTATTAACTTGGAATCGAACTAATTGTATTAATTAGTACATTGAACGTGACTGCCGTAAACTATTTGGAATCGAACACATTGTATTAACTTGGAATCAAACTAATTGTATTAATTAGTACATTGAATGTGACTGCCGTAAACTACTTGGAATCGAACAAATTGTATTAATTAGTACATTGAATGTGACTGCCGTAAACTACTTGGAATCTAGCAAATTGTATTAATTAGTACATTGAACGTGACTGCCATAAACTACTTGGAATCGAACTAATTGTATTAATTAGTACATTGAATGTGACTGCCGTAAACTACTTGGAATCGAACACATTGTATTAATTAGTACATTGAACGTGACTGTCGTAAACTACTTGGAATCGAACAAATTGTATTAACTTGGAATCGAACTAATTGTATTAATTAGTACATTGAATGTGACTGCCGTAAACTACTTGGAATCGAAAACATTGTATTAATTAGTACAGTGAACGTGACTGCCGTAAGCTACTTGGAATCGAACACATTGTATTAATTAGTACATTGAATGTGACTGCCGTAAACTACTTGTAATCGAGCAAATTGTATTAATTAGTACATTGAACGTGACTGCCGTAAACTATTTGGAATCGAACACATTGTATTAACTTGTAATCGAGCAAATTGTATTAATTAGTACATTGAACGCGACTGCCGTAAACTATTTGGAATCGAACACATTGTATTAACTTGGAATCGAACTAATTGTATTAATTAGTACATTGAATGTGACTGCCGTAAGCTACTTGGAATCTAGCAAATTGTATTAATCGGTACATTGAACGTGACTGTCGTAAACTACTTGGAATCGAACAAATTGTATTAACTTGGAATCGAACTAATTGTATTAATTAGTACAGTGAACGTGACTGCCGTAAACTACTTGTAATCGAGCAAATTGTATTAATTAGTACATTGAACGTGACTGCCGTAAACTATTTGGAATCGAACACATTGTATTAATTTGGAATCGAACTAATTGTATTAATTAGTACATTGAACGCGACTGCCGTAAACTATTTGGAATCGAACACATTGTATTAATTTGGAATCGAACTAATTGTATTAATTAGTACATTGAACGCGACTGCCGTAAACTATTTGGAATCGAACACATTGTATTAACTTGGAATCGAACTAATTGTATTAATTAGTACATTGAATGTGACTGCCGTAAGCTACTTGGAATCGAGCAAATTGTATTAATTAGTACATTGAACGTGACTGTCGTAAACTACTTGGAATCGAACACATTGTATTAACTTGGAATCGAACACATTGTATTAATTAGTACATTGAATGTGACTGCCGTAAACTACTTGTAATCGAGCAAATTGTATTAATTAGTACATTGAACGTGACTGCCGTAAACTATTTGGAATCGAACACATTGTATTAACTTGGAATCGAAATAATGTATTAATTAGTACATGAATGTGACTGCCGTAAGCTACTTGGAATCGAGCAAATTGTATTAATTAGTACATTGAACGTGACTGCCGTAAGCTACTTGGAATCTAGCAAATTGTATTAATCGGTACATTGAAGGTGACTGTCGTAAACTACTTGGAATCGAACAAATTGTATTAACTTGGAATCGAACTAATTGTATTAATTAGTACATTGAATGTGACTGCCGTAAACTACTTGGAATCGAAAAAATTGTATTAATTAGTACAGTGAACGTGACTGCCGTAAGCTACTTGGAATCGAACACATTGTATTAATTAGTACAGTGAATGTGACTGCCGTAAACTACTTGTAATCGAGCACATTGTATTAATTAGTACATTGAACGTGACTGCCGTAAACTATTTGGAATCGAACACATTGTATTAACTTGTAATCGAGCAAATTGTATTAATTAGTACATTGAACGTGACTGCCGTAAACTACTTGGAATCTAGCAAATTGTATTAATTAGTACATTGAACGTGACTGCCGTAAACTACTTGGAATCGAACTAATTGTATTAATTAGTACATTGAATGTGACTGCCGTCAACTACTTGGAATCGAACACATTGTATTAATTAGTACATTGAACGTGACTGTCGTAAACTACTTGGAATCGAACAAATTGTATTAACTTGGAATCGAACTAATTGTATTAATTAGTACATTGAATGTGACTGCCGTAAACTACTTGGAATCGATAAAATTGTATTAATTAGTACAGTGAACGTGACTGCCGTAAGCTACTTGGAATCGAACACATTGTATTAATTAGTACATTGAACGCGACTGCCGTAAACTATTTGGAATCGAACACATTGTATTAACTTGGAATCGAACTAATTGTATTAATTAGTACATTGAATGTGACTGCCGTAAGCTACTTGGAATCGAGCAAATTGTATTAATTAGTACATTGAACGTGACTGTCGTAAACTACTTGGAATCGAACACATTGTATTAACTTGGAATCGAACACATTGTATTAATTAGTACATTGAATGTGACTGCCGTAAACTACTTGTAATCGAGCAAATTGTATTAATTAGTACATTGAACGTGACTGCCGTAAACTATTTGGAATCGAACACATTGTATTAACTTGGAATCGAAATAATTGTATTAATTAGTACATTGAATGTGACTGCCGTAAGCTACTTGGAATCGAGCAAATTGTATTAATTAGTACATTGAACGTGACTGCCGTAAGCTACTTGGAATCTAGCAAATTGTATTAATCGGTACATTGAAGGTGACTGTCGTAAACTACTTGGAATCGAACAAATTGTATTAACTTGGAATCGAACTAATTGTATTAATTAGTACATTGAATGTGACTGCCGTAAACTACTTGGAATCGAAAAAATTGTATTAATTAGTACAGTGAACGTGACTGCCGTAAGCTACTTGGAATCGAACACATTGTATTAATTAGTACAGTGAATGTGACTGCCGTAAACTACTTGTAATCGAGCACATTGTATTAATTAGTACATTGAACGTGACTGCCGTAAACTATTTGGAATCGAACACATTGTATTAACTTGTAATCGAGCAAATTGTATTAATTAGTACATTGAACGTGACTGCCGTAAACTACTTGGAATCTAGCAAATTGTATTAATTAGTACATTGAACGTGACTGCCGTAAACTACTTGGAATCGAACTAATTGTATTAATTAGTACATTGAATGTGACTGCCGTCAACTACTTGGAATCGAACACATTGTATTAATTAGTACATTGAACGTGACTGTCGTAAACTACTTGGAATCGAACAAATTGTATTAACTTGGAATCGAACTAATTGTATTAATTAGTACATTGAATGTGACTGCCGTAAACTACTTGGAATCGATAAAATTGTATTAATTAGTACAGTGAACGTGACTGCCGTAAGCTACTTGGAATCGAACACATTGTATTAATTAGTACATTGAATGTGACTGCCGTAAACTACTTGTAATCGAGCAAATTGTATTAATTAGTACATTGAACGCGACTGCCGTAAACTATTTGGAATTGAACACATTGTATTAACTTGGAATCGAACTAATTGTATTAATTAGTACATTGAATGTGACTGCCGTAAGCTACTTGGAATCGAGCAAATTGTATTAATTAGTACATTGAACGTGACTGCCGTAAGCTACTTGGAATCTAGCAAATTGTATTAATCGGTACATTGAACGTGACTGTCGTAAACTACTTGGAATCGAACAAATTGTATTAACTTGGAATCGAACTAATTGTATTAATTAGTACATTGAATGTGACTGCCGTAAACTACTTGGAATCGAAAAAATTGTATTAATTAGTACAGTGAACGTGACTGCCGTAAGCTACTTGGAATCGAACACATTGTATTAATTAGTACATTGAATGTGACTGCCGTAAACTACTTGTAATCGAGCAAATTGTATTAATTAGTACATTGAACGTGACTGCCGTAAACTATTTGGAATCGAACACATTGTATTAACTTGTAATCGAGCAAATTGTATTAATTAGTACATTGAACGTGACTGTCGTAAACTATTTGGAATCGAACACATTGTATTAACTTGGAATCGAACTAATTGTATTAATTAGTACATTGAATGTGACTGCCGTAAGCTACTTGTAATCGAACAAATTGTATTAACTTGGAATCGAACACATTGTATTAATCGGTACATTGAACGTGACTGCCGTAAGCTATTTGGAATCGAACACATTGTATTAATTAGTACATTGAACGTGACTGCCGTAAACTACTTGGAATCGAACACAAAATATTAATTAGTACATTGAACGTGACTGCCGTAAACTACTTGGAATCGAGAAAATGTTCCAGTGTATGTATTTGTTTATGGGTGTAATGTTGTACACAAAGCTTACGTCATATGGCGACTCTCCAGCTAGGTGCAGTAAGACCTATTCTGACCCTCCACCCGAGCAGTATTTCTGACACGGACGGGCAACCACAGACACTCCGCAAATCGTCACTTCAAAGAATTCGACATCATAGTGGGATTAGAACCTTTAGCGTAGAAAGTGCTTTGTAAACAATAGTTTACAGTTGTTTTCCATTATTAAAATAGTTAAACATTGAAATGAACTGTTACATGTATAGACTGCTTAAAATAAAATAAAACACATGAAATAAACAATAAAGTTAATTAGAAATGAATAAATAACACTTTTAACAACCGCAAATTTGGTAAATATCTTTTATTCATTAATAACTCGAATAAAAATATCATTTTAGATAAAAAGGTTTTATACCTAATCAAATGACTAAATGCAGATACGCAGACGGATCTGTAGTCCAGTGGTAACATGCTGTACTGGTAATCCAGGGGTCGCAGGTTCGATCCACCGTCTGATCCCAATAACATTAACAGTCTTTCAGATGGAACGTTAAACCGAGGTCTCGTGTCGGTGCTTTACACCGTGCACGTAAAAGAACCAGAGGAGACTCTGGAATGGGTCTCTGTCTGTATCATTGCACTATCCTCCAAAATCTAAAATGACTAATCTCTTCAGGAGGCGTCGCTCATATGGGAAACCGGTAGCGACGATAAATAAACGTAAAACACACACGTTTGCAATACAACTCGTTTGTTGCATTAAAATATATCGCATAATATCATGCGTATAGCAAAACATACATATGATAACACAAAGCATTTATAATTAAATACTGACACCATAAACAAAAACTGCGCACTTTTATTTTGAGTGTTACTTTTTCGTTACAAATTTTAGAATTATGAATTTTACTATGATCTTGGATGAAGAAAATAATCCTTCACACAATACACTAGTTTATCCAATATTTAAGCGCGCAGACATCCAAATTTGCCTATTTTGTCTAAAATGATATCATTTTTACCTTTAAGGCAAGTGCACAGTTTCGTTTTTGTGTCAGTATATATGTGTGGTTTATAAATAAGAGCATATATATATGTAGACTTATTAAGCGAGAATGGTTTCAGATCAATATATAATTATGTAGTAAATAGCTTGAATAAAATAATAACATGAACCTGAATATTGCACAAAAAAACAAGAACATTTGGAGAAGACCTAAGGAACTATTTCTATAAACAATGGATGAAAAATGAAGAAATATTAAAGCAAAGAAAAGAGCAGAAAGTCATAAGTGATTTATCTAGAAAATAATCAAATATACTGTTATAAACACAAGCTTGGTATAGGATTCATAAGTGTATGTGTTTTATGAGACTAGGAGCAAATATACCACATATACCAAGTACATGGTACACTACACTCAGACATACCACATATACCAAGTACAAGGTACACTACACTCAGATATACCACACATACAAAGTACAAGGTACACTGCACTCAGACATACCACACATACCAAGTACAAGGTACACTACACTCAGATATACCACACATACCAAGTACAAGGTACACTACACTCAGTTATACCACACATACCAAGTACAAGGTACACTACACCCAGATATACCACACATACCAAGTACAAGGTACACTACACTCAGACATACCACATATACCAAGTACAAGGTACACTCAGATATACCACATATACCAAGTACAAGGTACACTACACTCAGACATACCACATATACCAAGTACAAGGTACACTACACTCAGACATACCACATATACCGTACACTACACTCAGATATACCACACATACCAAGTACAAGGTACACTACACTCAGACATAGCACACATACCAAGTACAAGGTACACTACACTCAGATATACCACACATACCAAGTACAAGGTACACTGCACTCAGATATACCACACATACCAAGTACAAGGTACACTACACTCAGACATACCACATATACCAAGTACAAGGTACACTACACTCAGATATACCACACATACCAAGTACAAGGTACACTACACTCAGACATAGCACACATACCAAGTACAAGGTACACTACACTCAGATATACCACACATACCAAGTACAAGGTACATTACACTCAGACATACCACATATACCAAGTACAAGGTACACTACACTCAGATATACCTCACATACCAAGTACAATGTACATTACACTCAGACATACCACATATACCAAGTACAAGGTACACTGCACTCAGACATACCAAGTATAAGGTACATTGCACTCAGACATACCAAGTACAAGGTACACTGCACTCAGATATACCACATATACCAAGTACAAGGTACACTGCACACAGACATACCAAGTACAAGGTACACTACACTCAGACATACCACATATACCAAGTACAAGGTACACTACACTCAGATATACCACACATACCACGTACAAGGTACACTGCACTCAGACATACCAAGTACAAGGTACACTGCACTCAGACATACCAAGTACAAGGTACACTGCACTCAGACATACCAAGTACAAGGTACACTACACTCAGACATACCACATATACCAAGTACAAGGTACACTGCACTCAGACATACCAAGTACAAGGTACACTACACTCAGATATACCACATATACCAAGTACAAGGTACACTGTACTCAGACATACCACATATACCAAGTACAAGGTACACTGCACTCAGACATACCACATATACCAAGTACAAGGTACACTGCACTCAGACATACCAAGTACAAGGTACACTGCACTCAGACATACCACATATACCAAGTACAAGGTACACTACACTCAGATATACCACATATACCAAATACAAGGTACACTGCACACAGACATACCAAGTACAAGGTACACTACACTCAGACATACCACATATACCAAGTACAAGGTACACTACACTCAGATATACCACACATACCAAGTACAAGGTACACTGCACTCAGACATACCAAGTACAAGGTACACTGCACTCAGACATACCAAGTACAAGGTACACTGCACTCAGACATACCAAGTACAAGGTACACTGCACTCAGACATACCAAGTACAAGGTACACTACACTCAGACATACCACATATACCAAGTACAAGGTACACTGCACTCAGACATACCAAGTACAAGGTACACTACACTCAGATATACCACATATACCAAGTACAAGGTACACTGCACTCAGACATACCACATATACCAAGTACAAGGTACACTGCACTCAGACATACCACATATACCAAGTACAAGGTACACTGCACTCAGACATACCAAGTACAAGGTACACTGCACTCAGACATACCAAGTACAAGGTACACTGCACTCAGACATACCAAGTACAAGGTACACTACACTCAGATATACCACATATACCAAGTACAAGGTACACTGCACTCAGACATACCACATATACCAAGTACAAGGTACACTGCACTCAGACATACCACATATACCAAGTACAAGGTACACTGCACTCAGACATACCAAGTACAAGGTACACTGCACTCAGACATACCAAGTACAAGGTACACTGCACTCAGACATACCAAGTACAAGGTACACTACACTCAGATATACCACATATACCAAGTACAAGGTACACTGCACTCAGACATACCACATATACCAAGTACAAGGTACACTGCACTCAGACATACCAAGTACAAGGTACACTGCACTCAGACATACCAAGTACAAGGTACACTGCACTCAGACATACCACATATACCAAGTACAAGGTACACTGCACTCAGACATACCAAGTACAAGGTACACTGCACTCAGACATACCAAGTACAAGGTACACTGCACTCAGACATACCAAGTACAAGGTACACTACACTCAGATATACCACATATACCAAGTACAAGGTACACTGCACTCAGACATACCACATATACCAAGTACAAGGTACACTGCACTCAGACATACCACATATACCAAGTACAAGGTACACTGCACTCAGACATACCAAGTACAAGGTACACTGCACTCAGACATACCAAGTACAAGGTACACTGCACTCAGACATACCAAGTACAAGGTACACTACACTCAGATATACCACATATACCAAGTACAAGGTACACTGCACTCAGACATACCACATATACCAAGTACAAGGTACACTGCACTCAGACATACCACATATACCAAGTACAAGGTACACTGCACTCAGATACTAGATTGAACATATTTGTTTTACAAACCAAATGTAAGGATAACATCCTTTAATATCGATCTGGATAGAAATAAATTAAAACAGAAGCCAAACGTACCCGACACATGTCACAAGCCTGGGTCAATCCATGATGAAATGAGCAATTTTATAGTTTTATGGAGTGAAACTCTTAGAATTTATTGAAGACAAAAAATATTATTCTTCAGATCGGCGTTCGCTGGCAGCGGTATATTGTGAATTATAGAAATATTGATCAGAGAACCTAGTATTTTCACAAACTCACGCATAAAATAGAGAGATGAAGAAAGGAAAATGGAATTAAGATGAAATCTTGCCATAAAATAAAGATTTATATGATAATCTGGGCACTGACAGAATCCTTGGCACGCACCAAGTTTAATTTCATTGCATAAAACTTATCAAAGATTTAATAAGTTCTCTAATTTCCCATGCATTAAATTTTAAATAAGGAGAAACTGCGAATAAAACATAAAAGGGCCGATGATTAATGATTTGCACAGACTACGGAATGGCTCAGATGATGCGCCAGAAACACGGGATATTTGTCAGAAAATCTGAATAATTAATGGCAATATTGTGATAAATTAGAGTAGATCATTGGTAAAAAAAAGAAAATCACGATTATTTATATCTACATAAAACACATGTTTAAACCAATTAAGTACTGACGTGAACTAAAAGTACAAAGATATGTAGATGATGAACTGGTAGATGACATGGGTGTTGATGCGGACTTGGTGGAATATGTGATACGGGCTTGGTGGAATATGTACTCTTATAAGGAAGTTCGATCCCCGCTGGAGCCGATATGATTGTGTCCTTAGGCAAGGCATTTAAATTCCACATGCCTCTTATCTCTCCCTCGTGGCGATGGATTCCATCAGGAATGAGGTCTCGGGAGTGATTTATATAAGTTGAAATAACTTGTTTCGCAATCGAACTAAAATAAATTTGTATAAAAAATGTATAGACACACAACTTGAACAGACACACGCAGCCAAAAACAATAACCCAGTTCCTGCGCCTGAGGTTAATAGTATTAACCAATATAGGCTGTGTCAATCATGTCATATAGAATGCCGTGTCGTCTGCAGTCCTGTCAGCCAGGAATTGTCTCGTGCTCACCTTGCTATTATCATGCACGCAAATAAAATGTATGAAAAAATCACTTGATCATTAAAATGTCTCTAATTCAAAGAATGAATCGCGGGTTAATAGTTTCTATCTAGGTGTACACTACAATGAGCGCACTAACAGTGTCTCTCTGCGCCAACTTTAGACATGGCAAATGTAGTTCATACCACGGTGGAACTTATTAACTCGCGATTCATTACTTATATTTACAGTAATTATTATTTTCAATGACAAAAAAAAAAAATCACACTTTGCATGTAAATGTATTTATGATAAATTTGCGATTATATTATATTATTATAAGATATAAGTTATAAGAACTTGTTTCGCAATCAAACTAAAATAAATTTGTATAAACATCCCATGACATCCATTATCACATCCCATCCCATCCCATGACATCCCATGACATCCCATCCCATGACATCCCATCCAATGACATCCCATCCCATCCCATGACATCCCATCCCATGACATCCCATCACACGACATCCCATCCCATGCCATCCCATCCCAGCCCATGACATCCAATCCAATGACATCCCATCCCATGCCATCCCATCCCATGACATCCCATCCCATGACATCCCATCCCATGCATCCCATCCCATGACACCATCCCATGACATCCCATCCCATGACATCCCATCCCATGACATCCCATCCCATCCCATGACATCCCATCGCATCCCATCCCATGACATCCCATCCCATCCCTGCATCCCATCCCATGACATCCCATCCCATGACATCCCATCCCATGACATCCATCCCATCCCATACATCCATCCCTGCATCCCATGCCATCCCATGACATCCCATCCCATGACATCCCATCCCATGACATCCCATCCCATCTGACATCCCATCCCATGCCATCTCCCATCCCATGACATCCCCATGCATTCCCATCCCATGACATCCCATCCCATACATCCCATCCATGACATCCCATGCCATCCCATCCCATGCCATCCCATCCCATGACATCCCATCCCATGACATCCCATGCCATCCCATCCCATGACATCCCATCCCATGACATCCCATCCCATGACATCCCATGACATCCCATGCCATCCCATCCCATGACATCCCATCCCATGACATCCCATGCCATGCCATCCCATCCCATGACATCCCATGCCATCCCATCCCATGACATCCCATCCCATGACATCCCATCCCATGACATCCCATGCCATGCCATCCCATGCCATCCCATCCCATGACATCCCATGACATCCCATCCCATGACATCCCATGACATCCCATCCCATGACATCCCATCCCATCCCATGCCATCCATCCCATCCATCCCATCCCATGACATCCCATCCCTCCCATCCCATGACATCCCATCCCATGAATCCATCCCATGCCATGACATCCCATCCCATGACATCCCATCCATGACATCCCATCATCCCATGACATCCCATCCAATGCCATCCCATGACATCCCATCCCATGACATCCCATCCCATCCCATCCCATCCCATCCCATGACATCCCATCCCATGACATCCCATCCATCCCATCCCATCCCATGACATCCCATCCATCCCATGACATCCCATCCCATCCCATGACATCCCATCCCATGACATCCCATGCCATCCCATCCCATGACATCCCATCCCATGCCATCCCATCCCATCCCATGCCATCCCATCCCATCCCATGACATCCCATCCCATGACATCCCATGACATCCCATCCCATGACATCCCATGACATCCCATGACATCCCATGACATCCCATCCCATGACATCCCATCCCATGACATCCCATGACATCCCATCCAATGACATCCCATGACATCCCATCCCATGACATCCCATGACATCCCATCCCATGACATCCCATGACATCCCATCCCATGACATCCCATCCCATGACATCCCATGACATCCCATCCCATGACATCCCATCCCATGACATCCCATCCCATCCCATGACATCCCATCCCATGACATCCCATCCCATGACATCCCATCCCATGACATCCCATGACATCCCATGACATCCATCCCATGACATCCCATGACATCCCATGATATCCCATGACATCCCATCCCATGACATCCCATCCCATGCCATGACATCCCATCCCATCCCATGACATCCCATCCCATGACATCCCATCCCATGACATCCCATCCCTCCCATGACATCCCTCCCATGACATCCCTCCCATGACATCCCATCCCATCCCTGACATCCCATCCCTCCATCCCATCCCATCCCATCCCATGACATCCTCCCATGACATCCCATGACATCCCATCCCATCCCATGACATCCCATCCCATGACATCCCATCCCATGCCATGACATCCCATGCCATGACATCCCATCCCATGACATCCCATCCCATGACATCCCATCCCATGCCATCCCATCCCATGACATCCCACCCCATGACATCCCATCCCATGACATCCCATCCCATGACACCCTATCCCATGACATCCCATCCCATGACATCCCATCCCATGACATCCTATCCCATCCCATGACATCCCATCGCATCCCATCCCATGACATCCCATCCCATCCCTGCATCCCATCCCATGACATCCCATCCCATGACATCCCATCCCATGACATCCCATCCCATGACATCCCATCCCATGACATCCCATCCCATGACATCCCATCCCATCCCATGACATCCCATCCCATGACATCCCATCCCATGACATCCCATCCCATGACATCCCATCCCATGACATCCCATCCCATCCCATGACATCCCATCCCATGACATCCCATCCCATGCCATCCCATCCCATTACATCCCATGACATCCCATCCCATGACATCCCATGATATCCCATCCCATGCCATCCCATACCATGACATCCCATGCCATCCCATGACATCCCATCCCATCCCATGACATCCCATCCCATGACATCCTATGACATCCCATCTCATGACATCCCATGATATCCCATCCCATCACATCCCATCACATCCCATGACATCCCATCACATGCCATCCCATGACATCCCATGACATCCCATGACATCCCATCCCATTCCATGACATCCCATGACATCCCATCCCATAGCATCCCATGACATCCCATCCCATAACATCCCATCCCATGACATCCCATGCCATCCCATCCCATGACATCCCATGGCATCCCATCCCATCCCATGACACCCCATCCCATGTCATCCCATCCCATGCCATGACATCCCATGCCATAACATCCCATCCCATGACATCCCATCCGATGACATCCCATCCCATGACATCCCATCCCATAACATCCCATCCCATGACATTCCACCCCATGACATCCCAACCCATGGCATCCCATCACATCCCATGGCATCCCATCCCATGACATCCCATCCCATGGCATCCCATCCCATAACATCCCATCACATGACATCCCATCCCATGACATTCCATCCAATCCCATCCCATGACATCCCATCCAATGACATCCCATCCCATCCCATGACATCCCATCCCATCCCATGACATCC
>CM026395.1:33381275-33410974 GCA_014843695.1 Archivesica marissinica | reverse complement strand
GACATCCCATCCCATCCCATGACATCCCATCCCATGACATCCCATCCCATGACATCCCATCCCATGACATCCCATCCCATGACATCCCATCCCATGACATCCCATCCCATGACATCCCATCCCATGACATCCCATCCCATGACATCCCATCCCATGACATCCCATGCCATCCCATCCCATGACATCCCATCCCATGACATCCCATGCCATGACATCCCATCCCATAACATCCCATCCCATGACATCCATCCCTGACATCCCATCCCATCCATGACATCCCATCCCATCCATGACATCCCATCCCATGACATGACATCCCATCCCATCCCATGACATCCCATCCCATGACATCCCATCCCATGACATCCCATGACATCTTATGACATCCCATCCAATGACATCCCATGACATCCCATCCAATAAAATCCAATGACATCCAATGACATCCCATCCCATGACATCCCATCCAATGACATCCAATGAAATCCCATGACATCCCATCCCATGACATCCCATCCAATGACATCCAATGACATCCCATGAAATCCCATCCCATAACATCCCATGACATCCCATCCCATGACATCCCATCCAATGACATCCAATGACATCCCATGATATCCCATCCCATGACATCCCATCCCATGACATCCCATGACATCCCATGACATCCCATCCCATGACATCCCTTGACATCCCATCCCATGACATCCCATCCCATGACATCCCATGACATCTTATGACATCCCATCCAATGACATCCCATGACATCCCATCCCATAAAATCCAATGACATCCAATGACATCCCATCCCATGACATCCCATCCAATGACATCCAATGAAATCCCATGACATCCCATCCCATGACATCCCATCCAATGACATCCAATGACATCCCATGACATCCCATCCCATAACATCCCATGACATCCGATCCCATGACATCCCATCCAATGACATCCAATGACATCCCATGATATCCCATCCCATGACATCCCATCCAATGACATCCAATGACATCCCATGACATCCCATCCCATGACATCCCATGACATCCCATCCAATGACATCCCATGACATCCCATCCAATGACATCCAATGACATCCCATCCAATGACATCCCATGACATCCCATCCCATGACACCCCATGACATCCCATCCAATGACATCACATGACATCCCATGACATCCCATCCCATGACATCCCATCCCCCCATGACATCCCATCCCCCCATGACATCCCATCCCATCCCATGACATCCCATCCCATCCCATGACATCCCATCCCATGACATCCCATCCTCCCATGACATCCCATCCATGACATCCCATGACATCCCATCCCATGACATCCCATCCATACATCCCATGACATCCCATCCAATGACATCCCATGACATCCCATCCCATGACATCCCATGACATCCCATCCCATGACATCCCATGACATCCCATCCCATGACATCCCATCCCATGACATCCCATCCCATGACATCCCATCCCATCCATGACATCCCATCCCACATGACATCCCACCATGACATCCCATCCCATAACATCCCATCCCATGACATCCCATCCCATCCCATCCCATGACATCCCATCCCATGCCATGACATCCCATCCCACCCATGACATCCCATCCCATGACATCCCATCCCATCCACCCCACGACATCCCATCCACCATGACATCCCATCATGACATCCCATCCCATGACATCCATCCCATGACATCCATCCCATGACATCCATCCCATCCCATGACATCCCATCCCATGACATCCCATCCCATGACATCCCATCCCATCCCATCCCATGACATCCCATCCCATGACATCCCATCCCATGACATCCCATCCCATCCCATGACATCCCATCCCATGACATCCCATCCCATGACATCCCATCCCATGACATCCCATCCCACCCATGCATCCCATCCCATCCCATACATGACATCCCATCCCATGACATCCCATCCCATGACATCCCATCCCATGCATGACATCCCATCCCATCCCATGACATCCCATCCCATCCCATGACATGACATCCCATCCCATGACATCCCATCCCATGACACATCCCATCCCATCCCATCCATCCCATCCCATCCCATCCCATGACATCCCATCCCATGACATCCCATCCCATCCCATGACATCCCGTCCCATCCCGTTCCATATTCAACTCATCCCGTACCATCCCGTTCCATATTCAACTCATCCTAACCCAATCGATCTTAAACCATTCAATCCCAAAATCATACTATGGAACTATCCAGTCCGTGTTATTTTAATCAGTGATTCAAGAACATAGTAATTAATTAAAACTGTATAATTAACCAATAAGTGCTCTTAGCAGATTAATGTGTCTGAAGAAGTGAAGAGAGTAGATACGATGGGCATGATATGGATATCTTCATGATCCGTTAATGACATTCATTCAAAACTATCGTGACTCATAAACTTTCTTTTTTATATTAGTTTGTATGATTGTTAATGCTATGATGGAGGAAGGCGGCAATCATAGATGCACGTAGCTTTCTCCTGAATCCTATGTATGTGTAAACATGATTATGATTCAATGAAATAAATTATTGTTTAGATTAATGCTATGATGGGGTTTGACTTAAATAATGTTGTGATAATAATATTCGATTTCGGTATTCGAATACTCGGTTATGAAGATATATATATTATTTTTTCTTCCGAATATTCGAATACTGTAACAGTATTCGGATATTCGGACGTTTGAGTGAATATTCGAATATTTGGGTATTCGTTGCCCTAGATAATATATAGCCCAATCCATTTGCTTTTCCTTCTCGATTAAACAGTTTACTGAAATTATAACCATCTCCGTGGCTTAGTGTTTAAGGCGTCCGCCTACGGAGCGGGAAGTCGAAGGTTCGAATCTCGTCAGGGGTTTGTTCTGATATGGCCGGTTGGTGAGCCGCCAGCTACTTAAATAATGGTTACCGTTGTCTACCAGCCTGGCGCCAGGCATACAAGCATAGGATGCGGGAAGTACTGATGTTCATAAAAAGAGGTGTCTCGTAAGTCAGAAATGGCTGGCCCTTTAAATAGGGGTGACACTATAATAAACAAACACTATAACAAATCTAGACACTATTCTTTTCAAATTGCTTTCCGTGTACATGTACTTTATTATATATGTGAGTGTAGCGAAAAATGTATGGAAAAACAATCAAATATTATTTTAAAAAACATGGTATGACGATTCATTAAATATCAAATAGCGTAAGAATTTCGAAACTGTTGCCATAGGAACACTGTTCCAAGCCCATCCCTTTGTTAGAAAAGGATAATTACACGATATTTGGTCAATTCATGATATAAACCAATGTTGTGGATTATAAATGTGAACGATAAATTAATGTGAACAATAGGAAAGTCTTATCGTATATAACATGTGCATTTCTTAAATTAGTAGTGACTAGAAATTACTGACGTCCTAAGCGACCAAACTTACATATTATAGAACGTCATTACTGGCGCGACGTTTTAAGAGTTCTTTCAAAAAAGTCCACGCTTTCTAATGTCCCGGATGTGTTTCTGAGATGTTGTGGTATATACCAGATATATCAACTTCATTTCCATTAATGTCCTTGTGTCCATTTTCGTATGTCGCCTGCCATATAATACTAGTAACGGATTATAGCGACGTATTACATGAGATGATGACGTATTGTATGACGCTTTCAATTTGAACGTCAATCATTGTAATATGAACGAGTAGGTTTAATTAAACAATGTCGGTTCATGTAGCTACACGTGAGTCCATTCTTTAATAATAACAGTTTCCATTGAGAGACATCGGTGAGTTACTGCCCCATGGGTGCCATTAAGGAGGATACGTCATTTTAGTTGGATTACTCTGTTCGTATCGTTGTTCCTTTGCCACAACATGGTATCATGTATTTTTCATTCAATTTCTGATCTTATTGTGATCACATTTCTAAATCCTGACATATGTCGTACATTATCTACAATGTATATTTATTGTTATCATTTAATTAACATGATTTTGATAAATCCCCAATAAACATAACAACATTTGGTTAGAGAACAACAATAAAAACAAAGGATTCCAACTAGATGGGCAATATACATTTCGGGATAAATCGGACTTTATCATCCAAGGGAGGTAATATGTATCTCATTGTTTAACATCTTCTGTCATAATGCAGTTTAGTTCTTCAGTTAAATATCCTATAAAACCAGTGTTTATATAAGTAGTTGTGTGTATTAGCTAGTGCAAGATACAGCGAGATCCATATTCTAGAGAATGTCCCTACTTCCTTTACGTGGTAGATGTAAATCACTGACACATAGGGCCCTGGGTATGAGTCAACAGTGTTTCCCTTGGATCGTTGAACCGCTCAGTCCATGCAGTTATAAGATACTATCTGCACAGTGATCACTGTGCAATGAAGGAACGTGTTTCTTCGGACCTTATCCGTTTTCATGTTTGAGGCTTAGGGAGGTCAGTGGTTCTACCCGGATGGGGTCATATTACGACATAAGCTGTTGGTGATACTTTAAACCCCCAAAACAATCAAAAGAAACACGTTGTCATGTATGTGCAATAAGTTTATTCAGATATTATTCATTTACTTTTTTTTATACTTTATTTATTTTACAACGATTGCGAAGCAAGTTTTAACAACTTATATTAATCACTCTCGTTGGCGCGGATGAAAGCGTATATGTGGTCATTCATGTGGGAGGAAACCGGAGTACCCGGAGAAAACCCACCTGTCCGATCTAGCGACCATCGTTTACTTTTAATATTGGGTTGCTTGTACTGTCACATATGATGATGCGCGGTACGTATGTATGTCTAAATGGTACGTATGTATGTCCAAATGGTACGCATATATGCCTAAATGGTACGTATATATGTCTAAATGGTACGTATGTATGTCTAAATGGTACGTATGTATGCCTAAATGGTACGTATATATGTCTAAATGGTCGTATGTATGTCTAAATGGTACGTATATATGTCTAAATAGTACGCATATATGGCTACATGGTACGTATATATGTCTAACTGGTACGTATATATGTCTAACGTGTACGTATGTATATCTAAATGGTACGTATATATGTCTAAATGGTACGTACGTATGTCTAAATGGTACGTATATATGTCTAAATGGTATGTATGTATGTCTAAATGGTACATATATATCTAAATGGTACGTGTGTATGTCTAAATGGTACGTATATATGTCTAAATGGTATGTATATATGTCTAAATGGTATGTATGTATGTATGTCTAAATGGTACGTATATATGTATAAATGGTACGTATGCATGCCTAATGGTACGTATATATGTCTAAATGGTACGTATGTATGTCTAAATGGTAGGCATATATATATCTACATGGTACGTATGTATGTCTAAATGGTACGCAGATATGTCTACATGGTACGTATGTATGTCTAAATGGTAAATATATGTCTAAATGGTACGTATGTATGTCTAAATGATACGTATATATGTCTACATGGTACGTATGTATGTCTAAATGGTACGCATATATGTCTACATGGTACGTACGTATGTCTAAATGGTAAATATATGTCTAAATGGTGCGTATATATGTCTAACTGGTATGTATATATGTCTAAATGGTACATATATGTGTCTATTGATACGTAGATTTGTCTAAATGGTACGTAGATGTGTCTAAATTGTACGTAGATTTATCTAAATGGTACCTATAGTTGTCTAAATTGTACGTAGATTTATCTAATGGTACCTATAGTTGTCTAAATTGTAAGTAGATTTATCTAAATGGTACGTAGATTTGTCTAAATGGTACGTAGATTTGTCTAAATTGTACGTAGATTTATCTAAATGGTACCTATAGTTGTCTAAATTATTCATAGATTTATCTAAATGGTACGTAGATTTGTCTAAATGGTACGTAGATGTGTCTAAATTGTACGTAGATTTATCTAAATGGTACCTATAGTTGTCTAAATTGTAAGTAGATTTATCTAAATGGTACGTATATTTATCTAAATGGTACGTAGATTTGTCTAAATTGTACGTAGATTTATCTAAATTGTACGTAGATTTATCTGAATGGTACGTAGATTTGTCTAAATGGTACGTAGATTTGTCTATTTTTGATACTCAGCCTGGACTACTCTAAAAGTCAAACACTCATTACCGGAACTGTTGATGTCGCACCGGGACAAATTATGGCCATACTAAATTATTGGCGAATATTAGTTTTCCATCATTGTCAAGATAGAAGGAATGATAATTGCATATTTTTCCTCTGTATAGATGGTTTCTCACACGTTTAAATCCCAATAGTTGTCGGGCGCACTGAAAAAGAAACGCGCACTTCCGCCTACTGATGTATTAATCGTAGCAAAGTGCAATTTTCAAACAAAGGGTCAATTATTTCAGTTGAGCATTGCTATTAAATATGATTTGAGGGACACAAGGTTGATACTTTGACGCCTTGTGTTGCATGAAGAAGGTGTTTATTATTAGTATTGATCTCAGCGAAGTCCATCTTGGCAATTTCATCTGCTAACTTTTACAGAATGTTATGGAGAAGTGATAATGGCGTTATAATATAGTAATTGTTTTGTGATTAGAAGGTTTTGAGAAGGTCGCTGTGCTACCACAACCATCATAATTAGCAGCAGCAGCAGCATAATCATCATCATCATCACTACCACCACCACCACCACCACCACCACCACCACCACCACCACCACCATCGCCATCAATATCATCATCATCACCACCACCACCATCATCATCATCATCATCACCACCACCACCACCACTACCACCACTACCACCATCGCCATCAGCATCATTATCATCACATCACCACACACCACCACCACCACCACCATCAATCCTCCTCTCATCATCATGCCATCACATCATCACCATCGCCATCACCATCAAATCATCACTCATCACCATCACCATCATAATCATCATCACTGTCATCACCACCACCAACCATCATCAATCATCACCACACCACCACAGCATCATCATCATCACCATCATTATCACAAATCATCATCATCATCCATCCATCACATCATTATCATCACATAACAACACCATCATCATCATATCCTCCCATCAATCGCCATGATCATCACATCATCATCATCATCACCACCACCATCACATCATCATCATCATCATCACCACCACCACCACCACCACTACCACCACCACCATCATCATAATCACCACCACCACAACCACGACCACCATCATCATCATCATCATAATCACCACCACCACAACCACGACCAGCATCATCATCACGATCATTATCATCATCAGCAACACCACCACCACCATCACCAACAACACCACCACCAACAACAACAACAACAACACCACCACCATCATCATCAGCAGCAGCTGCAGCAGCATCATCATTATCAATTTCGTGAATTTAAGATCAATTATTCACGATATGCATCACAATGAAACAAATTGACTTTACTGAAACATTAAAATATTTGTTAGACAGAAACTCGAAATGCCCCTTCAGTTATTGCAATTGATTTCGTTATAATTTTCATAGTAAATACACTATCTATGTGGGATTTTCATGGCAAATTTGCAAGAAGGAGAAGAATACTGAAGAATACTGGAATTCTTTCTTTTGTTCCATCCACAGACTAAAATGCCATCATAAGACACTGGATAATAATGCATTATCGTCATGTAAAAATTCAATACGCGAGATGATCTCCCAGCATTAACAATTACTTTGACACTTGGCGGTCCAGAACACTGCTACTCAATTATTTGTAAGAATTTTGACAGTAGGTGATCATTTAGTGCCGAAAACGGATTATTTATTGCAATTTCGTCCAGAATATCAATAACTCCGGAGGGAGACACCGTAGGTCTGAAAGTGTGTATTTATATTTTGTACATTTTCTTAGAAATGTCAATTGGGCTAGAATCACCAGGAACGATTAACATCTTGGGAACGTTTGCTTCAGAAGTTGTTTGAAGGACTAGAAGATCACGCATTCTTTCTTCCACAGGTATATGAGTGGACCCCTACTCCGCGTGTGGCTGACTGGGGTCTGGTGTGCTTTGGAACAGTGGATGAATTGTGTGGCGGTGTTGGTCCGAGTCCGAAACCTGACTCATCCATATGTACATGTGCTTATAATAAGTATGAGCTGTCCAATTTAAATGCTCATCAAAATGGGCGTTATTTCCCATAAAATGGCAAGGCGCGATTGTAATGCGGTACCTTGTGTTTTAATTTTAGCATTGGATAAGTATTAGTGTATACAATTGTATTTGAGATCGATTGAGAAACAAGTTCATACAACAATATATTAATCACCATCGAGACCTCATTCCTCATGGAATCCATCGCCATGAAGGAGAGAGAAGATGCAACGTGGACTGCCTTGCCTAAGGACACACTCATAACGGATAATAAGTACCTGCATTACCATGATAACGGAAGCGGAAGTGACGATTTCTTACCTACCAGAACCGGATATACAAATACTTCAACAGGCGGAAATACACGTATATGACTCTGCGTTGTTTCATTTGACATTTCAATTCCACAGTTTGTCTCCCAATAACATCATTTGACTCACTTTCTACTTCATTAAGCTGAAATGGCAAAGTGGCTGCGCTGCATATTCGGCTACGATAAACAAGCGTCTTGTCTTCATACCTTCTACATCAATACGTCCATAGGTACAAACATGACGTGACAGCTAGCACATAGAAGTGCTTCTATATATACAATATGCAGGGTGAATCAAAATGATTATAAGTGTCACATGTCTGAACAGAACTCAATTTGCGGTAGAGTTTTTGAAAGCAAAATGCAGCAGACGACAATAAATTAAGTACATGAATAAGGAAACAAAAGAAAATCTCGTTAGTTTCCGAACAATTAATGAACGATACGGGATACATTAGCTGGTAGTTTGTCAGAAAAACAAGAACTGCGGGCGGCAATTACCCGAAGTGCCTCTCTTGGTTTATGCTCTATGCTTATAAAAACCTCAACAAATCAAAATACATTACAAAATTGATGTTGAAGCAAACGTCCAAGAAACAACTGTGTAGAAAGTGTGGTACTAATAGAGGTTCATGGGCGTCTGTTATGCATGCAATACAATGCAACTTATGCTGATAGTAGTGATGGCAACGAATAGCGACAAAACTATTCGAATATTCGGTCAGGTTTTCGAATATTCGAATATTTGGTAGAATTCTATCAAAAACTCAAAATCACTCAAACTCTTATAAAAATTGCCAAACTAACCTAATTTATGTTTTACGCGTAAACATCATTTTTTTTCAAATGATTATTCAGATTTATATTGTACCCGAATATGTTATATCCAATTTGCATAGTTTACACATAGCACATTTCTTATTCTCAGAGCGATTCAAGCATTTCCAAACGTGTGACTGAGCGGGTGGCATTTTTTTGAGGACAATATAATATTTATTACCGAATATTCGAATACTGGAATAGTATTCGAATATTCGGACGTTCGAGGGAATATTCGAATACTTGTTGCCATCCCACGCTGATAGTGCTGCACTAGTGGCATAGGCCATACGCATAGTCACCCGATACATAAGCGTGTCTGTACTATGAATAGTTGATAGAGGGCCGCCTTCTTGTGTTGTTAATGATTGTCACCCAAGCCATTAGTGTATCAGTCTATGCATTGTAAGATAAGATAAGATAAGATTGTAAGTGCATATGTATGACGTATGATTGATTGATATTAGTAGATGAAGCAGTGGTAGTGCAGTTGTAGCGCGTTCGCCTCTGGTGCCAAAGGCCCGGCGTTCGAGCCCCATTGGAACCGTTACGATTGTGCCCTTAGGAAATGCATTTAAAATCCACGATGCCTCTTCTTTCTCCCCCTCGTGGCGATGGATTCCAACAGGAATGAGATCTCGAGAGTGATTAATATAAGTTGTAATAACTTGTTTCGCAATCGAGCTAAGATGCATTTGTATAAACTATGATTGTTATGCTATCAACTATTAACTATTAACTAATAGTTGATAGCACAACACGAAAGTCGAATGTAAATGTTGCTGAAGGCAAGGCTCAGTTATTGCAATGGAGTTTCGTATTGCGCTGTATCAACCAGGCACAGTAAACAGTTTCGTTTGTATCGGATTATACAGGGTGATAGTATGCATAACATGCGCTGTATCAACCATGTACAGTAAACAGCTTCGTTTGTATCGGGTTATACAGGGTGATAGTATGCTTAACATGCGCTGTATCAACAATTCACAGTAAACAGTTTCGTTTGTATCGGGTTATGCAGGGTGATATTATGCTTAACATGCGCTGTATCAACCATTCACACTAAACAGTTTCGTTTGTATCGGGTTATGCAGGGTGATATTATGCTTAACATGCGCTGTATCAACAATTCACAGTAAACAGTTTCGTTTGTATCGGGTTATGCAGGGTGATATTATGCTTAACATGCGCTGTATCAACCATGTACAGTAAACAGTTTCGTTTGTATCGGGTTATGCAGGGTGATATTATGCTTAACATGCGCTGTATCAACCATTCACACTAAACAGTTTCGTTTGTATCGGGTTATGCAGGGTGATATTATGCTTAACATGCGCTGTATCAACAATTCACAGTAAACAGTTTCGTTTGTATCGGGTTATGCAGGGTGATATTATGCTTAACATGCGCTGTATCAACCATGTACAGTAAACAGTTTCGTTTGTATCGGGTTATACAAGGTGATATTATGCTTAACATGCGCTGTATCAAGCATTCACAGTAAACAGTTTCGTTTGTAACGGGTTATACAGGGTGATAGTATGCTTAACATGCGCTGTATCAACCATGCACAGTAAACAGTTTCGTTTGTATCGGGTTATACAGGGTGATAGTATGCTTAACATGCGCTGTATCAACCATGCACATTAAACAGTTTCGTTTGTATCGGGTTATGCAGGGTGATATTATGCTTAACATGCGCTGTATCAACCATGCACAGTAAACAGTTTCGTTTGTATCGGGTTATGCAGGGTGATAGTATGCTTAACATGCGCTGTATCAACCATGCACAGTAAACAGTTTCGTTTGTATCGGGTTATGTAGGGTGATAGTATGCTTAACATGCGCTGTATCAACCATGCACAGTAAACAGTTTCGTTTGTATCGGGTTATGCAGGGTGATATTATGCTTAACATTAGCGTCATTGGGCACATACAATATGTTCTTCTGTTTTAACTGCTGGTTTTGTGTACTTATTCAACATATTAGTTTATACAAAATTATTTGAGCTCGATTGCGAAACAAGTTCTTACAACTTTTATTAATCACTCTCGAGACCTTATTCCTGATGGAATCCATCACCACGAGGGAAGGGAGAGAGAAGAGGTAACGTGGAATTTAAATGCCTTGCCTAAGGGTACAATCGTAACGGCTCCAGCGTGGTTCGAACTCCGGATCTTTCGTATCTGAAGCGAACGCGCATCCACTGCGCTATCACGACTTCCACATAATCAACATATTGCCTACATGTAAGTGATTGTTTGTTAGGCATTAGGATCGAACATATATCATAGTCTGTAACATAGGGATATATGGACCGACAGCATACAGTCAAACCTGTGTTAGTGGTCACCTCCATTAAGCAGCCAACCTGTATTAAGCAGCCAGTTTCCAGATTCCCAATATGTTGATATACTATATATTTGACCTCTATTAAGCAGCAACCTGTGCTAAGCAGCCACTTTCTGTGATTCCCTTGGCTGGCTGCTTAAGGCAGGTTTGACTGTATGTTATCCACATTAGAATGATTGATGACTGTGTGCATAGATTGTACTGAGTAAGAGGATGCATAACCAGTTATTTGTGTTTTACGTTTATTTATCGTCGCTACCGGCTGCCCATATGAGCGACGCCTCCTGAAGAGATTAGTCATTTTAGATTTGTGAAGGATAGTGCAATGATACAGACAGAGACGCATTCCAGAATCTCCTCTGGTTCTTTTACGTGCACGGTGTACAGCACCGACACGAGACATCGGCTTAAAGTCCCATGTGAACAACTGTTAATATTAATAGGGTTAGACGGGGGATCGAGCCTGCGATCCCTGGATTCCCAGTCCATCGTGTTAACCACTGGACTACGTATCATCTGTGTGGGTGCTATAACGGCTTTTATTAAGTACGATAGTACTAACATTGTGAAAGCTTAAGTACGATAGTACTAACGTTGTGAAAGCTAAGTACGATAGTACTAACCTTGTGAAAGCTTAATTACGATAGAACTAACCTTGTGAAAGCTTAATTACGATAGTACTAACGTTGTGAAAGCTTAAGTACGATAGTACTAACCTTGTGAAAGCTTAATTACGATAGTACTAACATTGTGAAAGCTTAATTACGATAGTACTAACCTTGTGAAAGCTTAAGTACGATAGTACTAACCTTGTGAAAGCTTAAGTACGATAGTACTAACCTTGTGAAAGCTTAATTACGATAGTACTAACGTTGTGAAAGCTTAATTACGATAGTACTAACCTTGTGATAGCTTAATTACGATAGTACTAACGTTGTGAAAGCTTAATTACGATAGTACTAACCTTGTGAAAGCTTAATTACGATAGTACTAACGTTGTAAAAGCTTAAGTACGATAGTACTAACGTTGTGAAAGCTTAAGTACGATAGTACTAACCTTGTGAAAGCTTAATTACGATAGTACTAACATTGTGAAAGCTTAATTACGATAGTACCAACCTTGTGAAAGCTTAATTACGATAGTACTAACGTTGTAAAAGCTTAAGTACGATAGTACTAACGTTGTGAAAGCTTAATTACGATAGTACTAACGTTGTGAAAGCTTAATTACGATAGTACTAACCTTGTGAAAGCTTAATTACGATAGTACTAACGTTGTGAAAGCTTAAGTACGATAGTACTAACGTTGTGAAGCTTAATTACGATAGTACTAACGTTGTGAAAGCTTAATTACGATAGTACTAACCTTGTGAAAGCTTAATTACGATAGTACTAACGTTGTGAAAGCTTAATTACGATAGTACTAACCTTGTGAAAGCTTAATTACGATAGTACTAACGTTGTGAAAGCTTAAGTACGATAGTACTAACGTTGGGAAAGCTTATGTACGATAGTACTAACCTTGTGAAAGCTTAATTACGATAGTACTAACGTTGTGAAAGCTTAAGTACGATAGTACTAACGCTGTGAAAGCTCAGCAAATGTGTTATCTGGTAGGATTGGGATATAATTATTTACGAATTCTAATTAATATTAATAGAGCGCCAGAAATTGTATATAAGTATAGGATATAAGCCGAGAACGATTCAATATGTAAAATATTGGACTGTGTGAGGCGCGTAGCGGTGAAGACAGTACCAATATGTTTCATATTGGATCCGTTTGAGGCTTATATCTTACTTAGAACACACACTTATATAACAAGTTCCTACTAATTAAAATTGTTAGTTTCGTACATGTACACGTTGGATTTAATATAATACCCTTGCCTTTTGACAGCAGTCCAATATTATTAATAATGGACTGCAAGAACAACGGTATGACGTCACGACAGTGTTTTAATTTATATATATATTTATGCCAAAAGTAATTACTATTAAACTGATCAAAACATTATATACATTGTAAGTATTTTTCACGGTTGATTAACATATCAGTTTTACAGTGAATAGCAACGCTCATGTGACTTGTAATAATATCATATTTTATAATTTGGAATTCTCTGGTTTGGTGGAAGGGGAGAGAGAGAGGAGAGAGAGAGAGAGAGAGAGAGAGAGAGAGAGAGAGAGAGAGAGAGAGAGAGAGAGAGAGAGGAGAGAGAGAGAGAGAGAGAGAGAGAGAGAGAGAGAGAGAGAGGAGAGAAGAGAAGAGAGAGAGAGAGAGAGAGAGAAGAAGAGAGAGAGAGAGAGAGAGAGAGAGAGAGAGAGAGAGAGAGAGAGAGAGAGAGAGAGAGAGACATAGAGACATAGAGACATACATAGAGGGAGAGAGACATAGAGACATACATAGAGGGAGAGAGACATAACGGGAGACATAGCGACAGAGAGGCATAGGGAGAGAGACATAGAGGGGGAGAGAGAACGAGCGAGGGGGAGTCTCTCTCGCTACTGGTACGAATGTGTAACGTTTGGAAGTGACTCACTAAGGAATATGTTGATATGAATGTCTCTCTCGATACTGGTACGAATGTGTAACGTTTGGAAGTGACTCACTAAGTAATATGTTGATATGAATGTCTCTCTCCCTACTGGTACGAATGTGTAACGTTTGGAAGTGACTCACTAAGGAATGTGTTGATATGAATGTCTCTCTCCTTACTGGTACGAATGTGTAACGTTTGGAAGTAACTCACTAAGGAATATGTTGATATGAATGTCTCTCTCGCTACTGGTACGAATGTGTAACGTTTGGAAGTAACTCACTAAGGAATGTGTTGATATGAATGTCTCTCTCGCTACTGGTACGAATAAGTGACGCATGGAATTGACTCAGTAGTGAATTACTTTATTGATATGTATGTTTCTCGTTGTTGGTATGTATGCGACATATGGAATTGAATTCCATGAACTTATATGCCTGTCTCTCGCTGGTCGTACGCATGAATACGAGGTGTGGCATTGCCTCACTACAGTAAATATCTTGTTCAACTATTTATCCAGTACCAAATTATACCACAACTTAATTATTTCGTAAGCTATATCTCACAAATTAAATATCTAGGCAGACTATATCTCATAAATTAATTATCTGCTACGGGTATCTCCGACTAGAGAATTATCTTTGTACAAATGAGCTTCATTAACTTAACCAAACCAACTAATATTTTCTCCATCTCGATTTGCATTTCTCAATGATGTGCATTGCGACTTTTGGTTAGAATGAGACAAGAAAATTTTATCATCCTATTTACATTATTTTGAATATATCCCCCTGACGATATCAATCAAATTACCGGACCCGAAGTGGAATATTCCCCTATCCGTCCTCGTCTCTCAAAAACCTATCGCTGTCTCGATAATTGTCATTTGGCCAACTGAATTAATGACGACAATTCATTTGATAAAAATGCTGTATCGGTGTCGCAGACGCAAAACGTTTTCCATTATTTTGATAAAGAAATATCTTGCCATAAACTCATTTCCCCGCTGGTCGTGTGTGACAGGCTCCATCTAATAGTCAGTATATTCGTTAACGTCCAAAACAGCTAATAATCAGATATATATGATGGTGTCCTTAATGTTCGTCTATTCATCTTAAGAACTTGAACAAGAGGCCCATCTCTCGGCTATTTCTCTCTCTTTGTATGTCCTATAAACACGTTTTAACAAAGAGAAGTAATTTAAGATGGGACTTGTGCTAGTAATAAAATAAACGTAATATGCAGGTTGAGAGTAGGTCTAGTATTGACTTTAGCTAACTTAAAAATAACCGTGAGTACACAAACAACGCCAGAAACAAAGAGAAAACACAAAACCATTTTCTGGACGAATGGGAATTAATGTGATAAGAATTACTGCTATGTATTTGTATTATAGGTATTACAAATTGTTTTCAGGGAACTAGTTCCAGGCTTTCGCTGGTGTGCCCATAGAAATATAGGCTTGAGCTGGAATCCAGAAATGGCCAGGTCAATCTATTTACGTAGTTGGAATTCTGCAACAATATTTGGTTCCCAGTTTCCATTATGATTCGCGGATGTTCCAGCAGGGATGCGGTATATACTAGTATGTTGGGCAGGATTTCATGTTAATGTCAACATGTTTGCATTTAATTACTAAATTAATTCACTTTTTAATCTATATACACTATCCGAGTGTGTATTATGCAGAGTGAGTTTTCAATCATCCTTCTATTACATATTTTACATATTTATATGTAATAGTTGTTCTTGTTACAATATACAACCGGTATTTATTTGTGCTGTGTGTTTGAAGTCGCTCCAACAGCTTTAGGTCATACTTATGGCGAATATCGAGCAATTATTGGTGCAGGAAGACCCCGCTGCCCCTCCAAGCAGTATTTGAGGCACGGGAGGACACGGGTAGAACAACCGACTTCCCCAATCCAGCTGAATATTGTTTAATGAAAGCTTACATACATAACACTAGTGTAGTTTAACACTGTTTTAAAATCAAACTATAAAATGAGGTAACTTCACAAAATGGCGATTAACATTGTCTACGAGGTGTATTCCTGTAATTAGATTTGTATGACAGTTGCAAAAGTTTACCTCAGGCAAAGGTAATGTTGTATTAGTCGTGTATTATCGAGGTTACCTACACAAACAGAAATACCATATACATCTTTAATTATTCCATTGTATATTCCGGAACTGGTATGCATATCTTTCTGTCTATAGGGAATCAGTGACTGATCATAGATTAGGTTACTGGTCGTAGTTTAGGTTACTGGTCGTAGTTTAGGTTACTGGTCGTAGTTTAGGTTGCTGGTCGTAGCTTAGATTGTTAATCGTAGTTTAGGTTGCTGATGGTAGCTTAGGTTGCTGATGGTAGTTTAGGTTGCTGATGGTAGTTTAGGTTACTGATGGTAGTTTAGGTTGCTGATGGTAGTTTAGGTTACTGGTCGTAGTTTATATTACTGATGGTAGTTTAGGTTGCTGATGGTAGTTTAGGTTACTGGTCGTAGTTTATAATACTGATGGTAGTTTAGGTTGCTGATGGTAGTTTAGGTTACTGGTCGTAGTTTAGGTTACTGATGGTAGTTTAGGTTGCTGATCGTAGTTTAGGTTGCTGATGGTAGCTTAGGTTGCTGATGGTAGTTTAGGTTGCTGATGGTAGTTTAGGTTACTGGTCGTAGTTTAGGTTACTGATGGTAGTTTAGGTTGCTGATCGTAGTTTAGGTTGCTGATGGTAGTTTAGGTTACTGGTCGTAGTTTAGGTTACTGATGGTAGTTTAGGTTGCTGATGGTAGTTTAGGTTGCTGATGGTAGTTTAGGTTCTGATGGTAGATTAGGTTGCTGATGGTAGTTTAGGTTGCTGGTGGTAGTTAAGGTTGCTGATGGTAGTTTAGGTTGCTGATGGTAGTTTAGGTTGCTGATGGTAGTTTAGGTTGCTGATGGTAGTTTAGGTTCTGATGGTAGATTAGGTTGCTGATGGTAGTTTAGGTTGCTGATGGTAGTTTAGGTTGCTGATGGTAATTTAGGTTGCTGATGGTAGTTTAGGTTCTGATGGTAGATTAGGTTGCTGATGGTAGATTAGGTTGCTGATGGTAGATTAGGTTGCTGATGGTAGTTTAGGTTCTGATGGTAGATTAGGTTGCTGATGGTAGATTAGGTTGCTGATGGTAGTTTAGGTTGCTGATGGTAGTTTAGGTTACTGATGGTAGTTTAGGTTGCTGATGGTAGTTTAGGTTGCTGATGGTTGTTTAGGTTGCTGATGGTAGTTTAGGTTGCTGATGGTAGATTAGGTTGCTGATGGTAGATTAGGTTGCTGATGGTAGTTTAGGTTGCTGATGGTAGTTTAGGTTGCTGATGGTAGATTAGGTTGCTGATGGTAGTTTAGGTTGCTGATGGTAGTTTAGGTTGCTGATGGTAGTTTAGGTTGCTGATGGTAGATTAGGTTGCTGATGGTAGTTTAGGTTGCTACTCATAGCTTAGATTGTTAATCGTAGTTTAGGTTGCTGATGGTAGTTTAGGTTGCTGATGGTAGTTTAGGTTGCTGATGGTAATTTAGGTTGCTGACGGTAGATTAGGTTGCTGGTGGTAGTTTAGGTTGCTGGTGGTAGTTTAGGTTGCTACTCATAGCTTAGATTGATAATCGTAGTTTAGGTTGCTGGCAGTAGTTTAAGTTACTGGTCGTAGTTTATGTTGCTGATGGTAGCTTAGGTTGCTGATCATAGCTTAGATTGTTAATCGTAGATTAGGTTACTGGTCGTAGTTTAGGTTGCTGATGGTAGTTTAGGTTGCTGATCGTAGTTTAGGTTGCTGATCATAGCTTAGATTGTTAATCGTAGTTTAGGTTGCTGGTGATAGTTTAGGCTACTGGTCGTAGTTTAGGTTGCTGATCGTAGTTTAGGTTGCTGACAGTAGTTTAGGTTGCTGGTGATAGTTTAGGCTACTGGTCGTAGTTTAGGTTGCTGATCGTAGTTTAGGTTTCTCTCTTGGATATCATGTATATCATGATTTGTCACTCTTATTCCGGACCTCCTAGTCTGGGAAAAGTCGTCCGCATAATTATTATTTCTGTAATATATCTGGTATATAATTTACACCGCAACCGATAATAATAAGCCTCATTGAGTTATTTATATTATGTTTTAGTCTTTGGGGCTTACATTCGTTGTGGAAGAGGACACCAGATGCCCGTCCGAGCAGTATTTCAGACACAGACGTGAATCCGTGTAGAAACATGGAAGTCGTGATAGCGCAGTGGATGCGCGTTCGCTTCAGGTGCGAAAGGTCCGGAGTTCGAGCCCCGCTGGAGCCGTTACGATTGTGTCCTTAGGCAAGGCATTTAAATTCCACATTGCCTCTTCTCTCTCCTTCATGGCGATGGATTCCATCAGGAATGAGGTCTCGAGAGTGATTAATATAAGTTGAAAGAACTTGTTTCTCAATCGAGCTCAAATAAATGTGTATAAAAACATCGACATTCCACATGCCAGCTGGATAGCTTTCTCACACGAAATACCTGGAACATCCCCAGTGGTATTCTGTGCTACCGCGGTACGGTGGACACCCCCAGTGGTATTCTGTGTAGGGTGGACATCCCCAGTGGTATTCTGTGTAGGGTGGACACCCCCAGTGGTATTCTGTGCTACCGCGGTAGGGTGGACACCCCCAGTGGTATTCTGTGCTACCGCGGTAGGGTGGACACCCCCAGTGGTATTCTGTGCTACCGCGGTAGGGTGGACACCCCCAGTGGTATTCTGTGTAGGGTGGACACCCCCAGTGGTATTCTGTGTAGGGTGGACACCCCCAGTGGTATTCTGTGTAGGGTGGACACCCCCAGTGGTATTCTGTGTAGGGTGGACATCCCCAGTGGTATTCTGTGCTACCGCGGTACGGTGGACACCCCCAGTGGTATTCTGTGCTACCGCGGTACGGTGGACACCCCCAGTGGTATTCTGTGTAGGGTGGACACCCCAGTGGTATTCTGTGTAGGGTGGACATCCCCAGTGGTATTCTGTGTAGGGTGGACATCCCCAGTGGTATTCTGTGCTACCGCGGTAGGGTGGACACCCCCAGTGGTATTCTGTGCTACCGCGGTACGGTGGACACCCCCAGTGGTATTCTGTGTAGGGTGGACACCCCCAGTGGTATTCTGTGCTACCGCGGTAGGGTGGACACCCCCAGTGGTATTCTGTGTAGGGTGGACACCCCCAGTGGTATTCTGTGCTACCGCGGTAGGGTGGACACCCCCAGTGGTATTCTGTGTAGGGTGGACACCCCCAGTGGTATTCTGTGTAGGGTGGACACCCCCAGTGGTATTCTGTGTAGGGTGGACACCCCCAGTGGTATTCTGTGTAGGGTGGACACCCCCAGTGGTATTCTGTGCTACCGCGGTGGAGGTGGACACCCCCAGTGGTATTCTGTGCTACCGCGGTGGGGTGGACACCCCCAGTGGTATTCTGTGCTACCGCGGTGGAGGTGGACACCCCCAGTGGTATTCTGTGCTACCGCGGTAGAGGTGGACACCCCCAGTGGTATTCTGTCCTACAGCGGTAGGGTGGACACCCCCAGTGGTATTCTGTCCTACAGCGGTAGGGTGGACACCCCCAGTGGTATTCTGTCCTACAGCGGTGGAGGTGGACACCCCCAGTGGTATTCTGTCCTACAGCGGTGGAGGTGGACACCCCCAGTGGTATCCTGTCCTACAGCGGTAGGGATGGACACCCCCAGTGGTATCCTGTCCTACAGCGGTGGGGTGGACACCCCCAGTGGTATTCTGTCATACAGCGGTGGAGGTGGACACCCCCAGTGGTATCCTGTCCTACAGCGGTAGGGATGGACACCCCCAGTGGTATCCTGTCCTACAGCGGTGGGGTGGACACCCCCAGTGGTATTCTGTCATACAGCGGTGGAGGTGGACACCCCCAGTGGTATCCTGTCCTACAGCGGTAGGGATGGACACCCCCAGTGGTATCCTGTCCTACAGCGGTGGGGTGGACACCCCCAGTGGTATTCTGTCATACAGCGGTGGAGGTGGACACCCCCAGTGGTATCCTGTCCTACAGCGGTAGGGATGGACACCCCCAGTGGTATCCTGTCCTACAGCGGTGGGGTGGACACCCCCAGTGGTATTCTGTCATACAGCGGTGGGGGTAAGTGATTTGAAGCCAATGTCGGTATCCACTCCGCCACCTCTTCTGATCATATTAACGTCTCTATTTGTCAGTACATGTAAAACCGGCTGATTGGAACCCCCGTGTGTGTATCTACCTATCTCTCTATGTATGTAAATCTAGCTAATGTTGCTATGTTTATATAATATAGTATAGATGAGCTGATGCTTGTATATGTGAAACAGTATTGGTTTTTATAATCACGTATACGTCAGTTTCGCATTAATTGGAAATGGCTCTAATGTATTCTCGACATTGACCCACAATATATATACCTACTGACTGCTACAGAAATCCTATTTCTTCATTTTCCAAATAAATTGTTGTTAGAAACCGACAATGAGGTCTTAGTTACTATGACAATGTCACGAATTCCATTCATACAAGCACTTCTGTATGACAATGTCACGAATTCCATGTTATGCCATGCCCTGTACATGACATGTCACGAGTTCCATTTTATGCCAGCCCCTGTACATGACATGTCACGAGTTCCATTTTATGCCATGCCCTGTACATGACATGTCACGAGTTCCATTTTATGCCATCCCCTGTACATGACATGTCACGAGTTCCATTTGATGCCAGCCCCTGTACATGACATGTCACGAGTTCCATTTTATGCCAGCCCCTGTACATGACATGTCACGAGTTCCATTTTATGCCATCCCCTGTACATGACATGTCACGAGTTCCATTTTATGCCAGCCCCTGTACATGACATGTCATGAGTTCCATTTTATGCCAGCCCCTGTACATGAAATGACACGAATTCCATTTTATGCCAGCCCCTGTACATGACATGTCACGAGTTCCATTTTATGCCAGCCCCTGTACATGACATGTCATGAGTTCCATTTTATGCCAGCCCTTGTACATGACATGACACGAATTCCATTTTATGCCAGCCACTGTACATGGCATGACACGAATTCCATTTTATGCCAGCCCCTGTACATGACATGTCATGAGTTCCATTTTATGCCAGCCCCTGTACATGACATGACACGAATTCCATTTTATGCCAGCCCCTGTACATGACATGTCACGAGTTCCATTTTATGCCAGCCCCTGTACATGACATGTCACGAGTTCCATTTTATGCCATCCCCTGTACATGACATGTCACGAGTTCCATTTATGCACCCCTGTACATGACATGCAGATTCCATTTTATGCCAGCCCCTGTACATGACATGTCACGAGTTCCATTTTATGCCAGCCCCTGTACATGACATGTCACGAGTTCCATTTTATGCCAGCCCCTGTACATGACATGTCACGAGTTCCATTTTATGCCAGCCCCTGTACATGACATGTCACGAGTTCCATTTTATGCCATCCCCTGTACATGACATGTCACGAGTTCCATTTTATGCCAGCCCCTGTACATGACATGTCATGAGTTCCATTTTATGCCAGCCCCTGTACATGACATGACACGAATTCCATTTTATGCCAGCCCCTGTACATGACATGTCACGAGTTCCATTTTATGCCAGCCCCTGTACATGACATGTCATGAGTTCCATTTTATGCCAGCCCTTGTACATGACATGACACGAATTCCATTTTATGCCAGCCACTGTACATGGCATGACACGAATTCCATTTTATGCCAGCCCCTGTACATGACATGTCATGAGTTCCATTTTATGCCAGCCCCTGTACATGACATGACACGAATTCCATTTTATGCCAGCCCCTGTACATGACATGTCACGAGTTCCATTTTATGCCAGCCCCTGTACATGACATGTCACGAGTTCCATTTTATGCCATCCCCTGTACATGACATGTCACGAGTTCCATTTTATGCCAGCCCCTGTACATGACATGTCATGAGTTCCATTTTATGCCAGCCCCTGTACATGACATGACACGAATTCCATTTTATGCCAGCCCCTGTACATGACATGTCACGAGTTCCATTTTATGCCAGCCCCTGTACATGACATGTCACGAGTTCCATTTTATGCCATCCCCTGTACATGACATGACACGAATTCCATTTTATGCCAGCCCCTGTACATGGCATGACACGAATTCCATTTTATGCCAGCCACTGTACATGGCATGACACGAATTCCATTTTATGCCAGCCCCTGTACATTGCATGACACGAATTCCATTGTATGCCAGCCCCTGTACATGACAATGAAATCAATTCCATTTGATACAAGCGCCTGTACATGACAATGAAATGGATTCCATTTGATACAAGCGCCTGTACATGACAATGAAATGGATTCCATTTGATACAAGCGCCTGTACATGACAATGAAATCAATTCCATTTTATTCAAACGCCTGTACATGACAATGAAATGGATTCCATTTGATACAAGCGCCTGTACATGACAATGAAATCAATTCCATTTGATACAAGCGCCTGTACATGACAATGAAATGGATTCCATTTGATACAAGCGCCTGTATATGACAATGAAATCAATTCCATTTTATTCAAACGCCTGTACTACGGTGTTCCGTTAGGGCCATCGCGGTATATAGAGGGAAATCAGGAAGGCGATGGTACGATGGCACGATGGTACGATGTCGATGGTACGATGGCACGATGTCGATGGTACGATGGTACGATGTCGATGGTACGATGGTACGATGGCACGATGCCGATGGTACGATGGTACGATGTCGATGGTACGATGGCACGATGTCGATGGTACGATGGTACGATGTCGATGATACGATGGTACGATGGTCAACGCCATCGTACCATCGACATCGTGCCATCGTACCATCGACATCGTACCATCGTACCATCGGCATCGTGCCATCGTACCATCGTACATCGACATCGTGCCATCGTACCATCGACATCGTGCCATCGTACCATCGCCTTCCTGTGACGCATGCGCATTAAGTGACAACAACAATGAACGTTTCCATAGTTCGTTATTCATTCACCTAGTGAATTCGCTTACCTTCTTCATCAGACGACATGTTTGTATTTTTCCCACTTGTCAACATCGGATGCAATAGACGCTTTACTGCATGAAAGCGCTTGAACGCTTTACTGCATGAAAGCGCTTGATTGCCACAAAAAGGCGATGGTACGATGGCACGATGTCGATGGTACGATGGTACGATGGTACGATGTCGATGGTACGATGGTACGATGTCGATGGTACGATGTCGATGGTACGATGGCACGATGTCGATGGTACGATGGTACGATGTGTTATTATCATCGTGCCATCGTACCATCGACATCGTACCATCGTGCCATCGTACCATCGACATCGTGCCATCGTACCATCGACATCGTGCCATCGTACCATCGACATCGTACCATCGTACCATCACCATCGTGCCATCGTACCATCGACATCGTGCCATCGTACCATCGCGTTACATTTTTTATATACCGCGATGACCCTAACGGAACACCGTACTGTACATGACAATGAAATGGATTCCATTTGATACAAGCGCCTGTACATGACAATGAAATCAATTCCATTTGATACAAGCGCCTGTACATGACAATGAAATGGATTCCATTTGATACAAGCGCCTGTATATGACAATGAAATCAATTCCATTTGATACAAGCGCCTGTACATGACAATGACAGGCAATCCATTTATAGCAACGTCTGTATATGACATGGACTACGTTCATACTGATGTCTGTATATGACATGGACTACGTTCATACTGATGTCTGTATATGACATGGACTACGTTCATACCGACGTCAGTATATGACATGGACTACGTTCATACTGATGTCTGTATATGACATGGACTACGTTCATACCGACGTCAGTATATGACATGGACTACGTTCATACCGACGTCTGTATATGACATGGACTACGTTCATACTGATGTCTGTATATGACGTGAACTACGTTCATACCGACGTCAGTATATGACATGGACTACGTCCATACCGACGTCTGTATATGACATGGACTACGTTCATACCGACGTCAGTATATGACATGGACTACGTTCATACCGACGTATGTATATGACATGAACTACGTCCATACCGACGACAGTATATATTAATACAAAAACATTGTATCCACAAGCAAGTAATTATTGACTGAGAGAATATCTCGAGAACTATAGATGGGCCTCTCATTCAATGAATTGCCTTTCTAGTCTGTCTGTCAACTGCGGTATGGCACAATTTACATGATTCAAGGACAGTAACCCAGGCATTTATCTCAGTTATAAGCGTAAAATACGCTTTGAGAATCGTAATTATTACTCGTAAGATAATAGAACGGTGTTGTCACAATGAACAATGTTGTAGTCGGATATGGAATTTCCTGTGATAGTAAGTTATGGAAATGATTGACTGTACACGAGATAGATTTGATGAATCGCAGACACTACCAATTGTTCTTTCATTTTGTGCTTGGTACCATTTTGCGTTGATGACATTTGCGCAACGTTATCTTATATTCAATCGAATGACATTAAGGAGATATGACTTCTAGTGGGTGCCAACTATTGATTGAAAATAAAAACGTTGAAAGGAACCAATTAATGCACTGTTACTACGCATGTGTGTGTATAAACATAATTATTGACCATACTATTTAATAGAGATTATTCAATATTGCTTGTGTATATTGTAATCTGCTAATCTACTAAAATGTGTCACTTAATTTCGCGACCAAAGGCCAAAACGAAGGTCAAACATGAATTCAGTGTTTGTGCCGCATCTGGCTAAATATTATGTAAGTAACATTGTAAAATTGTGTAAATCAGGAGATACATACCCGAGACATAACTGCGTAAATCAGGAGATACTTACCCGAGACATAACTGCGTAAATCAGGAGATACATACCCGAGACATAACTGCGTAAATCAGGAGATACTTACCTGAGACGTAACTGCGTAAATCAGGAGATACTTACCTGAGACGTAACTGTGTAAAACAGGAGATACTTACCCAAGACATAACTGCGTAAATCAGGAGATACATACCCGAGACATAACTGCGTAAATCAGGAGATACTTACCTGACACGTAACTGCGTAAATCAGGAGTTACATACCCAAGACATAACTGCGTAAATCAGGAGATACTTACCTGACACGTAACTGCGTAAATCAGGAGTTACATACCCGAGACATAACTGCGTAATTCAGGAGATACTTACCCGAGACATAACTGTGTAAAACAGAAGATACTTACCCAAGACATAACTGTGTAAAACAGGAGATACTTACCCAAGACATAACTGTGTAAAACAGGAGATACTTACCCAAGACATAACTGTGTACAACAGGAGGTACTTACCCAAGACATAACTGTGTAAAACAGGAGATACTTACCCAAGACATAACTGTGTACAACAGGAGATACTTACCCAAGACATAACTGTGTACAACAGGAGATACTTACCCAAGACATAACTGTGTAAAACAGGAGATACTTACCGAAGACATAACTGTGTAAAACAGGAGATACTTACCCAAGACATAACTGTGTACAACAGAAAAACCCAACAATGTAAAAAGGAGATACTACCAAGACATAACTGGTACAACAGAGATACTTACCCCAGACATAACTGGTACAACAGATACTACCCAAGACAACTGGTAAAACAGGAGACACTTACCCAAGACATAACTGGTAAAACAGGAGATATTACCCGTAACTGTGTACAACAGATACATACCCAAGACATAACTGTGTAAAACAGGAGACACTTACCCAAGACATAACTGTGTACAACAGGAACACTTACCCAAGACATAACTGGTAAAACAGAAAACTTACCCAAACTAACTGCGTAAATCAGGAGTTACATACCCAAGACATAACTGCGTAAATCAGGAGATACTTACCTGACACGTAACTGCGTAAATCAGGAGTTACATACCCGAGACATAACTGCGTAATTCAGGAGATACTTACCCGAGACATAACTGTGTAAAACAGAAGATACTTACCCAAGACATAACTGTGTAAAACAGGAGATACTTACCCAAGACATAACTGTGTAAAACAGGAGATACTTACCCAAGACATAACTGTGTACAACAGGAGGTACTTACCCAAGACATAACTGTGTAAAACAGGAGATACTTACCCAAGACATAACTGTGTACAACAGGAGATACTTACCCAAGACATAACTGTGTACAACAGGAGATACTTACCCAAGACATAACTGTGTAAAACAGGAGATACTTACCGAAGACATAACTGTGTAAAACAGGAGATACTTACCCAAGACATAACTGTGTACAACAGGAGAAACTTACCCGAGACATAGCTGTGTAAAATAGGAGATACTTACACAAGACATAACTGTGTACAACAGGAGATACTTACCCCAGACATAACTGTGTACAACAGATAACACTTACCCAAGACATAACTGTGTAAAACAGGAGACACTTACCCAAGACATAACTGTGTAAAACAGGAGATACTTACCCCAGACATAACTGTGTACAACAGATAACACTTACCCAAGACATAACTGTGTAAAACAGGAGACACTTACCCAAGACATAACTGTGTACAACAGGTAACACTTACCCAAGACATAACTGTGTAAAACAGATAACACTTACCCAAGACATAACTGTGTAAAACAGGAGACACTTACCCAAGACATAACTGTGTAAAACAGGTAACACTTACCCAAGACATAACTGTGTAAAACAGATAACACTTAGTGTAAAACAGGAGACACGTACCCAAGACGTAACTGTGTAAAACAGGAGACACTTACCCAAGACATAACTGTGTAAAACAGGAGACACTTACCCCAGACATAACTGTGTAAAACAGGAGATACTTACCCGAGACATAACTGTGTACAATATTGACATACACAGTTCATTTCCGGTTGTTAATGTGTTACATAAAATAATATATTGTAAATTTGATAAAACTCAATGTTCTATTTCCAAGCATCGTCTGGTTCATATAGTTACCAGAGAAGTGAGGTACATGTGTATTTTCGAAATATTATGTGTAGGTTAATAAATCTTAGAAGTCATCGTCCCGTAAAAATCAGCACACGATAAGATATACAATATTGATTAGTTTAAACATATTTTATTTCCCAATATAATACATATTGAACAATGTTACATCACACATAATCAAAATGCAGAAAACGGATTAGAATGAAAGACATAGTCTTATATAATTCTTCTCCTCTATTGTGTGTGTTTTACGTTTATTTATCGTCGCTACCGGTTGCCCATATGAGCGACGCCTCCTGAACAGATTAGTTATTTTAGATTTTGGAGGATAGTGCATGATACAGACAGAGACCCATTCCAGAATCTCCTCTGGTTCTTTTACGTGCACGGTGTAAAGCACCGACACGAGACCTCGGTTTAACGTCCCAGCTGAAAGACTGTTAATTTTATTAGGGTCAGACGGGGGCTCGAACCTGCGATCCCTGGATTACCAGTCCAGTGTGTTACCACTGGACTACAGATCCGTCTGTTCTCCTCTATTTGGATTACGCAGTGCTTAAATATGCATGTAGCTATCTTACTTTGATATGAATAAAAATAGGATCAGCTGACATGACACCAAAAAGAACTGTGCACTTGCCATAGAGGTAAAAATATCTATGCTTTTATATAAGAAATATAGGCAAATTTGGTATCAGAATTTAAATATTGGGTGAATTAGTGCACTGTGTGAAGGATTATTTGCTTCACTAATGATAGCAAAATCCATCACTCTAAAATGTTCACAGACACTTAGGGTCTTGACAAATGTTTGCGGATTCAAAACCACAAAACAAATTTAATTTTTATTTTTGGTTTTTAAAAACACTATGATACACTATAGTCTTGACACTATGCACAATCATTGTTACACCATTTAATATTAAACCCCGTCAGTATCAAAGCAAAGATAATGAGGTCGCAAATGTAAACAAACCGTGTGCTACACAGTCAACAGCTGTAATATGGTAATATGCCAGTATCTAAGCTTACTTGCAAAGCCAATATTTTAGTTCTCCACAGCAATAATTTGTCTATCAAACGATGGTGGTCTGGACCTCTACCTTCACCTTCAGATTTTTAAAAAAAAACAAATATTTTTAAAACAAAAACAAACAAAATTCCTGCGAGTTCGCATCTTGGCCATCCTACTATATAATAATTCTCTAACGACTACATATATATATGCCGATGCACCGGATCATCATTTATTTTAAATTAAAAATTAAAAAAAAATCCTCCAACAGAACTTATGTGAAACTCATCCAATTGTGTTTCTTGGTATGTGTAACAATTCTATTTGCCATTGAATTGTTGGTATGTTTATATGTAGTACTTATGCATGTATGTTCCATTCAAGTCAGAAGTGTATTTTTCAACTGTGTACAACATATATCAACATATAGGTGGCACCCTAAAACTGGTTACCCGTTGCAAAATATCCACGTCATGTATTTAAGTCAGCACGTGTGATACACAGCGCTTTTGAGGTTTTGAACCCGCAAACATTTGTCCAGATCACAAGCGTATGTGTAGATAGCCTTGATAGTGACGGCGTTTAATATTTAAACTTGCTTGGCTTGGAATGGCGTAAAAAATGCATGTATAGTGTCAAGACTATATGTATCATAGTGTTCTTAGTTTTGTGGTTTTGAACCCACAGACATTCCACAAGGTTCTGTGAAATTTGAAACGAAAAAGTAACGTTCAATTTAAAAATGCACAGTTTTTTATTGTGTCAATATAGATTTATATAATTATGAATGGTGTAAAAATATAGATTTATATAATTATGAATGGTGTAAATATAGATTTATATAATTATGAAGGTGTAAATATAGATTTATATAATTATGAATGGTGTAAATAAATATTTATATAATTATGAATGGTGTAAATATAGATTTATATAATTATGAATGGTGTAAATATAGATTTATATAATTATAAACGGTGTAAATATAGATTTATATAATTATGAAAGGTGTCGATATAGATTTATATAATTATGAAAGGTGTCGATATAGATTTATATAATTATGAATGGTGTAAATATAGATTTATATAATTATGAATGGTGTAAATATAGATTTATATAATTATAAACGGTGTAAATATAGATTTATATAATTATGAAAGGTGTCAATATAGATTTATATAATTATGAATGGTGTCATATAGATTTATATAATTATGAATGGTGTAAATATAGATTTATATAATTATGAATGGTGTCAATATAGATTTATATAATTATGAATGGTGTCAATATAGATTTATATAATTATGAATGGTGTCTATATAGAT
>CM026395.1:33359094-33380275 GCA_014843695.1 Archivesica marissinica | reverse complement strand
AGATTTATATAATTCTGAATGGTGTCAATATAGATTTATATAATTCTGAATGGTGTCAATATTTTTTTAATAATTATGAATGGAGTCAATATAGATTTATAAATATAATTATGAATAACTTAACAACTATACATTATCTCGCCTTGTCATCAATTCATTTACCAGTGGTATACTAATCCTAGTACCGGATGTACACAGGAGAGGAGCAGCTCGGCTGTTGTAGGCAAGATCAATGAGTCTATCTCAGGCTGGTCTTCATTCGAGAGTGGTCTTCGACACATATTGGACTCTAGTTCGGGTACATGCACGACCGATTCAGCTTATGTTTCGTCAGCCTAGTTTGTTGATTTGATAATATTTAATTTCTCTACAGTCAAACCTGTTTTAAGCATCCAGCCAAATGCATCACAGAAAGTGGTTGCTTAGCACAAGTGGCTACCTAATAGAGGACAAATGTATAATAAAACAACATATTTGGAATTTGGAAACTGGCTGCTTAATAAAGAGTGGCTGCTTAATGAAGGTGACCATTAACACAGGTTTGACTGTGCATACATATATACAACAATCACAATCATTTTACAAAATGATAATTAGCATTGTGCTGGGCCACACGTGCTAACAACATTAGTGAATTGACATGTTTTATAAATCTGTAGGGTTCGAACACGCGTGATTTAAACAGGAGCGTATCTAAAGGTTTTGAATTTATAGGTTCGTCTTGAGCACCAAATAATGCGATTTTGCTAGAGGTGTTTGGGGGTATGCTCCTCCAGGAATATTGTGAATCCTATAACGTCAATGGTGCACGCTGGTCAATTTAAATTTAAGTATTGAATGTTAAAATTTCGATATTTTCAGAAACATAACTTTTTTATGTTGTGCAGAATGTATGTGACCTCCAAGCTGACAACTGAACTCTTCGTCATATCACCATTCCCACCCTCACCACCTACTGCTTGTATTGCAGTTGATGGAATTTAGATTTATTTCTGGGACACTCTACATACCGGCTTTCAGTGTCTCATAGTATATACGTGCATGTATATTATATACCGCTGGCGTTGCATGTAATTTGCAATAAGGAAAAATACCAATTTTATTGGAACCTTCTTGTATGTGTGTAACCTCCAAGTTGACACACCAACTCTTCGCCATACCTCCTCCCCACCACCCCCTATAGTTTGTATTTGCATCTTTGTGGGTTTAGATTTTTTATTTGCTGGGACCATCTACAGGCTCGGGCCTTCAGGACCTCATAGTAGCTACGTGTCTGATTATTGTATACTATTGGCGTTGCATATAATTTCCAATAATGAACAAGGCCACCTTAAACGGAGCCTCGTTGGCCGCGTGGTTAAGATCGTTGACTTCCAATCAATTAGTTAGAATCTCAGGTGCGAAATGTCCGGAGTTCGAGACCCGCTGGAGCCGTTACGAGTGTGCCGTGCCCTTAGGCAAGGCATTTAAATTCCACGTTGCCTTTTCTCTCTCCCTCGTGGCGATGGATTCCATCAGGAATGAGGTCTCGAGAGTCTAGTCATAATGAACATCCATGGTATTATACACTCAAGAAATGCGCACGTTTTGCTACCATGGACGTTCATTCTGATAATTTCTACTATTTTTCATTATTGTACATGTTGTAAGTATACACGTGTATATCATATGTAATACATGCTTCTCTGTAAACCATGTTTCCAATTGTATGTATATATATATGCTTACTATAAGCAATGTTATTGTGCTTTATGTAATAAAATGTTGAATTGAATTGAATTGAATTGATTAGCATAAGTTGTAAGAACTTGTTTCACAATCGAGCTAAAAATAAATTTGTATAAACCAAGAATCTCATTGTAGTTTCCTTTCATGTGAGGAAGTTATCCATCTGGGTAGCGTAATGTCGGCTCTATCCGGATGCCCGGCTGTGACTGGGATGCATCGTGTAGGGGTCTTCTTCCACCAATATATACTAGAGGGAGCGAAACTCCCAAAAACAAACACGACAACATGACACACCGGATTCGCATTGAACTATACTAATACAAAATAATCAACATGCATTTACAGTGTGATAAAATGAAAACACTTGCACTCGCATAGTCGGGGGACACTACAGAGATTAAAACTAAAATTAAGATAACATTTAAAAAATAACAAGCAGAAAGTCTGTATTGCGCAAGTGTGGAATGCTGATGAGTTTCTAATTCGCCTTATCATAACCAGCGCTCTGGATAATCCTTAATCTTTGTTTATTCCCACAAAATCGTGATATGCTAAATTTGATTTTGTAAAAGGGGTCAGCCAGGGTTAGCGTTATGAGACAATGTTATATTAATTCCTTATTATGGTAACCGACCGGGACCGCATTTATCGCTGAATTAAATGATGTATGTACTTTGGAACCAGATATGTCAATAATATGATTTAGTAGCAGAACTAACGCATGCTTCTCTTACACATCAAAAATAAATTAAGCGCGAATAAAGAGGTTTTTTTTGGGAAGCATTTGCATTACTTCAGTGACCCTTATCATACCCTACCTACATCGTTCATCGTTATGTGTATATATCCAATTGAATAATGAATCATATAATGGAATATACTCGTACGTCGCAATGCTGTAAATCTTTGAAGATCTTTGAAGATGACATATTACTAATGTTGTTGCAACTTGTTGGCCATCCCGTTTTGATTTTTGCTCAAGTTGCTTTGTCATGTATTATAAATGTAAAATAGCAAATAAAATATAATTTAACATGCCATAATCTCACAATTCCAGTTGAGCTATCTTTTTCATGCGAGTAATATAGCCTGTTACATCATTTTACTTTATCTTTTCATAATGTTAACATACGTAGACACTGGCGTTTAGGCATTGTATTTTCATTAATAAATACAAATGGACTTCACATAAACATAGTGTAATGTTTTTCAAAAGTAAATACAACCAGCAAACATGGTACACTGGTTTTACAAATACTACAGACATGCATAATGTTTTCCAAATGCAAAATACATAAATACGACACTATATTTTCCAAATGTAAAATACATAAACATGGTGTTTTTCAAATGTAAAATACATAAACAGAGTGCAATGTTTTCCAAACGTAAAATACAAATAAACAGAGTGCAATATTTTCCAAATGTAAAATACATACACATGGTGTTTTTCAAATGTAAAATACATAAACATGGTGTTTTTTAAATGTAAAATACATAAACAGAATGCAATGTTTTCCAAATGTAAAATACATAAACATGGTGTTTTTCAAATGTAAAATACATAAACAGAATGCAATGTTTTCCAAATGTAAAATACAAATAAACAGAGTGCAATATTTTCCAAATGTAAAATACAAATAAACAGAGTGCAATATTTTCCAAATGTAAAATACATAAACATGGTGTTTTTCAAATGCAAAATACATAAACATGGTGTTTTTCAAATGTAAAATACATAAACAGAATGCAATGTTTTCCAAATGTACAATACATAAACATGGTGTTTTTCAAATGTAAAATACATAAACAGAATGCAATGTTTTCCAAATGTAAAATACATAAACAAGGTGTTTTTCAAATGTAAAATACATAAACATGGTGTTTTTCAAATATAAATGGTATATATAATACATTTATCATTCCGCCGCAACATCTGGAACAGCAGTAATAACAAAGGATTCAAACTGAAAGGACCGCTACACATTTCGGGATAAATCGGGCTTTAACTGACAAGGGAGGTAATGGAAAACCCAGCGAGGTTGTTCATTATTCAATAATAACTTATGCATATTTTAAAAGTAATTTTATTTTTCCATTTCAACAACAACAAAAAACGATACATGTCACTTTAAGATGACCTCGAACCCCATCAGAACTACGGTGGGCGGTGACATTAGGCAGTCACTTAAACCAGCATGGCCTCACCTCTCATAGATTATCTGTAGCCCAGTGGTTAACACGCTGGACTGGTAATCCAGGGATCGATCCCCCGTCTGACCCTAATAAAATAAACAGTCTTTCAGATGAGACATTAAACCGAGGTCTCGTGTCGGTGCTTTACATCGTGCACGTAAAAGAACCAGAGGAGACTCTGGAATGGGTCTCTATCTGTATCATTGCACTATCCTCCAAAAATCTAAAATGACTAATCTCTTCAGGATACGTAGCTCATGTGGGCAACCGGTAGTGACGATAACTAAACGTAAAACACACACTCTCGTGGATTAAATGAAGCATGCGATCTCCAGAATTAACTAATAGTGCTGTAAGACATTGCTTCGAAATCGTGCTAGAACAAAATTGTGTACATCATCATCATCATCATCATCATCATCATCATCATCATCATCATCATCATCATCATCATCATCATCATCATCATCATCATCATCATCATCATCATCATCATCATCATCATCATCATCATCATCATCATCATCATCATCATCATCATCATCATCATCATCATCATCATCATCATCATCATCATCATCATCATCATCATCATCATCATCATCATCATCATCATCATCATCATCATCATCATCATCATCATCATCATCACATCATCATCATCATCATCATCATCATCATCATCATCATCATAATCATCATCATCATCATCATCAATATCATCATCACCATCATCATTCACATCATCATCGTCATTATCATCATCATCATCATATCATCATCATCATCATCATCATCATCATCATCATCATCATCATCACTATCATCATCATCATCATCATCATCATCATCATCATCATCATCATCATCATCATCATCGAACACACTTTAAACTTACATTAATCACTTTCGATGAAAGAGTATATAATATATATATGGTCCTTCGTTTTGGAGAAAACCGGACTACCTGGAGAAAGTCCAACAGCCCGATCGTGTGACCACCGTAACATCACACATACTACCTGAACCGAAGATCGAACCCGGGATGCATTTGTGAGAAGCGATCGTGTTAACCACTGCACTAATGGAACAGCCAAACCAACAATAGCAGACCTATTAGGTTCCAAGTTTACGACAGTGGCTTACGCGGTTAGATAAGACCAGTAACATAATTTTCCAAGCCATTAACATTGCCTAATATTGTCAAAACAGAAATTGATGATACACATTTGAAAGTGATAAAATACGTGTATCTAAATTACACAAGATAAGATTAAAACAGTAAAATAAATTTAGAGAGTGCACCGTCTGTCTTTTGGAATTGAAACAACGTGATTACTTTAGAAGGAATAAAAATACAAGCAATAGTTTATTCAAACTTATTTCAGCTCCATTGCGAAACATGATTTTACAACATGCACTGTGGATTAAATGGTAATGTTTACCACCAGCGGAAATACTGATGGCGCAGTGGTAGCGCGTTCGTTCGCTTCATGTATGAGATGCATGGAGTTCGAGCCCCGCTGTAGCCGCTACGAGTATGCCCTTAGACAAGACACATTTCTATTTACATTTCTCATTGCCTCTTATCTCTTCCTCATGACGATATATTCTATCAGGAATGAGGTCTCAAGTGCGATTAATATAATGTTATGAAAACTTGTTTCGCAATCGAGATAAATTTGTATACATTACATTACGACCATCATGAATCTTGCGTCGCTCGAACTCGCACTTCATCAGTTACCTGGAGATTCCACAGTGAGCTAGTCATGTCAAGAATTGTAATAGTGAACTAGCTATGTCAAGAATTGTAATAGTGAACTAGCTATGTCAAGAATTGTAATAGTGAACTAGCTATGTCAAGAATTGTTACAGTGAACTAGCCATGTCAGGAATTGTAATAGTGAACTAGCCATGTCAGGAATTGTAATAGTGAACTAGCTATGTCAAGAATTGTTACAGTGAACTAGCCATGTCAAGAATTGTTATAGTGAACTAGCCGTGTCAAGAATTGTTATAGTGAACTAGCCATGTCAATAATTGTAATAGTGAACTAGCCATGTCATGAATTGTTACAGTGAACTAGCCATGTCACGAATTGTTATAGTGAACTAGCCATGTCAAGAATTGTAATAGTGAACAAGCCATGTCAAGAATTGTAATCGTGAACTAGCCATGTCATGAATTGTAATCGTGAACTAGCCATGTCATGAATTGTAATAGTGAACTAGCCATGTCAAGAATTGTAATCGTGAACTAACCATGTCAAGAATTGTAATAGTGAACTAGCCATGTCAAGAATTGTTATAGTGAACTAGCCATGCCACGAATTGTTACAGTGAACTAGCTATGTCAAGAATTGTTACAGTGAACTAGCCATGTCAAGAATTGTAATAGTGAACTAGCTATGTCAAGAATTGTTACAGTGAACTAGCCATGTCAAGAATTATAATAGTGAACTAGCTATGTCAAGAATTGTTATAGTGAACTAGCTATGTCACGAATTGTTATAGTGAACTAGCCATGTCAGGAATTGTAATAGTGAACTAGCCATGTCAAAAATTGTTATAGTGAACTAGCTATGTCACGAATTGTTATAGTGAACTAGCCATGTCATCCGTGTTTTTCCAATCATTGTCATAAATATTGAGGCCCCGATAAGTGTTCTTTATACAAGCGTTACTTAATAATATATTTAACCATTAAAAAACATTATTTTCGGTTTATGTGTTTTCAGCTGATGGGCATCCTTTTATGGTAGGGGGTGGGGCAAAATGACTAGCTTCTTGAAATACAGGTGTATATACTAAAATAAACTGTACTAACATTATGTGATGATATTTAGTTCATTTTGTTTACAAACAAAAAAGCCGACTTCCGTCGTAAAACTGGACCATGGAAACTGATTATAGGTGGCGCTTTTTCGGACTGGTTGTCGAAATGCGAAATACCGCGATACAAGCTATCATGCGATACAACCGGAAGCAACTATATATCACGTCTTACATCTTGCTTTCCTCACCAGCACTGTTTAAACACAACTTCAGCTACTGCAGAGAATTGTACAATGGTGTGCAGACAATAAGTCTTGCCTTTATTTTTATTTGCTAATTGGGTTATAGTGCCACGACCGAGAATGCCTGTAGACGCATTGATAAATATTGTATAATGTAAAACCACGCGCGTGCTCACGTGTTGCGTGCAGATCGATGAAATACCCATCGCCAATTGGCAACAATTATATTTTATTATGTGCTTCGTTTATCAACAACTCAAATCTATTTTTTCTTAATTTACAAAACCGATTCCTGTCATAATTATACAAATTACAAAGGAAACGAGCATGTAGTGTCGGAAAGGTAATGCTGTTAGTTAGACATTGCCATTTGATATGTTATCATGACATAGCGAAATTACATGAATTTCTCATCTTTCCCAATTACAATTAATGTATAGATATAACTGCAGAGAAAATAATGTGTGATTGAAAAGTTGAATCTATTTTATGACTCTAGGATCAAAAGAAATATCAGAACGTCATCAGATGATATTTTCTTCACACGCTATTCAATGCTGCGAGATATCATACTATTTCCAAGTGTCTATTCAGATATCACGAACTTTGTCCATGAATCACTCGCTGAAACCGGTATCATTATGAACCCTAATTGTTATTAGCTGATACTTGATACACTTTTAATATATTTATTAACATGATACACTATGAACGTTAATATTAAAGCGACGGTACATCGCAAAAGGCAGAATATACATATTCTCCATATAAATAACATTGCTACAATAATATTTTTTCCCGATATAATTCGAACAATAACTTTCAACCAATAGAGAATGCTGTTGCGGTCTACATACTATCATAGTTCTCAAACGGTCAGCCACATTCCTGAATTGGCGTTTGTTTATTATTAAACCATATAATAGGAAATTGATTTCTGTAGACCTTTGCTTTTTTCACCGATGTGGTGTCGTTTTAACAACTGTCAAGCTGTAGACATATGTATTACAAATGTCACGTGACAAACTTGTCCAGCTGTAGACATATGTATTACGGATGTAGCGTGACAATCGCATCCAACTGTAGACATATGTATTACGGATGCAGCGTGACAATCGCATTCAGCTGTAGACACATGTATTACGGATGTAGCGTGACAATCGCATCCAGCTGTAGACATATGTATTACGGATGTAGCGTGACAATCGCATCCAGCTGTAGACACATGTATTACGGATGCAGCGTGACAATCGCATCCAGCTGTAGACATATGTATTACGGATGTAGCGTGACAATCGCATCCAGCTGTACACATATGTATTACGGATGTAGCGTGACAATCGCATCCAGCTGTACACATATGTATTACGGATGTAGCGTGACAATCGCATCCAGCTGTACACATATGTATTACGGATTTAGTGTGACACCCTTTTATTTCTTCAGTATAATTATGATCTTGTGAAATACAAGTTGTGTAGTTTATCTTAATAATGTATTATTGCATATCAATAATGCATGCATCATGCATAAAAGTTACATTAAATGATAACATGAATGAGTCGAGGCACGCGACTGTAGCAACATTAGAAGAATGGAAGTTGTATACGGCCGAACAATCTATACATGCATGGGAGGACGCAATGTCTTCTCCACAAATCAACTCCTCCGAACATAAAATGCTGATTTTAGTCGTAAACAAATATAAGTGTTAAGTATGTTCAGTCATTTGTCAGTCGTCTGCTCATAAAGTATCATTTGTAACCGGTGTAATCGCCCGACATCAGTTAATACAAACGTAAATCATGCGTGATATAGGACTGTTATCTATAAATCATTGAAATCGCCTTTGCAGATTTGTCCTAGTAATAATATAAGTCCATTTATAGCTACAATATGGTAAATTCTCATTAAAATGCAATATATGTGGTGCGCGATAATCCAGTGCAGGCATGTTATGTATACAATGCCAATGTACTCTTACAGTAATTTTAAAATATGCCTATAATAAGACAAAACGCATCATTTCTCACAATATCATTATTATTCGGAATGCCTTTGAGAAATAGCATACCATAATTGTGATATTTTGGCACCAGGTGTCTGCTGTGTGTTTACGTTTATTTATCGTCGCTACCGAATATCCATATGAGCGAAGCCTCCTGGAGAGATTCGTCAGTTTCGAATTGTGGAAGATAGTGCAATTATTAGTTTCGTACTTTTCTATTTATAGAGTATACATGGTTGCCTTTTGGGTATATACTTATGTAACTGAAAATACACTATATAAATTGTACTAAACAATACAACAGTGTTGATGGATATATCAGACTGTCTGTCTCATTGGCAATGAATGGCCTCATTCGGGACAAAATCACGCTACTCGGACATTACCGTTTAAGTTCAATGTGATTTAAATTGTTATGCCGCCATCTTGTTTTCATGCAGTCTCGAAGAATGTTTTGTTGAAAATTTGTTCGGTAAAAGAGAAAAATGTAAATTGACTATCAATAATTATTTTATCAGTCAACATAGTTCGTACACCGTTCAGCTGTATCGTTCTTAAAGTAATGTAGGGTACAGTAGCGGTGTGTGTTAAACGTTACACATTAAGGTCAAGGTTGTTGTCAAATCTCATCTGCGGAAAGTACTCACTCAATGCAAACAACATAAAGCCAGAACAGCCGATTGTTCGGTAAAACAAAATAAATATTTAATCTCGGTGAGTGTGACAGTGGATATTGTCAACCTGAGGAAAGAAAATGTCGCCCGAGGATTTTATACTCAAAGGAATCGAGGAAAGAGGCAAAGCATCGGTCGCCATTATCTTTCCTCGGGTTGACAATATCTACTGTCACACTCACCGAGATCAAATATTTATATACTGTCTAGCCGGTATATTAGGTTTATGCAGTCAATACGTAGAACTATTTAATATGGAAACTACTTACATTCTGGGATAGTACCGTAGAAACATACATGTACATATATGGCACACTCTCCATAGTTAGTTACAATTATGTATCAGCGTAAAGCGTGTATATTTTCATCCACTATTGACTGTTATTTGTAAACTATTATTTGTACCATGTACACTAATGGGGTTCGTAACCTTTTATTTAATAAACTATATATCTGTATTCTCACATTAGTATGCTTTACTATAGACAAATGTTTCAAATATATATACGACGAACTGGCTTCAATACAATGTGGCTGACTCTGACGTCACTATATGGGCGTGAGTGTGATTACTCACGTCATGTTTGTGGTAATTATGACGTCATCAGGTCATTACAGCGTATCTCCCATAGTTAGCAGCTAGATTAATATCCAATAGTACATAGCATATGTCCATAATCATTACATCATTTGTCCATCCTAATCATGATTGCATATATCATAATAGTGTACCTATTGTAAATATGCTTAAATGTTACAGACGAGAAACTGTAAAAGTTTAAGTCTTAATAAAGCATTCTTCTTCTTCTTCATATCAGTATATTTACCATTGTGATTATACAATTGTGTCCAGTCTAAATGCTCAGATGGTTTTCGGGCAGGTAAATATCACACAGGGCCTACTGCTTTGCTGGTCGCCTCAATTGTGTTACAATGTCCGAGCTACCATATACAGACACTGTATGTCGATACAATATAACGTGTATAACTGTCAACCGGACAGTAGCAGACCACAGATAGCTAATGGAATTATATAGAACTCTCTACCCTGTCAACCGGACAGTAGCAGACCACAGATAGCTAATGGAATTATATAGAACTCTCTACCCTGTCAACCGGACAGTAGCAGACCACAGATAGCTAATGGAATTATATAGAACTCTCTACCCTGTCAACCGGACAGTAGCAGACCACAGATAGCTAATGGAATTATATAGAACTCTCTACCCTGTCAACCGGACAGTAGCAGACCACAGATAGCTAATGGAATTATATAGAACTCTCTACCCTGTCAACCGGACAGTAGCAGACCACAGATAGCTAATGGAATTATATAGAACTCTCTACCCTGTCAACCGGACAGTAGCAGACCACAGATAGCTAATGGAATTATATAGAACTCTCTACCCTGTCAACCGGACAGTAGCAGACCACAGATAGCTAATGGAATTATATAGAACTCTCTACCCTGTCAACCGGACAGTAGCAGACCACAGATAGCTAATGGAATTATATAGAACTCTCTACCCTGTCAACCGGACAGTAGCAGACCATAGAGATATAATGGAATTATATAGAACTCTCTACCCTGTCAACCGGACAGTAGCAGACCACATATAGCTAATATAATTATATAGAACTCTCTACCCTGTCAACCGGACAGTAGCAGAACACAGATAGCTAATGGAATTATATAGAACTCTCTACCCTGTCAACCGGACAGTAGCAGACCACAGAGATCTAATGGACTTACATAGAACTCTCTACCCTGTCAACCGGACAGTAGCAGACCACAGATAGCTAATGGAATTATATAGAACTCTCTACCCTGTCAACCGGACAGTAGCAGACCACAGATAGCTAATGGAATTATATAGAACTCTCTACCCTGTCAACCGGACAGTAGCAGACCATAGAGATATAATGGAATTATATAGAACTCTCTACCCTGTCAACCGGACAGTAGCAGACCACATATAGCTAATATAATTATATAGAACTCTCTACCCTGTCAACCGGACAGTAGCAGACCACAGAGATCTAATGGAAGTATATAGAACTCTCTACTCTGTCAACCGGACAGTAGCAGACCACAGATAGCTAATGGAATTATATAGAACTCTCTACCCTGTCAACCGGACAGTAGCTGACCACAGAGATATAATGGAATTATATAGAACTCTCTACCCTGTCAACCGGACAGTAGCAGACCACAGAGATCTAATGGAATTATATAGAACTCTCTATCCTGCAATACGATTCCATTTATCCTTCTCTTAATTAACGCCATAAAGTGAATACCTGCTTTCGTTGCGCGATTATTGTCTTGTTCAGTTAATGTCAAATGCGACCATACGTTATTTATGTTCATATTTTGTGTGTGTGTGTGTGTGTGTATTGGGTTATTATTTCTATTCCAGTAAAGGTATTGGCACCCGCCATATGGTACCAACAAAGAGCTTGTAATCCCTTTGGAACGTGTGTTTCCTGCACGCTGACACATCGTTCCCGACGCCAACCTATTTTATGTCCCTTGTTTATTTCACATAATAACGTGTTAGAAGATCATATCTTTTCTTAATAACGACTTCTAGGCCGATATTGTCTCGCAGATGAAAGTTGGATCCAATAATTTAGTATATTAGAATTATCATTTTATGATGATACAGTCGATCATATCGCCCGGAATACAATGAATTATTTATTCTACTACTAGATCAGTGATATTTTATTATTGGTTCTGTTAGAGCACATGCAATCTACCGACGTACACTCCTATCAAGATCTATGTTAGAGAGTTTAATTCTTTTTGATGCATAGCAGAGTATATAATGACTATTTATTCTATTTGATATCCTAAATTACTGCTTAATTAAATTTACTTTTCCTCTTGCTTGCAGACTTTCATCTCGTTGCTTGGATGAAGTGTGGAAGGAACACTAATTACGTTATGACATTGTGATAGGAATACGCCACGGCTAAACAAACATACACATTCAGTCCGCTTAATTATGATCGTAAGATAAGGAAAAAAACTGTAAATTGCTCCGAACTCCAAATAATTCTCCGGACACCATATTTGTTTTAGGATAAGTTGCCACAATGAATATGTGACGCAAACCAGTGTTTGTAGTGTGTAGTTGTTTTAGGATTGGTTTATACAATGAATGTGTGACGCCAACCAGTGTTTGTAGTGTGTAGTTGTTTTAGGATATGTTGCTACAATGAATGTGTGACGCCAACCAGTGTTTGTAGTGTGTAGTTGTTTTATAATATGTTGCTACAATGAATGTGTGACGCCAACCAATGTTGTAATGTGTAGTTGTTTTAGGATTTGTTGCTACAATGAATGTGTGACGCCAACCAATGTTGTAATGTGTAGTTGTTTTAGGATGTGTTGCTACAATGAATGTGTGACGCCAACCAGTGTTGTAATGTGTAGTTGTTTTAGGATATGTTGCTACAATGAATGTGTGACGCCAACCAATGTTGTAATGTGTAGTTGTTTTAGGATTTGTTGCTACAATGAATGTGTGACGCCAACCAGTGTTGTAATGTGTAGTTGTTTTAGGATTTGTTGCTACAATGAATGTGCGACGCCAACCAGTGTTGTAATGTGTAGTTGGTTTAGGATATATTGTCACAATGAATGTGCGACGCCAACCAATGTTGTAATGTGTAGTTGTTTTAGGATTGGTTGCTACAATGAATGTGTGACGCCAACCAATGTTGTAATGTGTAGTTGGTTTAGGATATATTGTCACAATGAATGTGTGACGCCAACCAGTGTTGTAATGTGTAGATGTTTTAGGATTTGTTGTCACAATGAATGTGTGACGCCAACCAGTGTTGTAATGTGTAGATGTTTTAGGATTTGTTGTCACAATGAATGTGTGACGCCAACCAGTGTTGTAATGTGTAGATGTTTTAGGATAACTTACCATAATGAATGTGTGACGCCAACCAATGTTGTAGTGTGTAGTTGTTTTAGGATTGGTTGCTACAATGAATGTGTGACGCCAACCAATGTTGTAGTGTGTAGTTGTTTTAGGATTGGTTGCTACAATGAATGTGTGACGCCAACCAGTGTTGTAGTGTGTAGTTGTTTTAGGATAACTTACCACAATGAATGTGTGACGCCAACCAATGTTGTAGTGTGTAGTTGTTTTAGGATTGGTTGCTACAATGAATGTGTGACGCCAACCAGTGTTGTAATGTGTAGATGTTTTAGGATAACTTACCACAATGAATGTGCGACGCCAACCAATGTTGTAATGTGTAGTTGGTTTAGGATTTGTTGCTACAATGAATGTGTGACGCCAACCAATGTTGTAATTTGTAGTTGTTTTAGGATTTTGTGTGGGTGTTGTTTGTATTGTTTTAGGATTTGTTGCTACAATGAATGTGTGACGCCAACCAATGTTGTAATTTGTAGTTGTTTTAGGATGTGTTGCTACAATGAATGTGTGACGCCAACCAATGTTGTAATGTGTAGTTGTTTTAGGATTTGTTGCTACAATGAATGTGTGACGCCAACCAGTGTTGTAGTGTGTAGTTGTTTTAGGATAACTTACCACAATGAATGTGTGACGCCAACCAATGTTGTAGTGTGTAGTTGTTTTAGGATTGGTTTATACAATGAATGTGTGACGCCAACCAGTGTTGTAATGTGTAATTGTTTTAGGATATGTTGCTACAATGAATGTGTGACGCCAACCAATGTTGTAATGTGTAGTTGGTTTAGGATTGGTTGCTACACTGAATGTGTGACGCCAACCAGTGTTGTAGTGTGTAGTTGTTTTAGGATAACTTACCACAATGAATGTGTGACGCCAACCAGTGTTGTAGTGTGTAGTTGTTTTAGGATTTGTTGCTACAATGAATGTGTGACGCCAACCAATGTTGTAGTGTGTAGTTGTTTTAGGATTGGTTGCTACAATGAATGTGTGACGCCAACCAGTGTTGTAATGTGTAGTTGGTTTAGGATATGTTGTCACAGTGAATGTGTGACGCCAACCAGTATTGTAATGTGTAATTGTTTTAGGATATGTTGCCTCAATGAATGTGTGACGTCAACCAATGTTGTAATATATTATTATATATATATTTGTTCAGTATTATGCTAACATTTCCAGTAGTTTATGCACATTTATTTTAGCTCGATTGCGAAACAAGTTCTTGCAACTTATATTAATCACTCTCGATACCTCATTTCTGATGTAATCCATCGCCACGAGGGAGAGAGAAGAGCCAACGTGGAATGCCTTGCCTATGGGCACAATCGTAACGGCTCCAGCGGGGCTCGAAATCCGTACATCCGAACGCGCTACCACTGCGCTATCACGACTTCTATTTATAACTACGTTTGGGTAATAATGGATTTACCAGATCTTTAGGGTTGCAGCAAACTATGACTGTGCTGTATGTATGTGAAGCATACTCTATATATGTCATGTCGTGTTACATTGTGTACTGTGTAAGTCTTTCCTCCAGTATTAATGTGTTAGTAAAATGACATATCTTTATTTATGTCTAAAATCAGTGTCTGTACTTCCAGAAAAAATACCATTTATGTAATTAACTAGACGGAACTAGTAACAAAATTGGTAATTCGGTTACTAGAATCAAATAGTTCCATACATTTTTGTTATATTTGTCTATGTATACTAGTGGGTTAATTTTCAGAACATCAAACTATGGGATGAAATGTTTAGTTTATACAAATTTATTTTAGCTCGATTGCGAAACAAGTTCTTTCAACTTATATTAATCACTCTCGAGACCTCATTCCTGATGGAATCCATGAGGAAATGTTCAGCTGTCCTTGGGACAATATGTTTGGTTTGGACTTGTCGGCAAAACTACACAGTAATCACATACATGTATAATTTCTTACCAAAATAGACACCATTTTACAGGCTGTGTAGAGATTACCATGTATGTGATATAAAAAGTGAGCAATGTTATATGTGTAACAAGCTGTCAACGGGTTTGAAGAGGGGAGCACACGCTCTGCAATCAGCCTCTGACGACAAACGCAGGAAGAGGAAAGCCAAACAGTGTGAGCCGCCACCAACTACATCGCCTTTCAGTGACTCTCTCTTCACATGCGAAGGTTGCAACCGCCACTGCAGGTCACGCATCGGACTGTACAGCCACAGCAGACGGTGCTCATCTGTAGACTCAACGGTCGCTAGCTCGATAGTCTGACAAGACTGACGGATGCCGAAGGAAGTAATTTCGTTGATGTAGGTAATATTTCTTTATGTAACTGTTACTGGTAGATGAAATCTATTTGGCGTAATTATATCCTAGATTTTGTTGTTGTCAGTGTTGACCTAGTTTCTAAAAATCATGGAGTAAATTCAATATATTTGTCATTTACCAGAGAGTATTCCATTTATCTTGAAGGTCGTAACAAATAATAATAACAACAAGTGAAACTATATTGATTCCCACCAGGTACGACCTAGTTTATAGTTATATATATAATGGCATTACAGATTAATGATTGAACAGTTGTACCGTGATGGGTGGGGTATCGTTAGATATGTGTTCCTGTCATATATGACGATGCCAGTTTGTTATTATATGTTGTATGATGTGGATGCTTTAGGCACTGTATGATACCGTTAGTGTGGAAGTCGTGATAGCGCAGTGGATGCGCGTTCGCTTCTGGTGCGAAATGTCCGGAGTTCGAGCCCCGCTGGAGCCGTTACGAGTGTGCCCTTAGGCAAGGCATTTCAATTCCACGTTGCCTCTTCTCTCTCCCTCGTGGCGATGGATTCCATTAGGAATGAGGTCTCGAGAGTGATTAAATATAAGTTGAAAGAACTTGTTTCGCAATCGAGCTAAAATAAATTTGTATAAACTACAGTTAGTGTGCTTCAGTATGTTGGGATCATTCTTAAAACTGTTTACACCTGGATTTCCTATTGAACAGTGTTGAAGAAAAATCGGCACACTTCTCCCTCCTGTTCTTTGTAATTGTACTGTAAATACACACTCCTCAACATGGCACTAACAACAACCGATGCCGCTAAATATACAGGTGTTACAATTAGTAAAGATTTAAACTGGTCTCCCCATATAAACAACATCTATATACAGCTAATAACTCTCTCGGATTCATTAAGCGGAACGTGGACCAATAAGATAAAGGTCAAATAAAATGTGTGTAACATTTATGTTCGTCCTCAACTCGAGTATTGCTCAACCACATGGCACCCCTGGCACCCCTGGCGCACCCCTGGCAAAGTCTCTTACTAATAAAGTAGCAATTTTAATTATACAAGCAGTGAAGCAAACATGATTAACGCCCTGAACTGGCAAACACTTGAATATCGACGCATACAATCGTCATTCAATATACCTATACAAAATCAGAAATAACTTGGTATGCGTCGACAACAACCAACCATCTAACACCTTCAAGGAACCTGAACTACTTAATTTCCACTGTCCCTACCAGAACAATACGTCTATTTACAGTCCGGGTGCAACCGAACCTTCGTTGCTGCGTGACCGGACACTGTACCATTAATGTAGCACTGGTATTGGGTGTAATATGTAGTTGTAATCTGACGCTAGCTAAAGCCTCTGGTATCGTGTTATAATGTTGTATGTTGTGTGTGTTACATTGTTTGATGCAGTTTAAGTATGTTGGCATCTTTTTCAAACTCATAACTTTGCCATATAACTATTCTATAATTACTCTTGGATTTATTATGGATTTGACGGATCTGTAGTCCAGTGGTAACACGCTGGACTGGTAATCCAGGGATCGCAGGTTCGACCCCCAAATAAAATTAAGTCTTTCAGATGGGACGTTAAACCGAGGTCTCGTGTCGGTGCTTTACACCGTGCACGCAAAAGAACCAGAGGCGATTCTGGAATGGGTCTCTGTCTGTATCATTGCCCTATCCTCCAAAAAACTAAAATGACTAATCTCTTCAGGAGGCGTCGCTCATATGGGCAACCGGTAGCGACGATAAATAAATGTAAAACACACAAATGGATTTGCCCGACCAGTAGGGGTATAACCAGGCTGTATTTGTGTGAAACATGCCCTATTTATGCCATTTCATGTCATATTATTAACTTAGTGAGTGCTTGTTAATACTTTGTTCCAGTATTAATTTATTTTATAATAATTTATTTTAGTTCCTGTTCATACCGAAGAAAGAAGCTAAGCGTCACCCAATTCTCAGAGCTTTGTCAAATTTGATACGAAATATTTTGCCAATCAAATATGCGTCGAATTAGCGTACTCCATCAAGACACGAGTGTAAGAACCATATATGGTAAAACGTGTCGTATACGTAATAACCGTGCAACATGTAACGAATAAATGTCAGAAGTGTCAAACCGTTCTTGATATTTTACGGCAAATTTAGTTTTTACATATCTGACGGGGTTTTTACATATCTGACGGGGTTTTTACATATCTGACGGGTTTTTACATATCTGACGGGGTTTTTACATACATATCTGACGGGTTTTTTACATACATATCTGACGGTTTTTTTACATATCTGACGGGGTTTTTACATACATATCTGACGGGGTTTTTACATACATATCTGACGGGGTTTTTACATACATATCTGACGGGTTATTTACATACATATCTGACGGGGTTTTTACATACATATCTGACGGGTTTTTTTACATATCTGACGAGGTTTTTACATACATATCTGACGGGGTTTTTTACATATCTGACGGGTTTTTTTTACATATCTGACGGGGGTTTTACATATCTGACGGGGATTTTACATATCTGACGGGTTTGTTTTACATATCTGACGGGTTTTTTTACATATCTGACGAGTTTTTACATATCTGACGGGGATTTTACATATCTGACGGGGATTTTGCATATCTGACGGGTTTTTTACATATCTGACGGGTTTTTTACATATCTGACGGGGATTTTACATATCTGACGGGGTTTTTACATATCTGACGGATTTTTTACATATCTGACGGGGATTTTACATATCTGACGGGGGTTTTACATATCTGACGGGGGTTTTACATATCTGACGGGTTTTTATACATAATCTGACGGGTTCTTTTCAATAATGTACTCGGGCTTTCTACATATCTGACGGGGGTCTTACAACTATTGCAACGGGAGTCTATTGTTACATATCTGACTGGGTTTTACATCATCCTGACGGTTCTTTTACATACTGACGGGGTTTACAATCTGCCCGGGTTTTGACACATTCTGACGGGGGTTATTACATATCTGACGGGCTTTTTACATATCTGACGGGTTTTTTTACATATCTGACGGGGGTTTTACATATCTGACGGGCTTTTTACATATCTGACGGGTTTTTACATATCTGACGAGTTTTTACATATCTGACATGTTTTTTTTACATATCTGACGAGTTTTTTTACATTGCTGACGGGGATTTTACATATCTGACGGGGATTGTGCATATCTGACGGGCTTTTTACATATCTGACGGGCTTTTTACATATCTGACGGGTTTTTACATATCTGACGAGTTTTTACATATCTGACGAGTTTTTACATATCTGACGGTTTTTTTTTACATATCTGACGGGTTTTTTTACATTGCTGACGGGGATTTTACATATCTGACGGGGATTGTGCATATCTGACGGGGTTTTTACATATCTGACGGGGATTTTACATATCTGACGGGTGTTTTACATATCTGCGGGGGTTTTACATATCTGACGGGTTTTATATTTTACATATCTGAGGGGGTTTTCACATATCTGACGGGGATTTTACATATCTGACGGGTTTTATATTTTGCATATCTGAAGGGGGTTTTACATATCTGACGGGTTTTTTACATATCTGACGGGGGTTTTACATATCTGACGGGGTTTTTTACATTTTTTTATAATGGCAAATTCTGGTTTTATATTTCTGTATTTCTGACATACATTTACATATACGACACGTTTTACATATTAGGTTCTTCTCACACTCGATGGCCATGCTCCGAGGTTACCATGTTAAATTTAATAGACATCTTCTTGCTATTGTATCTGACTCGGATGAGGGCCCACAGATCATTATTGTCATTTTCCCTTTCTAATCTAGGTACAAATTATACACTAGAATCTTGATAATGGTCATACAAGACTTGAGTTCATGTATACCTAGCGGGTAGGATGGGGGGGGGGGGCAAGTAGAAGCGAAAGACATTATCATCATATTCCAACATATTATATTAGATAGTTTCTCTACCGTTTCGGCTTTAACATACTATATATAATTCCAATGTCAGTTTTTCATTACATTTGATTTGTAATATTTGGGGCCTCATGTAATTAACTTTTGTTAAAATTTTTCTCTCGTAAAATAAATCTTATTATTATTTGTTTTATTTTATTATTATTTATTATATTATTACGTTATTATATTATTAGTAGTATTTATTATTATTTATTATTATTAATATTATTATTATTATTATGTGCTAGCCCCACTATTTGCTTTGTAATTAAAGGAGGGAAACATGGCCGGGTTCATACTGGAATAAATAACAGTAGCTGTAGTAGCTGTACATGAGCATTGTCTCGGAGACAATCAGAAACTGCCAGGCACATTCGCTCTTACATTGAGGGATTTATTGCAGTAGTCTCCGATGTATGGCATATATATATATGGTCAAACTTCCATTTTACAGCTATCCAATCTCTCGTCTCCCTAGAAAACATAATCTAGCAATATCTCCAGTAACAACATTAATTTTCCATTCTGTGATTTTACAACAACGGTTGCTAATTTCATTTTGATTATATGCTATTTACGGTGGTTCTCTGGAATTATGACTCTGTGTTATATGCAACAGGCATCCGTACCGACAATTTTGCCGTGAAATTTCCCAGATTATTACTTGTTTATGGCTATAAAACGCCAATGAAAATCTGGCGGTCCCAATCACATGTCTATGATGCTTTATTCTAAGAAAGGTCGGAGAATGGATTATCACTAACTTTGATTAATAACGCAATCACGTGATTTTTATCTCCAATCTGAGCCATCACAGAAATACAAGTTTATTACAACCGTAAAATAATAAAACAGTCCCCTGAGAGGTTGGACTATCAGATTAAAGTTTCTCTCTTATCAAAACTGTTTCTGAACCGAGGAGAGGTGGGGAAAATGTCTTTGACTTGATAACGAAATTACAGTATTGTTATATGAATAAATTGAATATTAAGATTGTAAGAGCGTGTTCACATGGCATTAAACTTACCGTGCCTGCATCCGCCTAAAATTGTAACATACAACTGCTTCATTTTAGAGGCGTGCTTTTTGATACGGACACAATCCACCTCGGACATACCCAATGTTTCTACACAGGAGGACACAATCCACCCGGACATACCCAATGTTTCTACACAGGACACAATCCACCCGGACATACCCAATGTTTCTACACAGGACACAATCCACCCGGACATACCCAATGTTTCTACACAGGACACAATCCATCCGGACATACCCAATGTTTCTACACAGGACACAATCCACCCGGACATACCCAATGTTTC
>CM026395.1:33323441-33358094 GCA_014843695.1 Archivesica marissinica | reverse complement strand
TATCTGTATATATCTATTTGCATGCAAGGTTTATCTGTATATATCTATTTGCACGCAAGGTTTATCTGTATATATCTATTTGCATGCAAGGTTTATCTGTATATATCTATTTGTATGCAAGGTTTATCTGTATATATCTATTTGCATGCAAGGTTTATCTGTATATATCTATTTGCATGCAAGGTTTATCTGCATATATCTATTTGCATGCAAGGTTTATCTGTATATATCTATTTGCATGCAAGGTTTATCTGTATATATCTATTTGCATGCAAGGTTTATCTGTATATATCTATTTGCACGCAAGGTTTATCTGTATATATCTATTTGCACGCAAGGTTTATCTGTATATATCTATCTGCACGCAAGGTTTATCTGTATATATCTATCTGCACGCAAGGTTTATCTGTATATATCTATCTGCACGCAAGGTTTATCTGTATATATCTATTTGCATGCAAGGTTTATCTGTATATATCTATCTGCACGCAAGGGTTTATCTGTATATATCTATCTGCACGCAAGGTTTATCTGTATATATCTATCTGCACGCAAGGTTTATCTGTATATATCTATTTGCATGCAAGGTTATCTGTATATATCTATTTGCATGCAGGTTTATCTGTATATATCTATTTGCATGCAAGGTTTATCTGTATATATCTATTTGCATGCAAGGTTTATCTGTATATATCTATTTGCATGAGGTTATCTGTATATATCTATTTGCATGCAGGTTTATCTGTATATATCTATTTGCATGCAAGGTTTATCTGTATATATCTATTTGCATGCAAGGTTTATCTGTATATATCTATTTGCATGCAAGGTTTATCTGTATATATCTATTTGTATGCAAGGTTTATCTGTATATATCTATTTGCATGCAAGGTTTATCTGTATATATCTATTTGCATGCAAGGTTTATCTGTATATATCTATTTTATCTGCATGCAATCTATTTGTATTTATCTGTATATATCTTTTGCATGCAAGGGTATATCTATTATTTGCAAGTTTATCTGTATATATCTATTTGCATGCAAGGTTTATCTGTATATATCTATTTGCATGCAAGGTTTATCTGTATAATCTATTTGTATTTATCTGTATATATCTATTTGCATGCAAGGTTTATCTGTATATATCTATTTGCATGCAAGGTTTATCTGTATATATCTATTGCATGCATGCAAGGTTTATCTGTATATATCTATTTGCATGCAAGGTTTATCTGTATATATCTATTTGCATGCAAGGTTTATCTGTATATATCTATTTGCATGCAAGGTTTATCTGTATATATCTATTTGCATGCAAGGTTTATCTGTATATATCTTTTGCATCTATTTGGTTTATCTGTATATATCTATTTGCAGGTTTATCTGTAATATCTATTTGCATTTTTGTTTTTTTTTTTGCAAGGTTTATCTGTATATATCTATTTGCATGCAAGGTTTATCTGTATATATCTATTTGCATGCAAGGTTTATCTGTATATATCTATTTGCATGCAAGGTTTATCTGTATATATATATTTGCATGCATGAGGTTTATCTGTTATATCTATTTGCATGCAAGGTTTATCTGTATATATCTATTTGCATGCAAGGTTTATCTGTATATATCTATTTGCATGCAAGGTTTATCTGTATATATCTATTTGCATGCATGAGGTTTATCTGTATATATCTATTTTTGTATGCATGAGGTTTATCTGTATATATCTTTTGTATGCAAGGTTTATCTGTATATATCTTTTGTATGCAAGGTTTATCTGTATATATCTATTTGCATGCAAGGTTTATCTGTATATATCTATTTGCATGCAAGGTTTATCTGTATATATCTATTTGTATGCAAGGTTTATCTGTATATATCTATTTGCATGCAAGGTTTATCTGTATATATCTATTTGCATGCAAGGTTTATCTGTATATATCTATTTGCATGCAAGGTTTATCTGTATATATCTATTTGCATGCAAGGTTTATCTGTATTGCAAGGTTTATCTGTATATATCTATTTGTATGCAAGGTTTATCTGTATATATCTATTTGCATGCAAGGTTTATCTGTATATATCTATTTGCATGCAAGGTTTATCTGTATATATCTATTTGCATGCAAGGTTTATCTGTATATATCTATTTGCATGCAAGGTTTATCTGTATATATCTATTTGCACGCAAGGTTTATCTGTATATATCTATTTGCATGCAAGGTTTATCTGTATATATCTATTTGCATGCAAGGTTTATCTGTATATATCTATTTGCATGCAAGGTTTATCTGTATATATCTATTTGCATGCAAGGTTTATCTGTATATATCTATTTGCATGCAAGGTTTATCTGTATATATCTATTTGCATGCAAGGTTTATCTGTATATATCTATTTGCATGCAAGGTTTATCTGTATATATCTATTTGCATGCAAGGTTTATCTGTATATATCTATTTGCATGCAAGGTTTATCTGTATATATCTATTTGCATGCAAGGTTTATCTGTATATATCTATTTGCATGCAAGGTTTATCTGTATATATCTATTTGCATGCAAGGTTTATCTGTATATATCTATTTGCATGCAAGGTTTATCTGTATATATCTATTTGCATGCAAGGTTTATCTGTATATATCTATTTGCATGCAAGGTTTATCTGTATATATCTATTTGCATGCAAGGTTTATCTGTATATATCTATTTGCATGCAAGGTTTATCTGTATATATCTATTTGCATGCAAGGTTTATCTGTATATATCTATTTGCATGCAAGGTTTATCTGTATATATCTATTTGCATGCAAGGTTTATCTGTATATATCTATTTGCATGCAAGGTTTATCTGTATATATCTATTTGCATGCAAGGTTTATCTGTATATATCTATTTGCATGCAAGGTTTATCTGTATATATCTATTTGCATGCAAGGTTTATCTGTATATATCTATTTGCATGCAAGGTTTATCTGTATATATCTATTTGCATGCAAGGTTTATCTGTATATATCTATTTGCATGCAAGGTTTATCTGTATATATCTATTTGTATGCAAGGTTTATCTGTATATATCTATTTGCATGCAAGGTTTATCTGTATATATCTATTTGCATGCAAGGTTTATCTGTATATATCTATTTGCATGCAAGGTTTATCTGTATATATCTATTTGTATGCAAGGTTTATCTGTATATATCTATTTGTATGCAAGGTTTATCTGTATATATCTATTTGCATGCAAGGTTTATCTGTATATATCTATTTGCATGCAAGGTTTATCTGTATATATCTATTTGCATGCAAGGTTTATCTGTATATATCTATTTGCATGCAAGGTTTATCTGTATATATCTATTTGCATGCAAGGTTTATCTGTATATATCTTTGCATGCAAGGTTTATCTGTATATATCTATTTGCATGCAAGGTTTATCTGTATATATCTATTTGCATGCAAGGTTTATCTGTATATATCTATTTGCATGCAAGGTTTATCTGTATATATCTATTTGCATGCAAGGTTTATCTGTATATATCTATTTGCATGCAAGGTTTATCTGTATATATCTATTTGCATGCAAGGTTTATCTGTATATATCTATTTGCATGCAAGGTTTATCTGTATATATCTATTTGCATGCAAGGTTTATCTGTATATCTATTTGCATGCAAGGTTTATCTGTATATATCTATTTGCATGCAAGGTTTATCTGTATATATCTATTTGCATGCAAGGTTTATCTGTATATATCTATTTGCATGCAAGGTTTATCTGTATGTATCTATTTGCATGCAAGGTTTATCTGTATGTATCTATTTGCATGCAAGGTTTATCTGTATGTATCTATTTGCATGCAAGGTTTATCTGTATGTATCTATTTGCATGCAAGGTTTATCTGTATGTATCTATTTGCATGCAAGGTTTATCTGTAGTATCTATTTGCATGCAAGGTTTATCTGTATGTATCTATTTGCATGCAAGGTTTATCTGTATGTATCTATTTGCATGCAAGGTTTATCTGTATGTATCTATTTGCATGCAAGGTTTATCTGTATGTATCTATTTGCATGCAAGGTTTATCTGTATGTATCTATTTGCATGCAAGGTTTATCTGTATGTATCTATTTGCATGCAAGGTTTATCTGTATGTATCTATTTGCATGCAAGGTTTATCTGTATGTATCTATTTGCATGCAAGGTTTATCTGTATGTATCTATTTGCATGCAAGGTTTATCTGTATGTATCTATTTGCATGCAAGGTTTATCTGTATGTATCTATTTGCATGCAAGGTTTATCTGTATGTATCTATTTGCATGCAAGGTTTATCTGTATGTATCTATTTGCATGCAAGGTTTATCTGTATGTATCTATTTGCATGCAAGGTTTATCTGTATGTATCTATTTGCATGCAAGGTTTATCTGTATGTATCTATTTGCATGCAAGGTTTATCTGTATGTATCTATTTGCATGCAAGGTTTATCTGTATGTATCTATTTGCATGCAAGGTTTATCTGTATGTATCTATTTGCATGCAAGGTTTATCTGTATGTATCTATTTGCATGCAAGGTTTATCTGTATGTATCTATTTGCATGCAAGGTTTATCTGTATGTATCTATTTGCATGCAAGGTTTATCTGTATGTATCTATTTGCATGCAAGGTTTATCTGTATGTATCTATTTGCATGCAAGGTTTATCTGTATGTATCTATTTGCATGCAAGGTTTATCTGTATGTATCTATTTGCATGCAAGGTTTATCTGTATGTATCTATTTGCATGCAAGGTTTATCTGTATGTATCTATTTGCATGCAAGGTTTATCTGTATGTATCTATTTGCATGCAAGGTTTATCTGTATGTATCTATTTGCATGCAAGGTTTATCTGTATGTATCTATTTGCATGCAAGGTTTATCTGTATGTATCTATTTGCATGCAAGGTTTATCTGTATATATCTATTTGCATGCAAGGTTTATCTGTATATATCTATTTGCATGCAAGGTTTATCTGTATATATCTATTTGTATGCAAGGTTTATCTGTATATATCTATTTGCATGCAAGGTTTATCTGTATATATCTATTTGCATGCAAGGTTTATCTGTATATATCTATTTGCATGCAAGGTTTATCTGTATATATCTATTTGCATGCAAGGTTTATCTGTATATATCTATTTGCATGCAAGGTTTATCTGTATATATCTATTTGCATGCAAGGTTTATCTGTATATATCTATTTGCATGCAAGGTTTATCTGTATATATCTATTTGCATGCAAGGTTTATCTGTATATATCTATTTGCATGCAAGGTTTATCTGTATATATCTATTTGCATGCAAGGTTTATCTGTATATATCTATTTGCATGCAAGGTTTATCTGTATATATCTATTTGCATGCAAGGTTTATCTGTATATATCTATTTGCATGCAAGGTTTATCTGTATATATCTATTTGCATGCAAGGTTTATCTGTATATATCTATTTGCATGCAAGGTTTATCTGTATGTATCTATTTGCATGCAAGGTTTATCTGTATGTATCTATTTGCATGCAAGGTTTATCTGTATGTATCTATTTGCATGCAAGGTTTATCTGTATGTATCTATTTGCATGCAAGGTTTATCTGTATGTATCTATTTGCATGCAAGGTTTATCTGTATTTTTTGTTTTTGCATGCAAGGTTTATCTGTATGTATCTATTTGCATGCAAGGTTTATCTGTATGTATCTATTTGCATGCAAGGTTTATCTGTATGTATCTATTTGCATGCAAGGTTTATCTGTATGTATCTATTTGCATGCAAGGTTTATCTGTATGTATCTATTTGCATGCAAGGTTTATCTGTATGTATCTATTTGCATGCAAGGTTTATCTGTATGTATCTATTTGCATGCAAGGTTTATCTGTATGTATCTATTTGCATGCAAGGTTTATCTGTATGTATCTATTTGCATGCAAGGTTTATCTGTATGTATCTATTTGCATGCACGGTTTATCTGTATGTATCTATTTGCATGCACGGTTTATCTGTATGTATCTATTTGCATGCACGGTTTATCTGTATGTATCTATTTGCATGCACGGTTTATCTGTATGTATCTATTTGCATGCACGGTTTATCTGTATGTATCTATTTGCATGCACGGTTTATCTGTATGTATCTATTTGCATGCACGGTTTATCTGTATGTATCTATTTGCATGCACGGTTTATCTGTATATATCTATTTGCATGCAAGGTTTATCTGTATATATCTATTTGCATGCAAGGTTTATCTGTATATATCTATTTGCATGCAAGGTTTATCTGTATATATCTATTTGCATGCAAGGTTTATCTGTATATATCTATTTGCATGCAAGGTTTATCTGTATATATCTATTTGCATGCAAGGTTTATCTGTATATATCTATTTGCATGCAAGGATTATCTGTATATATCTATTTGCATGCAAGGTTTATCTGTATATATCTATTTGCATGCAAGGTTTATCTGTATATATCTATTTGCATGCAAGGTTTGGATATAATGTTGCATAGTTTAATTAATACCTTGCTTTCAGAATGAAGATTGAGTACTTTGATTCCCAGTCAATCTCCTTGGGAACTTCACCTTGGGTCATCACCTTTCTCCATTTGTTTGCTTTACTTGTGCATTAGCTGACATGGACTGACCAATACATTGAGAAGAAAATTACATTTTGTTCATTTACAGTCCAAACCTGTCTTAAGCAACCAGCCAAGGGAGTCAGAGAAAGTGGCAGCTTAGCACAGGTGGCTGCTTAATAGAGGTCAAATATATAATAATTTATTAAAAAAACAATCGATTGGGAATCTGGAAACTGGCTGCTTAATACAAGTTGGTTGTTTAATGGAGGTGACCACTAACACAGGTTTGACTGTATATCAAAATAAATTGTACTAAAATTAGTAAAATGACTAGCAAAAAGTACAGATCATGATGAACCGACTCGCTACGATCTGGTTTATCTGGATCTACACTTTTTGCAAACATATTTAGAGGTCTGTAGTGTTCAACGGTAGTGTTGAAAGGGTTAAACATCATACATATAGTAGAAAGAAATCTGTTGCTAGGTGATTGTGCTGTAACACAGGGATATGATCTGCTATTAACACCGTATTATGTGATGCGGGGCCGAGTGGTCAACGTCGCTTACTTCAAATCACTTCTCACACATCGCTGTAGGTAGGAATCCCACTTGGAGAGTTGAATTCTATAATGTGAGGAAGCTATCCAGCTGGCTTGCGGGAGGTTGGTGTCTGTCCGTGCCTGAAATACTGGAGGCCAACCTGGGTCATTCTCCACCAATAACAGCTGGAGAGTGGCCCAAGACCAACTCTGCAATAAGCTCAATGAAAGCAAAGTATTATTTGATGGCATTGTAACTTTGTTTGTTTGTTGCTGTAGGCACATAGCTGAAGCAGCACCGCCACACTCGCACTTCGTCCCCATGGTGTTGCAGAGTGAGATCCGTAACCACTTCACTGGCTACGAGTGTGATCAGATGCGAAAGCTGGAGAATGGAAATAAAGATCAAATGTCATTTGGAACGACACTGGATGACCTGACCACCGTTGCCAGTAGTTACCCTTCAAGTAGAGGTAAGGGAAATAAAGATCAAATGTCATTTGGAACGACACTGGATGACCTGACCACTGTCGCCAATAGTTACCCTTCAAGTAGAGGTAAGGGAAATAAAGATGAAATGTAGTTTGGAATGTCGCTGGATGACCTGACCACCGTCGCCAATAGTTACCCTTCAAGTAGAGGTAAAGGAAATAAAGATCAAATGTCATTTGGAACGACACTGGATGACCTGACCACTGTCGCCAATAGTTACCCTTCAAGTAGAAGTAAGGGAAATAAAGATCAAATGTAGTTTGGAATGACGCTGGATGACCTGACCACCGTCGCCAGTAGTTACCAGTCAAATAGAGGTAAGGGAAATAAAGCTCAAATTTAGTTTGGAATGACGCTGGATGACCTGACCACCGTCGCCAGTAGTTACCAGTCAAATAGAGGTAAGGGAAATAAAGATACGGAAGTATGGGATCGCTTTGACATTGTAAGAAAATAAAAATCCACTTAAATTTGGAACAACAGTTTGATATTTCAATCCGTTTCACAAGGAAAGGAAATGCGATCCTCCGCAAACACGGAACATACTATAGAGGATGCTAGCATTTAACAAGACTAGACTGAATGTGAATCTAATAACAAGGATGTACAAGACGAATGTGAACATTCCAAATAAATGGGTTACCCGTTAGCATGGCCATACCTTGGAGTGGGAGTCGTGATAGCGCAGTGGATGCGCGTTCGCTTCAGGTGCGAAAGGTCTGGAGTTCGAGCCCCGCTGGAGCCATTATGATTGTGCCCTTGGGCAAGACATTTAAATTCCACGTTGCCTCTTCTCTCTCCCTCGTGGCGATGGATTCCATCAGGAGGAATGAGGTCTTGAGAGTGATTTATATAAGTTGTAAGAACTTGTTTCATAATCAAGCTAAAATAAATTTGTATAAACTAACCCTAGGTCGGAGGTTATAAAATTGTCCTCAGGTCTCATGCTCAAGTGACATGATTGGTCGAGTCTGAGATTAGCTCTTGGCTCAACTAATCAGAAAGCTTGAGCCTGAGTTTGAGATTGGGGAAAAGCGATATAACCTCAAGGCCAGAGTTACAACCCTGGTGAATGTGGAACAACAATTTGTTTAATCATATGTTATTGCTCGATTCATTTTGCAAATATACTAGTATAATACAAGACATGACAATTTAATGAAAAGCAAACGAGTCGGGCCACAAGTTCTAACAACATTAAGTTTAAACTTTATTTATTTTTAACGATTGCGAAGCAAGTTTTAACAACTTATAGTAATCACTTTCGTTGGCGCGGATGAAAGCCTAAATATGGTCATTCGTGTGGGAGGAAACCGGAGTATCCGGAGAAAACCCATCTGTCCGATCTGGCGACCACCGTACCATCTTACATACTTCCCGGTCCGAGGATCGAACCCGGATTGCATTGGTGAGAAGCGAGCGCACTAACCACTGCGCTAATCGGACAGCCAAAAACCCGAAAACAACAATTAACATTTGTATAAGTGTGTTAACATATTGTCAACTGCCAAGCATGTATTTCAGATTCCTCAGTGAACCTTGTGAATGTAGAACACCAACTCATGTTTATGTACGACGGAGACGTTATCCGGCATCTGGTCCATGAACTTGTAGTTCATCAACAAAAATCACCAGCGTATGTCATGCAGCTTAATGAAAAGGTAAATACGGTTTATTGACATTGGATGCAGTTATCCCTCTACAGATAAAGTTTGATAGAGAGTATATTCATGTCACTCATTGATGGTGAAATATTCCTGGTGGAAGTTATTTCATTGATGGTGAAATATTCCTGTTGGAAGTTATTTCATTGATGGTGAAATATTTCTGCTGGAAGTTATTTCATTGATGGTGAAACATTTCTGCTGGAAGTTATTTCATTGATTGTGAAACATTTCTGCTGGAAGTTATTTCATTTCTGCTGGAAGTTATTTCATTGATTGTGAAATATTTCTGCTGGAAGTTATTTCATTGATGGTGAAACATTTCTGCTGGAAGTTATTTCATTTCTGCTGGAAGTTATTTCATTGATTGTGAAATATTTCTGCTGGAAGTTATTTCATTGATTGTGAAACATTTCTGCTGGAAGTTATTTCATTTCTGCTGGAAGTTATTTCATTGATTGTGAAATATTTCTGCTGGAAGTTATTTCATTGATGGTGAAACATTTCTGCTGGAAGTTATTTCATTTCTGCTGGAAGTTATTTCATTGATTGTGAAATATTTCTGCTGGAAGTTATTTCATTGATTGTGAAACATTATTGCTTGGCGTTACGAGATTATTTAAGAAATAATAAGTATCAACCGTGGTATATCGCAGAATAACCCGAGTTTGAAGTTCTTATGCATAGAAATATATCACGAAGGCCTAAGGGTGATATATTTCTACGCATAAGAACTTCAAACGAGGGTTATTCTGCGATATACCACGGTTGATACTTATTATTTCGATTCTAACATGACTTACTTCTAATAATTTTAGACGAGAATCAAAGGAGTATTTTCTTCAAACGCGGTGCTACTCCGCTGCATTTGGCTTTCGAAATTTCCTCCCGCGTAAGGGGTGATGACGTTATTTTTTATGGAAAATATCAATCTAGTGCAAAAGTTGTAACTGATCAATAATTTTATTTATTTTGTCAAATAAAACTGTACAGAATAGTAACTGAAACGTTACTTAACAGAAAAACAAGACGGACAAGAGATTATCTGATTCTAAAAATAGCTCACTTCCGCGAATTCCCACGGTAGTATTTACAAACATCACGTGACTTTCATTCATAAAACTTTACACGCATTGTATAAATGGAATAGCCAAAACACAGTGCGCGCGCAGCATAGTTCAAGGTAGGTATATCGCAGAATAACCCGAGGTAGGTTTTACTCTACAAGTATGTATGTTATTAGCTGTTAGAATATGAAATATTCTTACTGGAAGAATTTGTTCTGATATATTTTCAGTGGAAGGTACCATTTGAGATTCTGGATATTATCCGGAAAATGCCACCAAGTCTGGAGCAAGCATATTCTTTCATTTTGATTGGAAAGGGGTGTCATTGCATGGAGGTTAAGGTAAGGTGTATATTTATACCGTCACATCTGTAGTAAGCAGCACACCAAGGGAATGACTAAATCTGATTGGTTTACACAGGTGGCCGCTTAATAGGTGCTTGACTAAGAACAGATATTTTCACATGCCTGTAAAACAAACATGGAATAATCAGGACATTCTAAAAGACCAACGATAACAAATGAATTTGGAGAAGATTATTCCGCCCACTATATGCAAACTTGATGAAATTCTGGTTCACATCTTGCTGGTCTATGCACAGAAAGCCTCTTGCTGGTCTATGTGCAGAAAGTCTCTTGCTGGTCTATGTGCAGAAAGTCTCTTGCTGGTCTATGTGCTGAAAGTCTCTTGCTGGTCTATGCACAGAAAGTCTCTTGCTGGTCTATGTGCAGAAAGTCTCTTGCTGGTCTATGTGCAGAAGTATCTTGCTGGTCTATGCACAGAAAGTCTCTTGCTGGTCTATGCACAGAAAGCCTCTTGCTGGTCTATGCACAGAAAGTCTCTTGCTGGTCTATGCACAGAAAGCCTCTTGCTGGTCTATGTACAGAAAGTATATTGCTGGTCTATGCACAGAAAGTCTCTTGCTGGTCTATGCACAGAAAGCCTCTTGCTGGTCTATGCACAGAAAGTCTCTTGCTGGTCTATGCACAGAAAGTCTCTTGTTGGTCTATGCACAGAAAGTCTCTTGTTGGTCTATGTGCAGATAGTCTCTTGCTGGTCTATGTGCAGAAAGTATATTGCTGGTCTATGCACAGAAAGTCTCTTGCTGGTCTATGCACAGAAAGCCTCTTGCTGGTCTATGTGCAGAAAGTCTATTGCTGGTCTATGCACAGAAAGTCTCTTGTTGGTCTATGTGCAGATAGTCTCTTGCTGGTCTATGTGCAGAAAGTATATTGCTGGTCTATGCACAGAAAGTCTCTTGCTGGTCTATGCACAGAAAGCCTCTTGCTGGTCTATGTGCAGAAAGTCTATTGCTGGTCTATGCACAGAAAGTCTCTTGTTGGTCTATGTGCAGATAGTCTCTTGCTGGTCTATGTGCAGAAAGTATATTGCTGGTCTATGCACAGAAAGTCTCTTGCTGGTCTATGCACAGAAAGCCTCTTGCTGGTCTATGTGCAGAAAGTCTATTGCTGGTCTATGCACAGAAAGTCTCTTGTTGGTCTATGTGCAGATAGTCTCTTGCTGGTCTACGTGCAGAAGTATCTTGCTGGTCTATGTGCAGTAAGTCTCTTGCTGGTCTATGCACAGAAAGTCTCTTGTTGGTCTATGTGCAGAAAGTCTCTTGCTGGTCTATGTGCAGAAAGTCTCTTGCTGGTCTATGCACAGACAGTCTCTTGCTGGTCTATGTGCAGAACGTCTCTTGCTTGTCTATGCACAGAAAGTCTCTTGCTGGTCTATGCACAGAAAGTTTCTTGCTGGTATATGCACAGAAAGTCTCTTGCTGGTCTATGTGCAGAAAATCTATTGCTGGTCTATGTGCAGTAAGTCTATTGCTGGTCTATGTGCAGAAAGTCTCTTGCTGGTCTATGCACAGAAAGTCTCTTGCTGGTCTATGCACAGAAAGCCTCTTGCTGGTCTATGCACAGAAAATCTCTTGCTGGTCTATGCACAGAAAGTATCTTGCTGGTCTATGTGCAGAAAGTATCTTGCTGGTCTATGTGCAGAAAGTATCTTGCTGGTCTATGTACAGAAAGTATATTGCTGGTCTATGTACAGAAAGTCTCTTGCTGGTCTATGTACAGAAAGTCTCTTGCTGGTCTATGTGCAGAAAGTCTCTTGCTGGTCTATGTGCAGAAAGTCTCTTGCTGGTCTATGTAGAAAGTCTCTTGCTGGTCTATGTGCAGAAAGTCTCTTGCTGGTCTATGTGCAGAAAGTCTCTTGCTGGTCTATGTGCAGAAAGTCTCTAGCTGGTCTACATGCAGAAAGTCTCTTGCTGGTCTAGAAAGCTCTTGCTGGTCTATGTACAGAAAGTCTCTTGCTGGTCTATGTGCAGAAAGTCTCTTGCTGGTCTATGTGCAGAAAGTCTCTTGCTGGTCTACGTGCAGAAAGTCTCTTGCTGGTCTATGTGCAGAAAGCCTCTTGCTGGTCTATTTACAGAAAGTATCTTGCTGGTCTATGTGCAGAAAGTATCTTGCTGGTCTATGTGCAGAAAGTCTCTTGCTGGTCTACGTGCAGAAAGTCTCTTGCTGGTCTATGTGCAGAAAGCCTCTTGCTGGTCTATGTACAGAAAGTATCTTGCTGGTCTATGTGCAGAAAGTCTCTTGCTGGTCTATGTGCAGAAAGCCTCTTGCTGGTCTATGTACAGAAAGTATCTTGCTGGTCTATGTGCAGAAAGTATCTTGCTGGTCTATGTGCAGAAAGTCTCTTGCTGGTCTATGTGCAGAAGTCTCTTGCTGGTCTATGTGCAGTAAGCCTCTTGCTGGTCTATGTGCAGAAAGTCTCTTGCTGGTATATGTGCAGAAAGTCTCTTGCTGGTCTATGTGCAGAAAGTCTCTTGCTGGTCTATGTGCAGAAAGTCTCTTGCTGGTCTATGTGCAGAAAGTCTATTGCTGGTCTATGCACAGAAAGTCTCTTGCTGGTATATGTGCAGAACGTATCTTGCTGGTCTATGCATAGAAAGTATCTTGCTGGTATATGTGCAGAAAGTCTCATGCTGGTCTATATGCAGAAAGTCTCTTGCTGGTCTATGTGCAGAAAGTCTCTTGTTGGTCTATGCACAGAAAGTCTCTTGCTGGTCTATGTGCAGTAAGCCTCTCACTGGTCTATGTGCAGAAAGTCTCTTGCTGGTCTATGCACAGAAAGCCTCTTGCTGGTCTATGCACAGAAAGTATCTTGCTGGTCTATGTGCAGTAAGTCTCTTGCTGGTCTATGCACAGAATGTCTCTTGCTGGTCTATGCACAGAAAGCCTCTTGCTGGTCTATGTGCAGAAAGTATCTTGCTGGTCTATGCACAGAAAGTCTCTTGCTGGTCTATGTGCAGAAAGTCTCTTGCTGGTCTATGTGCAGTAAGCCTCTTGCTGGTCTATGTGCAGTAAGTCTCTTGCTGGTCTATGTGCAGAAAATCTCTTGCTGGTCTATGTGCAGTAAGTCTCTTGCTGGTATATGCACAGAAAGTCTCTTGCTGGTCTATGTGCAGAAAGTCTCTTGCTGGTCTATGTGCAGTAAGCCTCTTGCTGGTCTATGTGCAGTAAGTCTCTTGCTGGTCTATGTGCAGAAAGTATCTTGCTGGTCTATGTACAGAAAGTCTCTTGCTGGTCTATGTGCAGTACGTCTCTTGCTGGTCTATGTGCAGAAAGTATCTTGCTGGTCTATGTGCAGAAAGTATCTTGCTGGTCTATGTGCAGAAAGTCTCTTGCTGGTCTATGCACAGAAAGTATCTTGCTGGTCTATGTGCAGAAAGTCTCTTGCTGGTCTATGTGCAGAAAGTATCTTGCTGGTCTATGTGCAGAAAGTCTCTTGCTGGTCTATGTGCAGTAAGTCTCTTGCTGGTCTATGTGCAGAAAGTCTCTTGCTGGTATATGTGCAGAAAGTATCTTGCTGGTCTATGTGCAGAAAGTATCTTGCTGGTCTATGTGCAGTAAGTCTCTTGCTGGTCTATGTGCAGAAAGTCTCTTGCTGGTCTACGTGCAGACAGTCTCTTGCTGGTCTATGTGTAGAAATGAGTGAATCAGAAGTCTTGCACAGGAGAAAATGTAACATCTCTTTATACTAACATGTTGAATGATAATGAATTTCTCAAAGTAACCTTGGATTTATTGTGTAAATAGCCCGTTACTGCATAGAAACACACGACTAGTGCTGCTTCTAGATGGGATGATGCTATAAACATTTATAATATGCTACCGGTATTTGCGTCATACGAGTTCAGCATATCAGTCTGTACGGACAAGTACTGGATCAGCGAGAGAATATATTCAAGCGATAAACAAGTGTGACTGTTGCCATTGTTAAAAACATTTCGGTCAAGTGTTAAAATAGAACAAAAATTAAACGTAATATATGTTCATTTGCATAAGTATTTCATGCATGTAATATATGGACTATCGACAGATGGATTTAATAGATAGTTTATAACGTTTCAAGTTGTTTGCCAAATGTAACAGCCCCACTCCAGGATCTGACTGGTCAGATTTCCGTTAGATCTCGTGTGATTTATGTCTGAAAAAAATCAAAGAATGATGATATCTGTTGTACATTATGACCATATTTTATTTTTAATGTTTTGATGTTATCTATTATGCCATTATTGTTAGATATTTGAGCGAGCTAGAAATTTGCTGTGCGTGGCAGACAACGTGGTATCACAGATGTCGTACACTCTATCGAAGCATGTGAGGTGGCAGAGCATGATGGTTGACCTTCAGCAGTACTTCCTCAATGAAACATTCGGAGAAAACAGCTCAATGCAAGACCTCAATAAGAAAGTGAAGACGTGCATCACAGCTGTTCGCTTGGGTCAAGGTTAGAAAGCTTGGGGTCAAGGTTAGAAAGCTTGGGTCAAGGTTAGAAAGCTTGAGTCAAGGTCAGAAAGCTTGGGTCAAGGTTACAAAGCTTGGGGTCAAGGTTAGAAAGCTTGGGTCAAGGTTAGAAAGTTTGGAAAACGTACTGCACCATATTTCACACTTCAACGCCTGTCTATGACAGTTTATGGGATCACATTAGATTGGTAAATGTCTTGAAAACTTAATAGAAAAATCTAAAATAGCTCAGCATTTTGTATGTATATACAAAGAAGGAATTTACCGTGTTTAAATCTGCAAATCATAGCTAGTGACGTCAATCGTGACATCATTTTACTAGCATTTTACTTACACGGCAGAGGCTCGCCTTGTATATTTTATCCAACACGCCTAATAAATTAAAATATATAAGACAGTAACCTAATATTCTCTATTTATTTACAGGAGTGGAATTATTTTGTAATGTTATTTGTCTGACGGATTTTGAAGACAAACAACATGAAACTATCTGATTTCATTTTTATGACTGTTTTATATCATTATATATTATATTATATCATTTATGACCATTTTTAGCAAATAAAAATTATTTTATTTGTTTTCCAAATAATCGACTTTAAATTGAATATTGGTTACCATATCACTGGAAATAATGAAATTGAATAGAATTTGCCAATTAATGTTGTTTTAATAATTTATAATAGAAACATGTCAGTTGGAATATGAGGATCTGAGGCTGCTGAACCTCGCCAGAACCACGGTGGTGTTATCCTTAGTCTGTACACATGGATCCAAACTCGCTCTCCTTTTACCCTCATGGCGATGGATTCCATTATGAATGAGTTCTTGAGAGAGATTAGTCTAAAATTGTAAGAACTTGTTTCGCTATCCAGTTAAGATCAGTCTAAAATTATTGTAAGAACTTGTTTCGCTATCCAGTTAAGATTAGTCTAAAATTGTAAGAACTTGTTTCGCTATCCAGTTAAGATCAGTCTAAAATTGTAAGAACTTGTTTCGCTATCCAGTTAAGATCAGTCTAAAATTATTGTAAGAACTTGTTTCGCTATCCAGTTAAGATCAGTCTAAAATTATTGTAAGAACTTGTTTCGCTATCCAGTTAAGATTAGTCTAAAATTGTAAGAACTTGTTTCGCTATCCAGCTAAGATTAGTCTAAAATTGTAAGAACTTGTTTCGCTATCCAGTTAAGATCAGTCTAAAATTATTGTAAGAACTTGTTTCGCTATCCAGCTGAGATCAGTCTAAAAGTGTAAGAACTTGTTTCGCTATCCAGCTAAAATAAATTTATATAGCAAATTATAGGGTCAGTCTGTTTTATTTTGTGTTTTTTAATTATATATTTTGCAGATATCCAGCCCAGTCCTGATGTGCTGGAGCATTGTGCGGCATTTCTTCTCAATATACGAGAATGGACTTATCTTATGAATATGGAAAACACAAACAGCGGGCATATAGAAGTAAGACCAATCAATGTCAAATAATGCACAAGCAGAATATTAAACATGCAACTTACTGTGTTATATGATACAGTTTGGCGCATGATATGCCTAAAGTGCATTAATGTACATATAGTGTTGTATCTGTATCAAATTCTTGTGTGGCGTAAAATCTGCACAGGGCTCATTCTAGAGGGCGATTTGGGCGAAATAATCGCCCTAGGGACACTGACTTCACCTCCTTTTACAATTTTCATACCAAATTTTGTCCACAGGCCCATTCTATTCAAATGTTGTGTTTAATGGTCATACTGTGCATTTTAACCATATTTTGTTGAAATTTATTAAATAACACCATATAAGTACGCGATCGTGTGCTTTCTCACTTCTCCCAAAAATTCTGACCTAGAATGAACCCTGCTGCACAAACATGTTTTGATATTTCTAAAGAAATTCATTCAAATGATATTCTAATGACCCTCTACAAACTTATCCGCCCAGGGACAAACTAACCAAAATTGCAATGTTTCATGTGACATAGTTTTGCAACATGGCCGTTGTAAAATTTCAAAATTGCAATTGTTGTCTTCAAAATGAAATAAATCAATAATAAAGTTGTTCATAATGTATGGACAATTGCTTTAAAGCGACACTACATCAGTGAAAAAGTAAATTTCTTCAGAATGTAATTTCCTATTATATTGTATAATTGTTTTCCAAATATTTGCCTCAAAAACTGAATATTTCAGCAAATAAACAACGTCGTATGCGCGGTTTGTTGACATAACAAAATAATGTAAACAGGGTCGACATCCATGCGTAATACAACGAGTGTATCCTGAATAACACTATTTATGGTACAGATTTACTGTTATATCTCACATTTGTGCCTATGCATATTTATTTGTAGACTAATCTTAGTCAAAATATCTCTTAAGCGACAGTATCACGCGTTTAGTATTGACTCCAATGACAAACAAACGTCAATTCAGGAGCGTGGATGAACGTTAAATGAAATGCTCCTTTCACTTTTGAAAGTTTGTAAACCACAAAAACACTGTTTATTGATTCATTGTTAGAATGTGTTGTAGCAATGCATTTATACGTGAAACAATGTAATTGATGCGATGTAATGTCACATATGTAATCATAATGGTTATAACATTCAACAAATAATTATCCCAATATCTCACACACTTGTAATCAACGTTCCCTTTATCTAACGAGCACCATGTATCAACATGTATATGTCGGTTATCATAGCATTACCTAGATAGAGGCGGATCATCTTGCAGATATGTCGGTTAAGAGTGTGTGTGGACATTGATGATATGTACTGTCCAACTTTGTGCCTCAACGAGTTAACTAGAACACCACCGTTGGCTCGAACACGTCTTCTGGTCCCGGCGATAATCTCTATATAATGCATATTGTTCTACCTTCGATGATTTGAACACGGATGACTGGAACTCTCGAACCAGATCACTTGTCCCATGAAATCAATTACTACTTCAATTAACACCTTTTGTTCAAACACAATTGACCGAGTGCCCACCAGGTCTGCTTGTCTCAGAATATGTTTACACATTATCATTTTTCTCTGATTTAATTGACATCTCTTTTCATCTGTACACGCATATAATTTACACATTGTGAAATTGACAAGTACTATTCTATCATTAATATCTTTCACTCACGGCTGCTTTTTTATCCATTTTTTCAATAGGTATTAAAGGTAATTATGTACAGAACAGACATATTACACACTTACTGAGTTAAAGATGCACTCCTTATGCAAGTCATTGCTCAAATCCGACTTTAATAAAGATAATACGCACATCAGACGACAATCAGTGACTGCTTTAACAATTAAGCAATTATATCTTGTATGTAACATGTCCATGTGTTAAATCCCTGTACATTATTATCAGTACCTACTGATTGACACATTCTATTTTTAGAATGCATAACTCTACCTGACATTTAATGTAGATTTAAACCATTTGTCATTGAATTGCATAACATATTTGCCAAAATTATAGATATTCTTTATTATGATATCATTAACATGATAAACAGGGTGACCAACATTAAAGTAAAAAATCATTCAACATGATTATGAAACGTTGTCGTATAAACACGGATTCGTATCAAACCACGAGAGAAGGATATATTGGAAGTATTGTATAAACCAGTATACAACAGTAAGCTCCTAATACACTTAATTTCTAAATATCATGGGCCACTCCAGACTGACTATCCTTGACTCGAACCATCCACGACAGGAACCATTATTACGAAGTTGGACTGTAATGCCTTATTTTAGTAATTAATTGCAAACAAATAGTTGTACCCACAATGAACACAAATGCATTGAATTGAAAGCTTGTTGAGTTGAAATTCTCGCATCAGGGTATACACTGAATAATACCATTGAATTACATTTATTTTACATAGCATGCTTGTGGGGGGAGATATACATTTTACATACCATGCTTGTGGGGGGAGATATACATTTTACATACCATGCTTGTGGGGGGAGATATACATTTTACATAGCATGCTTGTGGTGGGAGATATACATTTTACATACCATACTTGTGGGGGAGATATACATTTTACATAGCATGCTTGTGGGGGGGAGATATACATTTTACATACCATGCTTGTGGGGGAGATATACATTTTACATACCATGCTTGTGGGGGGAGATATACATTTTACATACCATGCTTGTGGTGGGAGATATACATTTTACATACCATGCCTGTGGTGGGAGATATACATTTTACATACCATGCTTGTGGTGGGAGATATACATTTTACATAGCATGCTTGTGGGGGAGATATACATTTTACATACCATGCTTGTGGTGGGAGATATACATTTTACATACCATGCCTGTGGTGGGAGATATACATTTTACATACCATGCTTGTGGTGGGAGATATACATTTTACATAGCATGCTTGTGGTGGGAGATATACATTTTACATACCATGCTTGTGGTGGGAGATATACATTTTACATACCATGCTTGTGGTGGGAGATATACATTTTACATAGCATGCTTGTGGGGGGAGATATACATTTTACATACCATGCCTGTGGTGGGAGATATACATTTTACATACCATGCCTGTGGTGGGAGATATACATTTTACATACCATGCTTGTGGTGGGAGATATACATTTTACATACCATGCCTGTGGGGGGAGATATACATTTTACATACCATGCTTGTGGTGGGAGATATACATTTTACATACCATGCTTGTGGGGGGGGGGAGATATACATTTTACATACCATACTTGTTGGAGGAGATATACAGTTTACATACCATACTTGTTGGAGGAGATACATTTTCGCTCCACCCCAAGGTACATGTTAACCTCGAGTATATATTTGTACTTACAGGCATGTAGGCTGGTGTCGGCATTACTCAGTCAACTGCCTTCCATCAAAAATGCTCGAAAACCTGCCCGGGACCTCTGGGACACGAGTAAGTTGCTAGTGACTTTGCGTAATCATTAACGCTATCAATAATATATGGCCTTGTGGAAAGTCAGTGGTTCTACATGTGTTTGAAACAATGCTTGAATGGTCGTTCGTGAAGGAGGAAAGTGGAGTACCCAGAGAAAACTCACCTGTCCGATCTAGCGATGACCACACTACCATCTCGCATACTTGTCCGAAGATGAAACTTGTTAGAAGTGAGCGTGCTCACCACTGCGCTAAGCGTGAGCGTGCTAACCACTGCGCTAATCGTGAGCGTGCTAACTACTGCGCTAATCGTGAGCGTGCTAACCACTGCGCTAAGCGTGAGCATGCTAACCACTGCGCTAATCGTGAGCGTGCTAACCACTGCGCTAAACGTGAGTGTGCTAACCACTGCGCTAATCGTGAGCGTGCTAACCACTGTGCTAATCGTGAGCGTGCTAACCACTGTGCTAATCGTGAGCGTGCTAACCACTGTGCTAATCGTGAGCGTGCTAACCACTGTGCTAATCGTGAGTGTGCTAACCACTGTGCTAATCGTGAGCGTGCTAACCACTGCGCTAATCATGAGCATGCTAACCACTGCGCTAATCATGAGCATGCTAACCACTGTGCTAATCGTGAGCGTGCTAACCACTGCGCTAATCATGAGCATGCTAACCACTGCGCTAAACGTGAGCATGCTAACCACTGTGCTAATCATGAGCGTGGTAACCACTGCGCTAAACGTGAGCGTGCTAACCACTGCTCTAATTGTGAGCGTGCTAACCACTGCTCTAATCATGAGCGTGCTAACCACTGCTCTAATCATGAGCATGCTAACCACTGCTCTAATCATGAGCGTGCTAACCACTGCGCTAATTGTGAGCATGCTAACCACTGTGCTAATCATGAGCGTGCTAACCACTGCGCTAATCGTGAGCGTGCTAACCACTGCGCTAATCGTGAGCGTGCTAACCACTGTGCTAATCGTGAACGTGCTAACCACTGTGCTAATCGTGAGCGTGCTAACCACTGTGATAATCGTGAGCGTGCTAACCACTGTGCTAATCGTGAGCGTGCTAACCACTGCTCTAATTGTGAGCATGCTAACCACTGCGCTAATCGTGAGCGTGCTAACCACTGCGCTAATCATGAGCATGCTAACCACTGCGCTAATCATGAGCATGCTAACCACTGCGCTAATCATGAGCATGCTAACCACTGTGCTAATCGTGAGCGTGCTAACCACTGCGCTAATCATGAGCATGCTAACCACTGCGCTAAACGTGAGCATGCTAACCACTGTGCTAATCATGAGCATGGTAACCACTGCGCTAAATGTGAGCGTGGTAACCACTGCTCTAATTGTGAGCATGCTAACCACTGTGCTAATCATGAGCGTGCTAACCACTGCTCTAATCATGAGCGTGCTAACCACTGCTCTAATCATGAGTGTGCTAACTACTGCTCTAATCATGAGCGTGCTAACTACTGCTCTAATCGTGAGCGTGTTCACCACTGCGCTAATCGGACTAGATGCTCTTGATGTTACGGCAAAGACGAACAAACAAACACTTTCGATCACTGAAGGTTTTTGTAATATCATGCTTATGTAGTTCAGTCTGAGTTTACTGTGTGAAATGTCTTTCAGAATATGTTTATTATCAGGTAACTAGATTCGGAGATTTGTTTTTCTGAGGTTACATTAGTATGAAACCTAGATGTGTGTACCTCAATTAAGTAACTAAATGATTTAGTTATAGAGGCTACTTTATCTTCCCTTCCATAAGGACTTCTTGAAACACATTATGTACATAAAAATAGTAGAAACTATGAAAACAGTGCATGCATATGTAAAAATGAAATACAATTTTAAAAATGTTGTTATGGATTTATTATAGTTATAAGACAACAATATTGAGATTTATCAAAGCTTCATCCATTGTTGGTAGTTTTAGATATCTTCGTCTTTCATTTGCACAGCCAAGAAATGTGTTGTTAGGTAAACTGCCCGCCGGCGATATATCCCGAAATGGTGCTGATGCAGGCGTAAAACCCGAAATATAACATAACATATATATAACATATCATTTGTACAGCGCTCACTCCGGAGTATTGTCGTACAAAGTCAGTGAGTTGCGGTGATGAAGACGCACACATTTGAAGCAGTTAGAGTTAGACAAATTTACGTGTTCCGATTTAGTACATAGTTCCCACGGCATGTGAAAATAGTCAAAAACACTGATAAGATCTTATCTTGGCAGCCATTTTGACTGGCAAGTTTTATTAACGTGTTAACACTACCGACCTATCAAATTTAGAAAAATTTAGGTTTAATAGTTTCCAGTTAATCAATATCAACATAGATAAAGTATGAGTGATAATGTCCGCCTCCGTGGTCGAGTGGTTACGGTCGCTGACTTGTATACACTGTAACCTACCATCACTGATGGTCATAGGTTCGAGTCCCGCTCAGACCGTGTCTCATTTATATGAACAAGTTGGCAGTTTCTTACGGAGGTTGGTGCACCCAAGTACTGGTTAACCGTTGGAGCCTGCCCAGGAAAGGTGTTGTTAGGTAAATTGCCCGCCAGCGATATAGCCCAAAATGGTGCTGATGCAGGCGTAAAACCCGAAATATAACATAATGAGTGATAGTACTGAGACAATATTGCACATTTTGTTAAATAAAGTTTGATTATTGGGAAGGGCCGTTTTCTAATGTTGATTATAACTTGTGGCCCGACCCTTTTGCTATGTTACACACATGTATATATGTGCCTTATAATCTGTTAGCTTATTTCACATCTGATTCCTGCTCGTATGTAATATTGTATTGTCGAATGTATTACATATGCAATCAAATATGGCTAATTATAATATCTGATCAATGTTGCCAATCAAAATGGCAGTCACAGTAGTTTATACAAAATTTATTTTAGCTCGATTGTGAAACAAGTTCTTTCAACTTATATTAATCACTCTCGAGACCTCATTCCTGATGGAATCCATCGCCATGAAGGAGAGAGAAGAGGCAATGTGGAATTTAAATGCCTTGCCTAAGGACACAATCGTAATGGCTCCACTCCGGACCTTTCGCACCTGAAGCGAACGCGCATCCACTGCGCTATCACGACAGTCACAGTAGGAATGATGACGTCACACGGAAACTATATATTGGGAAACAAGTCGCAACATTTGGACTGGGATATTGTGATTTGGTTTTGTTTATTTGTTATTTTGGATAAGAAAGTTTATAAACTATGCTGAGAAACGATTGAACCCTAATATTGTGAATTGGTTTAGTTGATTTGTTTATATTGGATTAGAAAGTATGTCATCTATTCTGAGACGTGTGTATAATTGTGTTTGTTTTCTATTTTAGTTGTTACTATATATAGTACCAATGCTCAACATAAACGTACATCTAGCGGGAGAGACAGTGCCATGTACAGAGATTCACAACTTGGCATATTGCCAAGAGATTTCTTCAAACTGTTTTTACAGAAATTAAGGGTAATTATGTACTGATATTGTCTTACGCATCTGTAATTGGAACATATTTGCTTCTATCTTGTTGTGGCAATTAAATTCAATGCCCCAAAATGTGTAACCTCTAGCAATGTGTGTGAGGTGTCTTCAACTCTCTAGCAATGTGTGTGATGTGTCTTCAACTCTCTAGCAATGTGTGTGATGTGTCTTCAACTCTCTAGCAATGTGTGTGATGTGTCTTCAACTCTCTAGCAATGTGTGTGATGTGTCTTCAACTCTCTACAATGTGTGTGACGTGTATTCAACTCTAGCAAGGTGTGTGATGTGTCTACAACTCTCTAGCAATGTGTGTGATGTGTCCTCAACTCTCTAGCAATGTGTGTGATGTGTATTCAACTCTCTAGCAAGGTGTGTTATGTGTCTTCAACTCTCTAGCAATGTGTGTGATGTGTCTTCAACTCTCTAGCAATGTGTGTGGTGTGTCTTCAACTCTCTAGCAATGTGTGTGATGTGTCTTCAACTCTCTAGCAATGTGTGTGATGTGTATTCAACTCTCTAGCAATGTGTGTGGTGTGTCTTCAACTCTCTAGCAATGTGTGTGATGTGTCTTCAACTCTCTAGCAATGTGTGTGATGTGTATTCAACTCTCTAGCAATGTGTGTGGTGTGTCTTCAACTCTCTAGCAATGTGTGTGATGTGTCTTCAACTCTCTAGCAATGTGTGTGATGTGTATTCAACTCTCTAGCAATGTGTGTGGTGTGTCTTCAACTCTCTAGCAATGTGTGTGATGTCCAGCTCCTAGACAATACATATACAGTGCAATCCCTCAAAACCCCCTCTAAACGTTTTTCCCCGTCCCGATATTTTTCCTGATTTATTCAATGTAAAAAAACACCTCTATTAACTGAGAACCCTCTTCCCAACACCGGACAAGTTTTCGGAACCATGTGTGCACATTTCTATTTAATTATCCCTGAAAATACTGGTAGTGAAAATCCTGATCCAAACGCCCTTAGTTTTGTCTGAAATTGAACACCGTGTTTTGATCAATCAATTACACATAATTTGTTGGCATATTGTTTACTCCAATGTGTGTCTGACAGGCGGTGTTGTTGTGAGAACCATACAAGTGTGATAATCACTGGACATTATTTTATATTTATATTCTTTGTAAGGAATCGGAGGTTTGTTTTCATGTTTGAGGAATTAGGTTTAATACAATCTAGTAATTACATATGAACGGGATTTCACAAAAGGGAATCTATCATTATTTAATGTAACAGTGACTATTTTCAGTAATCAGTCTTGATAATTACAGATAAAATACGAGACTGACGAGTCATTGTATACTGGTAACAATTTTGAGCTAATTTTGTTTTCAATATATTTTCTTCCACATTTGGAAGTAATTTAGTTCTTTAGTGTAACCGCCAAAATCTAAGCATGTATCAGCCTCCGTCTAAGCGTCGTAGAGAGTGTGACTGTCCCTTGAGGACAAATTGAAATTGATCAAAGAGTCACTGTCCTCCCCCCTCCCCCAAAACCCCCTCTGAACAAACAAACTCTCCAAACCAACGTGTCCTCTGGTCCGCATGCCGTTCGGTGTAACAGATTTATTTCACTGTATTCTCTGACTGAGTATCAAACTAGAGACCCCTTGATCTTGGATCCAGTGATGTACTACTTGATCATCCTCTGATCAAACCAAGTCCGCCTCCGTGGTCGAGTGGTTACGGTCGCTGACTTGTATACCACTGTAACCTATCATCACTGATGGTCATGGGTTCGAGCCCCGCTCGGACCGTGTTTCATTTATATGAAAAAGTTGGCAGTTTCTTACGGAGGATGGTGCACCCAAGTACTGGTTAACCGCTGGAGCCTGCCCAGGAAAGGTGTTGTTAGGTAAACTGCCCGCCGTCGATATAGCCCAAAATGGTGCTGATGCAGGCGTAAAACCCGAAATATAACATAACATAACTGATCAAACCAACACAAACAAACTCCCAAATATTGCAGTGTGACAATTTCAATATTCAGTATATCTGTGTATTGTACTTACAGGAATCACAAGCATTGAGTGTGTTTATATCTGTGTATTGTACTTACAGAAACCACAAACACTGAGTGTGTTTATATCTGTGTATTGTACGTACATAAACCACAAGCACTTAGTGTGTTTATATCTGTGTATTGTACGTACATGAACCACAAGCACTGAGTGTGTTTATATCTGTGTATTGTACGTACATGAACCACAAGCATTGAGTGTGTTTATATCTGTGTATTGTACGTACAGGAACCACAAGCACTTAGTGTGTTTATATCTGTGTATTGTACGTACATGAACCACAAGCACTGAGTGTGTTTATATCTGTGTATTGTACGTACATGAACCACAAGCATTGAGTGTGTTTATATCTGTGTATTGTACGTACATGAACCACAAGTATTGAGTGTGTTTATATCTGTGTATTGTACGTACATGAACCACAAGTATTGAGTGTGTTTATATCTGTGTATTGTACTTACTTACAGGAACCACAAGCACTGAGTGTGTTTATATCGCTCATGACCAAGCTCTACAATATTCTAAAGGTAAGACAATTTATATGCAATGGTTGGATGATGAACCCTCCGCGTGTATATACAATGGTTGGATGATGAACCCTCCGCGTTTATATACAATGGCTGGACGATGAACCCTCCGCGTGTATATACAATGGTTGGACGATGAACCCTCCGCGTGTATATACAATGGTTGGACGATGAACCCTCCCTCCGCGTGTATATACAATGGTTGGATGATGAACTCTCCGCGTGTATATACAATGGTTGGACGATGAACCCTCCGCGTGTATATACAATGGTTGGATGATGAACCCTCCGCGTGTATATACAATGGTTGGACGATGAACCCTCCGCGTGTATATACAATGGTTGGACGATGAACCCACCGCGTGTATATACAATGGTTGGATGATGAACCCTCCGCGTGTATATACAATGGTTGGATGATGAACCCTCCGCGTGTATATACAATGGTTGGATGATGAACCCTCCCTCCGCGTGTATATACAATGGTTGGAGGATGAACCCTCCTCCGCGTGTATATACAATGGTTGGACGATGAACCATCCCTCCGCGTGTATATACAATGGTTGGAGGATGAACCCTCCCTCCGCGTGTATAGACAATGGTTGGACGATGAACCCTCCCTCCGCGTGTATAGACAATGGTTGGACGATGAACCCTCCCTCCGCGTGTATATACAATGGTTGGAGGATGAACCCTCCGCGTGTATATACAATGGTTGGACGATGAACCCTCCGCGTGTATATACAATGGTTGGACGATGAACCCTCCGCGTGTATATACAATGGTTGGAGGATGAACCCTCCGCGTGTATATACAATGGTTGGACGATGAACCCTCACTCCGCGTGTATATACAATGGTTGGATGATGAACCCTCCCTCCGCATGTATATACAATGGTTGGATGATGACCCTCCCTCCGCGTGTATATACAATGGTTGGAGGATGAACCCTCCGCGTGTATATACAATGGTTGGATGATGAACCCTCCCTCCGCGTGTATATACAATGGTTGGACGATGAACCCTCCCTCCGCGTGTATATACAATGTATGGACGATGAACCCTCCCTCCGCGTGTATATACAATGGTTGGACGATGAACCTCCCTCCGCGTGTATATACAATGGTTGGATGATGAACCCTCCGCGTGTATATACAATGGTTGGATGATGAACCCTCCGCGTGTATATACAATGGTTGAACGATGAACCCACCGCGTGTATATAAAATGGTTGGACGATGAACCCTCCCTCCGCGTGTATATACAATGGTTGGACGATGAACCCTCCGTGTGTATATACAATGGTTGGACGATGAACCCTCCGCGTGTATATACAATGGTTGGATGATGAACCCTCCGCGTGTATATACAATGGTTGGATGATGAACCCTCCCTCCGCGTGTATATACAATGGTTGGACGATGAACCCTCCGCGTGTATATACAATGGTTGGATGATGAACCCTCCCTCCGCGTGTATATACAATGGTTGGACGATGAACCCTCCGCGTGTATATGCAATGGTTGGATGATGAACCCTCCCTCCGCGTGTATATACAATGGTTGGATGATGAACCCTCCGCGTGTATATACAATGGTTGTACGATGAACCCTCCGCGTGTATATACAATGGTTGGACGATGAACCCTCCGCGTGTATATGCAATGGTTGGACGATGAACCCTCCGCGTGTATCTACAATGGTTGGATGATGAACCCTCCGCGTGTATACACAATGGTTGGATGATGAACTCTCCGTGTATATACAATGGTTGGAGGATGAACCCTCCGCGTGTATATACAATGGTTGGATGATGAACCCTCAATCCGCGTGTATATACAATGGTTGGATGATGAACCCTCCGCGTGTATATACAATGGTTGGATGATGAACCCTCCGCGTGTATATACAATGGTTGGAGGATGAACCCTCCGCGTGTATATACAATGGTTGGATGATGAACCCTCCGCGTGTATATACAATAGTTGGATGATGAACCCTCACTCCGCGTGTATATACAATGGTTGGATGATGAACCCTCACTCCGCGTGTATATACAATGGTTGGATGATGAACCCTCCGCGTGTATATACAATAGTTGGATGATGAACCCTCCGCGTGTATATACAATGGTTGGAGGATGAACCCTCCGTGTGTATATACAATGGTTGGACGATGAACCCTCACTCCGCGTGTATATACAATGGTTGGATGATGAACCCTCCCTCCGCATGTATATACAATGGTTGGATGATGAACCCTCCCTCCACGTGTATATACAATGGTTGGATGATGAACCCTCCCTCCGCGTGTATATACAATGGCTGGATGATGAACCCTCCGCGTGTATATACAATGGCTGGACGATGAACGCTCCCTCCGCGTGTATATACAATGGTTGGATGATGAACCCTCCGCGTGTATATACAATGGTTGGACGATGAACCCTCCGCGTGTATATACAATGGTTGGACGATGAACCCTCCGCGTGTATATACAATGGTTGGATGATGAACCCTCCCTCCGCGTGTATTACAATGGTTGGAGGATGAACCCTCCGCGTGTATATACAATGGTTGGATGATGAACCCTCCCTCCGCGTGTATATACAATGGTTGGATGATGAACCTCCGCGTGTATATACAATGGTTGGACGATGAACCCTCCCTCCGCGTGTATATACAATGGTTGGACGATGAACCCTCCTCCGCGTGTATATACAATGGTTGGATGATGAACCCTCCCTCCGCGTGTATATACAATGGCTGGACGATGAACCCTCCCTCCGCGTGTATATACAATGGTTGGATGATGAACCCTCCGCGGTATATACAATGGTTGGAGGATGAACCCTCCGCGTGTATATACAATGGTTGGATGATGAACCTCCGCGTGTATATACAATGGTTGGATGATGAACCCTCCGCATGTATATACAATGGTTGGAGGATGAACCCTCCGCGTGTATATACAATGGTTGGACGATGAACTCCGCGTGTATATACAATGGTTGGAGGATGAACCCTCCGTGTGTATATACAATGGTTGGACGATGAACCCTCCGTGTATATAGAATGGTTGGATGATGAACCCTCCCTCCGCGTGTATATACAATGGTTGGAGGATGAACCCTCCGTGTGTATTTACAATGGTTGGATGATGAACCCTCCCTCCGCGTGTATATACAATGGTTGGACGATGAACCCTCCCTCCGCGTGTATATACAATGTATGGACGATGAACCCCCTCCGCGTGTATATACAATGGTTGGACGATGAACCTCTCCCTCCGCGTGTATATACAATGGTTGGATGATGAACCCTCCGCGTGTATATACAATGGTTGGATGATGAACCCTCCGCGTGTATATACAATGGTTGGACGATGAAACCACCGCGTGTATATACAATGGTTGGACGATGAACCTCCCTCCACGTGTATATACAATGGTTGGATGATGAACCCTCCGCGTGTATATACAATGGTGGATGATGAACCCTCCGCGTGTATATACAATGGTTGGACGATGAACCCACCGCGTGTATATACAATGGTTGGACGATGAACCCTCCCTCCACGTGTATATACAATGGTTGGATGATGAACCCTCCGCGTGTATATACAATGGTTGGACGATGAACCCTCCGTGTGTATATACAATGGTTGGACGATGAACCCTCCGCGTGTATATACAATGGTTGGATGATGAACCCTCGCGTGTATATACAATGGTTGGATGATGAACCCTCCCTCCGCGTATATATACAATGGTTGGACGATGAACCCTCCGCGTGTATATACAATGGTGGATGATGAACCCTCCCTCCGCGTGTATATACAATGGTTGGACGATGAACCCTCCGCGTGTATATGCAATGGTTGGATGATGAACCCTCCCTCCGCGTGTATATACAATGGTTGGATGATGAACCCTCCGCGTGTATATACAATGGTTGTACGATGAACCCTCCGCGTGTATATACAATGGTTGGACGATGAACCCTCCGCGTGTATATGCAATGGTTGGACGATGAACCCTCCGCGTATATACAATGGTTGGATGATGAACCCTCCGCGTGTATATACAATGGTTGGATGATGAACTCTCCGCGTGTATATACAATGGTTGGAGGATGAACCCTCCGCGTGTATATACAATGGTTGGATGATGAACCCTCAATCCGCGTGTATATACAATGGTGGATGATGAAACCTCCGCGTGTATATACAATGGTTGGATGATGAACCCTCCGCGTGTATATACAATGGTTGGAGGATGAACCCTCCGCGTGTATATACAATGGTTGGATGATGAACCCTCCGCGTGTATATACAATAGTTGGATGATGAACCCTCACTCCGCGTGTATATACAATGGTTGGATGATGAACCCTCACTCCGCGTGTATATACAATGGTTGGATGATGAACCCTCCGCGTGTATATACAATAGTTGGATGATGAACCCTCCGCGTGTATATACAATGGTTGGACGATGAACCCTCCCTCCGCGTGTATAGACAATGGTGGACGATGAACCCTCACTCCGCGTGTATATACAATGGTTGGATGATGAACCCTCCCTCCGCATGTATATACAATGGTTGGATGATGAACCCTCCCTCCACGTGTATATACAATGGTTGGACGATGAACCCTCCCTCCGCGTGTATATACAATGGTTGGACGATGAACCCTCCTCCGCGTGTATATACAATGGCTGGACGATGAACCCTCCCTCCGCGTGTATATACAATGGTTGGATGATGAACCCTCCGCGTGTATATACAATGGTTGGAGGATGAACCCTCCGCGTGTATATACAATGGTTGGACGATGAACCCTCCGCGTGTATATACAATGGTTGGACGATGAACCCTCCGCATGTATATACAATGGTTGGAGGATGAACCCTCCGCGTGTATATACAATGGTGGACGATGAACCCTCCGCGTATATACAATGGTTGGACGATGAACCCTCCGCGTGTATATACAATGGTTGGACGATGAACCCTCCGCGTGTATATAGAATGGTTGGATGATGAACCCTCCCTCCGCGTGTATATACAATGGTTGGAGGATGAACCTCCACGTGTATTTACAATGGTTGGATGATGAACCCTCCCTCCGCGTGTATATACAATGGTTGGACGATGAACCTCCCTCCGCGTGTATATACAATGGTTGGAGGATGAACCCTCCGTGTGTATATACAATGGTTGGACGATGAACCCTCACTCCGCGTGTATATACAATGGTTGGATGATGAACCCTCCCTCCGCATGTATATACAATGGTTGGATGATGAACCCTCCCTCCACGTGTATATACAATGGTTGGATGATGAACCCTCCCTCCGCGTGTATATACAATGGCTGGATGATGAACCCTCCGCGTGTATATACAATGGCTGGACGATGAACCCTCCGTGTGTATATACAATGGTTGGAGATGAACCCTCCGCGTGTATATACAATGGTGGATGATGAACCCTCCGCGTGTATATACAATGGTTGGATGATGAACCCTCCTCCGCGTGTATATACAATGGTTGGATGATGAACCCTCCGCGTGTATATACAATGGTTGGATGATGAACCCTCCCTCCGCGTGTATATACAATGGTTGGACGATGAACCCTCCGCGTGTATATACAATGGTTGGACGATGAACCCTCCCTCCGCGTGTATATACAATGGTTGGACGATGAACCCTCCCTCCGCGTGTATATACAATGGTTGGACGATGAACCCTCCGCGTGTATATACAATGGTTGGACGATGAACCCTCCGCGTATATATACAATGGTTGGATGATGAACCCTCCGCGTGTATATACAATGGTTGGATGATGAACTCTCCGCGTGTATATACAATGGTTGGAGGATGAACCCTCCGCGTGTATATACAATGGTTGGATGATGAACCCTCCGCGTGTATATACAATGGTTGGATGATGAACCCTCCGCGTGTATATACAATGGTTGGATAATGAACTCTCCCTCCGCGTGTATATACAATGGTTGGATGATGAACCCTCCCTCCGCGTGTATATACAATGGTTGGAGGATGAACCCTCCGTGTGTATATACAATGGTTGGACGATGAACCCTCACTCCGCGTGTATATACAATGGTTGGATGATGAACCCTCCCTCCGCGTGTATTTATTGAGTTATTTATGTACAATGGTTGGACGATGAACCCTCCGTGTGTATTTGGTTGGTGTGAACCCTCCTGCGTGTATATACAATGGTTGGACGATGAACCCTCCTGGTGTTTGTTGGGTGTTGGTGTTTGTTGGGTGTTGGTGTTTTGGTTGGTGTGTGGTGTTTTGGTTGGTGTGTGGTGTTTTGGTTGGTGGGTGTTTTGGTTGGGGTTGGTGTTTTGGTTGGGTGTGGTGTTTTGGTTGGGTGTGCGTGTATATACAATGGTTGGATGATGAACCCTCCGCGTGTATATACAATGGTTGGATGATGAACCCTCCCTCCGCGTGTATATACAATGGTTGGACGATGAACCCTCCGCGTGTATATACAATGGTTGGATGATGAACCCTCCCTCCGCGTGTATATACAATGGTTGGACGATGAACCCTCCGCGTGTATATGCAATGGTTGGATGATGAACCCTCCCTCCGCGTGTATATACAATGGTTGGATGATGAACCCTCCGCGTGTATATACAATGTTGTACGATGAACCCTCCGCGTGTATATACAATGGTTGGACGATGAACCCTCCGCGTGTATATGCAATGGTGGACGATGAACCCTCCGCGTGTATCTACAATGGTGGATGATGAACCCTCCGCGTGTATATACAATGGTTGGATGATGAACTCTCCGCGTGTATATACAATGGTTGGAGGATGAACCCTCCGCGTGTATATACAATGGTTGGATGATGAACCCCAATCCGCGTGTATATACAATGGTTGGATGATGAACCCCCGCGTGTATATACAATGGTTGGATGATGAACCCTCCGCGTGTATATACAATGGTTGGAGGATGAACCTCCGCGTGTATATACAATGGTTGGATGATGAACCCTCCGTGTATATACAATAGTTGGATGATGAACCCTCACTCCGCGTGTATATACAATGGTTGGATGATGAACCCTCACTCCGCGTGTATATACAATGGTTGGATGATGAACCCTCCGCGTGTATATACAATAGTTGGATGATGAACCCTCCGCGTGTATATACAATGGTTGGAGGATGAACCCTCCGTGTGTATATACAATGGTTGGACGATGAACCCTCACTCCGCGTGTATATACAATGGTTGGATGATGAACCCTCCCTCCGCATGTATATACAATGGTTGGATGATGAACCCTCCCTCCACGTGTATATACAATGGTTGGATGATGAACCCTCCGCGTGTATATACAATGGTTGGATGATGAACCCTCCGCGTGTATATACAATGGTTGGATGATGAACTCTCCCTCCGCGTGTATATACAATGGTTGGATGATGAACCCTCCCTCCGCGTGTATATACAATGGTTGGAGGATGAACCCTCCGTGGTGTATATACAATGGTTGGACGATGAACCCTCACTCCGCGTGTATATACAATGGTTGGATGATGAACCCTCCGCGTGTATATACAATGGTTGGAGGATGAACCCTCCGTGTGTATATACAATGGTTGGACGATGAACCCTCCGCGTGTATATACAATGGTTGGACGATGAACCCTCCGCATGTATATACAAGTTGGAGGATGAACCCTCCGCGTGTATATACAATGGTTGGACGATGAACCCTCCGCGTGTATATACAATGGTTGGACGATGAACCCTCCGCGTGTATATACAATGGTGGACGATGAACCTCCCGCGTGTATATAGAATGGTTGGATGATGAACCCTCCCTCCGCGGTATATACAATGGTTGGAGGATGAACCTCCACGTGTATTACAATGGTTGGATGATGAACCCTCCCTCCGCGTGTATATACAATGGTTGGACGATGAACCCTCCCTCGCGTGTATATACAATGTATGGACGATGAACCCTCCCTCCGCGTGTATATACAATGGTTGGGACGATGAACCTCCCTCCGCGTGTATATACAATGGTTGGATGATGAACCCTCCGCGTGTATATACAATGGTTGGATGATGAACCCTCCGCGTGTATATACAATGGTTGGACGATGAACCCACCGCGTGTATATACAATGGTTGGACGATGAACCCTCCCTCCAGTGTATATACAATGGTTGGATGATGAACCCTCCGCGTGTATATACAATGGTTGGATGATGAACCCTCCGCGTGTATATACAATGGTTGGACGATGAACCCACCGCGTGTATATACAATGGTTGGACGATGAACCCTCCCTCCACGTGTATATACAATGGTTGGATGATGAACCCTCCGCGTGTATATACAATGGTTGGACGATGAACCCTCCGTGTGTATAT
>CM026395.1:33210642-33322441 GCA_014843695.1 Archivesica marissinica | reverse complement strand
CCCATACACAGCATCTCTATTCTAACAGCATTACACAGCATCTCTATACTAACAGCATTACCCATACACAGCATCTCTATTCTAACAGCATTACCCATACACAACATTACACAGCATCTCTATTCTAACAGCATTACCCATACACAGCATCTCTATTCTAACAGCATTACCCATACACAGCATCTCTATTCTAACAGCATTACCCATACACAGCATCTCTATTCTAACAGCATTACCCATACACAGCATCTCTATTCTAACAGCATTACACATACACAGCATCTCTATTCTAACAGCATTACCCATACACAACATCTCTATCTACAGCATTACCATACACAGCATCTCTATTCTAACAGCATTACCCATACACACATCTCTATTTAACAGCATTACCATACACAGCATCTCTATTCTAACAGCATTACCCATACACAACATCTTATTCTAACAGCATTACCCTCACAGCATCTCTATTCACAGCATTACCATACACACATACACAGCATCCTATTCTAACAGCTACACAGCATCTCTATTCTAACAGCATTACCCATACACAGCATCTCTATTCTAACAGCATTACCCATACACAGCATCTCTATTCTAACAGCATTACCCATACACAGCATCTCTATTCTAACAGCATTACCCATACACAGCATTACACAGCATCTCTATTCTAACAGCATTACCCATACACAGCATTACACAGCATTACACAGCATCTCTATTCTAACAGCATTACCCATACACAGCATCTCTATTCTAACAGCATTACCCATACACAGCTAGCTACAGATGTGCTTCCCCCAATGATGGTAAGCAGATTTTTTGTAAACATTTTGTAAATTAATAATCAAGTGAGTTATACTTTAGCGATATTTTGCAAAAGAACACTAATAAATTTAAGATTTCGCTAAAAAATATAAATGATTGTCGTATACATATCCTGATTGCAAATTTGGGCATGCATGAACAGACACACAAATTTAAGACTTTAATATAATAAATCACCCGCTGGAGAATCGCGAATAAATTATAGCTCGCACGAATATTAAATGATTTGTATATTTCAGTACAAGTGGTATACATGTAGGCGCTGTCGAGGAGCATGTTTCTCTTCTCATGCAACATGCTCTGCAGAAAAATCCCTCAAACTCTTCGTGGTTACGTACTCAAGCTGATTTACTCTATGGTAAGTGTTATTTCGTGGTAGAAAATCCCTCTAACTCTTCGTGGTTACTTATTCAGCTGATTTACTCTATGGTAAGTGTTATTTCGTGGTAGAAAATCCCTCTAACTCTTCGTGGTTACTTACTCAGCTGATTTACTCATGTTAATGTGTTCAAATATATAGTATATACCCGACCATAAGTTTACCATTTTATGTATTACCGTATATACCCGACCATAAGAATACCATTTTATGTATTACCGTATATACCCGACCATAAGTTTACCATTTTATGTATTACCGTATATACCCGACCATAAGTTTACCATTTTATGTATTACCGTATATACCCGACCATAAGTTTACCTTTTATGTATTACCGATGTATTACCGTATATACCCAACCATAAGAATACCATTTTATGTATTACCGTATATACCCGACATAAGTTTACCATTTTATGTATTACCGTATATACCCGACCATAAGTTACCATTTTATGTATTACCGTATATACCCGACCATAAGTTTACCATTTTATGTATTACCGTATATACCCGACCATAAGTTTACCATTTTATGTATTACCGTATATACCCGACCATAAGTTTACCATTTTATGTATTACCGTATATACCCGACCATAAGTTTACCATTTTATGTATTACCGTATATACCCGACCATAAGTTTACCATTTTATGTATTACCGTATATACCCGACCATAAGAATACCATTTTATGTATTACCGTATATACCCGACCATGAGTTTACCATTTTATGTATTACCGTATATACCCGACCATAAGTTTACCATTTTATGTATTACCGTATATACCCGACCATAAGTTTACCATTTTATGTATTACCGTATATACCCGACCATAAGAATACCATTTTATGTATTACCGTATATACCCGACCATAAGTTTACCATTTTATGTATTACCGTATATACCCGACCATAAGATTACCATTTTATGTATTACCGTATATACCCGACCACAAGTTTACCATTTTATGTATTACCGTATATACCCGACCACAAGTTTACTATTTTATGTATTACCGTATATACCCGACCATAAGTTTACCATTTTATGTATTACCGTATATACCCGACCATTTTATGTATTACCGTATATACCCGACCATAAGTTTACCATTTTATGTATTACCGTATATACCCGACCATGTTATGTATTACCGTATATACCCGACTATAAGCCGACCTTACTCGTTGCCTGCTTTGGTCCGCTTGGAAACCATTTTCAGTATGCAATCGGTATTCAGCTGCCATGAAGTTCTATTAACGTATAAACCAGACCTGCTTCGGTCCACATGCAAAGCACGTTTATATTTTCAGCAAACAATCAGTATTCCGCTGCCATGAAGTTCTACATGGAGGCTGGTATAGTCTCGTCAGAATTCTTCTCCACTGCCGTACCAAAGAGTATATATGATGATAACGTCTACAGAAAAATGATGAAATGCTGCTCATATCTACAGTGTCATACTCAGGTACTTACAATATCATGCTCGGGGTACTTACAGTGTCATACTCGGGTACTTACAAAAACTCAGATACTTACAGTGTCATACTCAGGTACTTACAAAAACTCAGGTACTTACAATGTCATACTCAGGTACTTACAGTGTCATACTCGGGTACTTACAGTGTCATACTTCTGTACTTACAGTGTCATACTTGGGTACTTACAGTGTCATACTTCTTACAGTGTTATACTTACAGTGTCATACTCGGGTACTTACAATGAATGTTATACTCAGGTACTTACAGTGTCAAAATATAGAAAAAGGATTATAATGGAATAAAATATATTTGTAAAATATGTAATAAGAAACATTTTGATTACACCTGTAGGTGGCGGTACTATGTCAGTTCCTGGATGAGATAGATTACTCGACGGCATTCAAGGCATTACAGGAGAAGAATACGTACGACGCCATGGACTCATACTACGTGTGTATCTGGGACATCAGTATACTCGAGTACCTTGTCCGTATCCTTCACATACATATATAGCGACAGGAACTACTTTACAGTGACTGTTTGTCACGTTATATAAGAACAGAGTTTGCCCGTGAGAGAGTAGATGCCACCATTAAGAAATGTTTAGTATAGAGATCTTGTCTGAGGGGCCTGCGTCGAGGACTTCAAGTCACTCGCCCCTCACTGCTGTAGGCTTGAAGTCTGAGGGGCCTGCGTCGTAGGCTTGAAGTCTGAGGGGCCATTGGGAATGTCGAAATCTTGCATGTGAAGAAGCTATCCTGCTGGCTTGTGGAAGGCCAGTGGTTCTACCTGGGTGCCCGTCCATGTCTTCTTCCTGCATCAGCTTGAGAGCCATATGCTGTTGATGCGATTTTATACCCCCATCAGTAACATGAAATCAAACAGGAAACTGCTGTGTTCGTGGTTTGAGATGAAAATTGTAAAATGCAGTGTAAGTTTGAAATTGAACTTGCAAAATGGAATGCTTGAATTTAAATACTTTTGCATTGTTACTTTTTATAGTCCTTAATGACCGATACAGATTTGCACACAAAACGCGGAGAGATGGACAAGAGACAGTCGGCGGTTAGTATGTTATTCCTAGTTGTTATACCTATTCGTAGTTTCTCTATCTATTTAGATAAAGCATATATATAGAGCTATATTGCATGCCCGCAGCTGTTGGCATTGATCTCTGTGTCCTTGTAAGATCTCTTTAATGAGCGTCAGATAATCTGCTATTCTTAGCCCCCCCATAGGAATGGCAGTATTGTTTTTTGGCTCCAAGAGCTATTCTCTAGTTAATGTTGCATTACAGATGCGGGCTCTAACTCAGCTGGACCTGAATAGTAACAACCCTGATGACATCATACAGCGAGCCATACAGATCAGGAAGCGCAAGTTCCTGCGTGCCATCGCAAAACAATATGTCTGAGCACTACGGTGGAGGATTCAGCAGTACTTCCATCAACAAACAAGTCACGAAAATGTTGAATAAAGCGTTACTGTTATTAATTTAATGTCTGGCAAAGGCGTTTTTGTAGAACATTTTATTAGACTATTGTGCTGAAGATTGGAAAATCCTGGTCAGAAAAGATGCATTGTCTCTTTTTTGAAATTATTCATGTGTTCTTTATTCATAATTAAATTATTGATTTGCACCTAAATTAAAAATATGTTCACGTCTCTGTAGTGTTATTAGGTGGAGAAACAATTTGTCACAATGTCGTATTTATTCATGGTTTAGAAATAAATATAACAAGAATATATATCAACTTTAACCAAACAGCAACATCCCACATGTCATGTATACGATAGTAATTGATATAGACCTCCACATAGCCTGGGTGCCTTGTCGATTTTTAAATTCTGGCAAAATGCCACCCTGGGAAACTGGATTTACTTACACCCTCAACAACTCTTCTATCGGAAATCGTTGAACAGGCACGATTATTTCTGAATATACACAAATGCTCCTGTAGACTCATTTACATATAATGTCCCGTTTCTGTGTTATATTGCGTTTAGATGGTAATGGGTCGATTCGGCGTAATTGAACTAAGAACGACTTAAATATTGAGTAAATATGTCAAATGAGATGCACATTGTACTTTTTATCGTTCCGTTGACCCGTAAACAATGGCGGCCAATTATAAAGTTTTATCAACATTGCAGTGCCTCGCTTTTGATTCAAGTATGTCATTAATGGGCCTATTAATAGGATTAATGCTAGTCAATAATTACACGGACAATCCGTCCAGTTTCCCCAGGCTTTGATATGATCAGAAACTCTACAGCCCAATTAATAATCTCGGTGTTAAAATATATTTATTTGACTGACCAGGCCAAATATATCGCCGCCTGTTCACAGGCTAACCTCCACATGTCATGTATACAATAGTAATTGATATAGACTCCCCCACCCCCCACATGCAATGTATATGATAATATAATTCCGTATGAATAGTTTATGTTCATCAGCCTGATACCATTTTGCTATTTGGTCCCATCCCTACACAATGTATATTACTCTAGGGGCTGGGCCCGAGTTGTATGCATTTTTATGTATATGGGAAAACCCACTTTTATATGGTAGTATAGGTCCTAGGCGTTAAAAAAAATGTGGGTTCTCGCTCGAAAACCCTGTAGATTTTTCCCAGCATGCCCCAAAAGTTGCCCACCGGGCAAGAAACCATACCTGTCATATCTCGGCCATTTCTTGAGTGATTTTGACCATCTTTTTTTCAATAGAGGTATTTTTGGGTGTGAAACACGTTTAAAACAATATAAAATCGATATGGAGTCTCTATCAAGTGATTCCAATGTCAATCGAAAATACAGACCATGTTCCACATTCTCCGCCGGGCGAGAAACCATACCGGTCAAATCTCGGCCATTTCTTGAGCGATTTTGACAATCTTTTTTTAAATAGAGTTTTGTTTGGCTGTTGAACAAGTTGATTTGAGAACTAGTTTACATGGTAGGGGCTCTGAAGTTCTTCCGGAGAAACTAAATCAGGTCTGAAATTTTTAATGACACAAATTTATTAAGATTTAACACCCACATCACAATGAAACAGATCTAATTATATGGATTGGTGCAGGCATCATCTTGCAACTTCATGCACTTGCAGAAAGGGGTGCAGCCTACCTCCTCCATGCGGCATGTACATGTGGCTCGAGCACACTTGCCACTGTCCATCGCTTATTCAGAGTCTTGCACCCTTCTCGCTGATACCCAAAATGTAGTGGATCTATGATGCTGGGTTGGAAGATGTGGATAATCGAGTATGTACCGAATAAGGCTCGCATTATGTGTGGAAGCACGTTGGAGGTAAATTTTGATGTGATGAGCCCTTGGTCTGGTGATATATTTGGTGACGAATATTGGTTACTCTCTCTTAAAACCAACACAAGGAATGTTTCAGCATCAGCCTTGGTCTCGGGTGTAATTGTCATTTCTCTACCGAAATTTCTAAGCAATTGGGTGGGTTGGGCTTTGAGGGCAGCTTTCTTGGTGCCTACTCTGCTCGTTGCATCACATCCAGTCAAGCAGTGCAAGGCGGGAAGGACATTGCAAACGTCTTGACCTTGACGTTCATGCAAAATGTGCAGTGGGATAAATCGCAGTTTTTCCGCATCCACCTCGCTTAGTCCTGCTTCTTTCAGGATAGGTAAGTGGTAGAGTAGGGCCACAGCAACGTCAGTGTCGTTGGACAAAACTACACAGGTTTTGTAGCCTGCCTTAGCAAAGTTGAAGGCATGGAGAACCAGCCGCAAGTCTGCCTCGTCTAGCTGTGAGTACAATTCAGGAAGTACTGTTCTGTTGCCTTTATACAAGGAAGTACCTGGCCAGTCGTCGCCCTGCATTGATAGCTGACTCACGACAGTAGGGTGTGGCAAGTCCATGGCGAGACCAGAGACAAGTTTGTAAATAAGCTGTTCCAGCATCATCTTGTTCTGTTGTGATGGCCAGAAGTTAGCCATCTGTGAAAGTGGAGACTCGGGTGTGATTTCAGTTAACACAATCGAAGGTGCAGTACACCTTCTCTCGTGTTCTTGGTCTTTTATGGAAGGCTCTCCCGTATAGATGTCAAAGACATAGAGTCACAGCGGCCATGTTTGTGGTAGATCGCTAAAGTTATATTTCGGGTTTTACGCCTGCATCAGCACCATTTTGGGCTATATCGCCGGCGGGCAGTTTACTTAACAACACCTTTCCTGGGCAGGCTCCAGCGGTTAACCAGTACTTGGGTGCACCAACCTCCGTAAGAAACTGCCAACTTTTTCATATAAATGAGACACGGCCTGAGCGGGGCTCGAACCCGTGACCATCAGTGATGATAGGTTACAGCGGTATACAAGTCAGCGACCTTAACCACTCGACCACGGAGGCGGATAGATCGCTAAAGACACCAGATGTTTTCAGCCCCTGAAGTGGTAGGCGGCGGACTAGGACCATGACGTCGATAATAAATGCAGAATTATCACAATGTATATACTGCACATCAGCATCAGTCTGGACAAGCTCAAGCTCAAGCTCACGTATGAGCAGACTTTTCTCTGGGTGGGTCATGTAGCCGTCGGCGTCAAATATCATGGGACTAGGTACAACATCATACTTGAGGAGCTCATTCGTTGTAATGTGTCTTGTGTCGAGCAATGTCAATAGACTTGTCTGTGATGTTGACTTGTCTCACAGTTTGCTTTACAGTTGACTTCGGCTTGTTGTTCTTTATGCTGATCATTGTATGGATCTTGCGACGGCTGATCGGACTGTCTAGTCGTACATTCCTCGTGATGAAGCGCTCATGGTGAAAATGCTCATAAGCTTCTTTCCCAATGTCTGTCGCATTCAGCAAATCACTTCTTATGTTTTCAGGCATGCCTTGTTTGGTTACAAAGTTGTGACGCTTCTTTGGGCAATCAGTTGAGAAAGGAAACGCTCTTTCCTCAATAAAGCGGACACAGTTCTGAATATTTTCTTCGCTCTTGTTCGTGTAGGATTGGGATGATTCATGATGTACATAGGCTTCTGACGTGTGTTCATTAACACCTGTAATTTCACCCATCATCTCGTGAAAGATCAGATCCACTTGGGCGACAAATTGTTTCCACTTGCAATGCCCAATGATGCTGTCACTGCATTTTGAAGAAAGATCTATTGTTTGCTCTAGCTTTTGGTCACCCCCACAGAGAAGGAGTTACGTTCTCATACACCTCCTGAGGCAAGTTTCTGCAGTCTTCAAGGTAGACTGTCCCCCAGCGAAGGTAGTGTGTGCAGTCCCAGGTTGCAAATGCATACAATGCCCGCTGCATGGCATCGAGGTGGGGGTCCCAAGAACCCTATGTTGGCACGAAGAAGATCTAAGACCACCTGGAACCGAGACGAGTACTGGTACCAGAATTTGAAATTCTCGCACTTCTTGACTCTATGAACTCACCAAGGTCACTCATCAGCTGAGTAGAAGATCGAACTGATCGAGCAACTTCTTGTTGCGCTCTCGGGCTCCATATTTCATTGCACTGCGGAGACTGGCCAAAAACTTAAATTCCGTAACCAAACATCCCACATGTCATGTATACGATAGTAATTGATATAGACCTCCACATAGCCTTGGTGCCTTGTCGATTTTTAACTTCTGGCAAAATGACAGCCCTGGGAAACTGGATTTCCGATCGTAGCGCCATTTACTTACACCCTCATTTATGAAGGACAACTCTTCTCTACAAGATAATATCGCTATCGGAAATCGTTGAACAGGCACGATTATTTCTGAATATACACAAATGCTCCTGTAGACTCATTTACATTGCAAACATATAAGTTCCTGTTTCTGTGTTATATCGGCGAGATGGCGGATTTTAAATATTGCGTTTAGATGGTAATGGGTCAATTCGGCGTAATTGAACTAAACTAAACTTTTTAAAACTATCATTCTGTTGACCCGTAAACAATGGCGGCCAATTATAAAGTTTGATCAACATTGCAGTGCCTCGCTTTTGATTCAAGTATGTCATTAATTAAGTCACGTGCTAATGGGCCTATTAATATGATTAATGCTAGTCAATAATTACACAGACAATCCGTCCAGTTTCCCCAGGCGTTGATATGATCAGAAACTCAATACAGCCCAATTAATAATCTCGGTGTTAAAATATATTTATTTGACTGACCAGGCCAAATATATCGCCGCCTGTTCCCAGGCTAACCTCCACATGTCATGTATACAATAGTATATGATATAGACTCCCCCACATGCAATGTATATGATAGACTCCCCCACCCCCCACATGCAATGTATATGATAATATAATTCCGTATGAATAGTTTATGTTCATCAGCCTGATATGATGTGAAATATTCATAAAATATTCGAATACCATTTTGGTCCCATCCCTACAATGTATATATAAGTTGAAGAAACGGACACCGATATTCCAATTTTGAAGATGACCGGCACCTGACCACCGAGACATACCAATAAAACATTGTATCTATACATAGGTAGGAAATTGCATTTTCACTCAAAACATTGTATCTATCCGAAATCAGCCGAGGTAACAAACATGGCATTTAGACATAGGTAGGAAATTGCATTTTCACTCTTTGACTAACAGTAAATACTGGGAACACTTCTTTGCGCGAGAACTGGTCAACTAAAATCTTCTTTCCATGAAGTGTGTCGCCCCACGATGCATCAGTGATAGTGTAGGACAGTAAAACTCCTTCCAATTGGTCGATTGTGCAGTAGATTGTCACAGACATAGGTAAACCATCCAATGGCATAAGCTGTTCTATTTTACCATTATGTGCATATACAAGATTTCCTCCTGTGCATACAATACCATGTGACAAACTGTTCATTCCGACTTGATCCTTCAAACTCAGTTTATCGAACGAGATTCCAACTCCAAATATATAACCATTTTTCAAATCTCCCATCTGACTTGCATTCTTCTCGACAGTCACAGACCACATAGCATTGAACAGAAGAGATTCTGCAGTGAAACTTGAGGAGTTGAAGCCCCAAGTGGTCAGGCATTTGTTGACGACCCTGGGAGCATCCTTGCCCGGGGAAGCCGGAGACTTGATCACTGGAATAATGCTCTGGCATTGCTCAGCCTCATCAGCTGTAATATAATGACTGGGTGAAGAAGCTGACAATAATGATCAATTAGATCGATATTTATTGCATTTTAAACAATAGTTTCCAGTATGTAAACCCAATTCTGATGAGCCGAATGAAAATTATGTAAATACTAGGCCATGAAGGTATATATCTAGAATACTAGGCCATGAAGGTATATAGCCATGAAGGTCCTGCAACAATTCAGTATATACCTAGAATACTAGGCCATGAAGGTCTTGCAACAATTCAGTATATACCTAGAATACTAGGCCATGAAGGTCCTGCAACAATTCAGTATATACCTAGAATACTAGGCCATGGAGGTCCTGCAACAATTCAGTATATACCTAGAATACTAGGCCATGATGGTCCTGCAACAATTCAGTATATACCTAGAATACTAGGCCATGAAGGTCCTGCAACAATTCAATATATACCTAGAATACTAGGCCATGAAGGTCCTGCAACAATTCAGTATATACCTAGAATACTAGGCCATGAAGGTCCTGCAACAATTCAGTATATACCTAGAATACTAGGCCATGGAGGTCCTGCAACAATTCAGTATATACCTAGAATACTAGACCATGGAGGTCCTGCAACAATTCAATATATACCTAGAATACTAGGCCATGGAGGTCCTGCAACAATTCAGTATATACCTAGAATACTAGGCCATGGAGGTCCTACAACAATTCAGTATATACCTAGAATACTAGGCCATGGGAGGTCCTGCAACAATTCAGTATATACCTAGAATACTAGGCCATGACGGTCCTGCAACAATTCAGTATATACCTAGAATACTAGGCCATGAAGGTCCTGCAACAATTCTTGCCATAATTTAGTGCATACCTAGCCTACTTGATTACGGAGACCCTGCCATAATTTAGTGCATACCTAGCCTACTTGGCTACGGAGACCCTGCCATAATTTAGTGCATACCTTGTCTACGGAGACCCTGCCATAATTTAGTGCATACCTAGCATACTTGTCTACAGAGATCCTGCCATAATTTAGTGCATACCTAGCCTACTTGTCTATGGAGATCCTGCCATAATTTAGTGCATACCTAGCCTACTTGGCTACGGAGACCCTGCCATAATTTAGTGCATACCTAGCCTACTTGTCTACGGAGATCCTGCCATAATTTAGTGCATACCTAGCCTACTTGGCTACGGAGACCCTGCCATAATTTAGTGCATACCTTGCCTACTTGTCTACGGAGACCCTGCCATAATTTAGTGCATACCTAGCCTACTTGGTTATGGAGACCCTGCCATAATTTAGTGCATACCTAGCCTACTTGGTTATGGAGTTCCTGCTATAATTTAGTGCATACCTAGCCTACGGAGACCCTGTCATACTTTAGTGCATACCTAGCCTACTTGGCTATGGAGACTCTGCCATAATTTAGTGCATACCTAGCCTACTTGGTTATGGAGTTCCTGCTATAATTTAGTGCATACCTAGCCTACGGAGACCCTGTCATACTTTAGTGCATACCTAGCCTACTTGGCTATGGAGACCCTGCCATAATTTAGTGCATACCTAGCCTACTTGTCTACGGAGATCCTGCCATAATTTAGTGCATACCCAGCCTACTTGTCTACGGAGTTCCTGCCATAAATTAGTGCATACCTAGCCTACTTGGCTATGGAGACCCTGCCATAATTTAGTGCATACCTAGCCTACTTGGTTACAGAGACCCTGCCATAAATTAGTGCATACCTAGCCTACTTGGCTATGGAGACCTTGTCATAATTTAGTGCATACCTAGCCTACTTGGCTATGGAGACCTTGTCATAATTTAGTGCATACCTAGCCTACTTGGCTATGGAGACCTTGTCATAATTTAGTGCATACCTAGCCTACTTGGTTACAGAGACCCTGCCATAAATTAGTGCATACCTAGCCTACTTGGCTATGGAGACCTTGTCATAATTTAGTGCATACCTAGCCTACTTGGCTATGGAGACCTTGTCATAATTTAGTGCATACCTAGCCTACTTGGCTATGGAAACCTTGTCATAATTTAGTGCATACCTAGCCTACTTGGCTATGGAGACCTTGTCATAATTTAGTGCATACCTAGCCTACTTGGTTACAGAGACCCTGCCATAAATTAGTGCATACCTTGGCTACGGAGACCATGCCATAAGTTAGTGCATACCTAGCCTACTTGGTTACAGAGAGACTGCCATAAATTAGTGCATACCTAGCCTACTTGGCTATGGAGACCTTGCCATAATTTAGTGCATACCTAGCCTACTTGGCTACGGAGACCCTGCCATAAATTAGTGCATACCTAGCCTACTTGGCTACGGAGACCTTGCCATAAATTAGTGCATACCTAGCCTACTTGTCTACGGAGACCCTGCCATAATTTAGTGCATACCTAGCCTACTTGGCTACGGAGACCCTGCCATAATTTAGTGCATTCCTAGCCTACTTGTCTACGGACACCCTGCCATAACTTAGTGCATACCAAGCCTACTTGGCTATGGAGGTCCTGCCATAATTTAGTGCATACCTTGTCTACAGAGACCCTGCCATAACTTAGTGCATACATTGGCTACGGAGATCCTGCCATAATTTAGTGCATACCTAGGCTACTTGTCTAAGGAGACCCTGCCATAATTTAGTGCATACATTGGCTACGGAGATCCTGCCATAATTTAGTGCATACATTGGCTACGGAGATCCTGCCATAATTTAGTGCATACCCAGCCTACTTGTCTACGGAGTTCCTGCCATAAATTAGTGCATACCTAGCCTACTTGGCTATGGAGACCCTGCCATAATGTAGTGCATACCTAGCCTACTTGGTTACAGAGACCCTGCCATAAATTAGTGCATACCTAGCCTACTTGGCTATGGAGACCTTGTCATAATTTAGTGCATACCTAGCCTACTTGGCTATGGAGACCTTGTCATAATTTAGTGCATACCTAGCCTACTTGGCTATGGAAACCTTGTCATAATTTAGTGCATACCTAGCCTACTTGGCTATGGAGACCTTGTCATAATTTAGTGCATACCTAGCCTACTTGGTTACAGAGACCCTGCCATAAATTAGTGCATACCTAGCCTACTTGGTTACAGAGACCCTGCCATAAATTAGTGCATACCTAGCCTACTTGGCTACGGAGACCATGCCATAAGTTAGTGCATACCTAGCCTACTTGGTTACAGAGAGACTGCCATAAATTAGTGCATACCTAGCCTACTTGGCTATGGAGACCTTGCCATAATTTAGTGCATACCTAGCCTACTTGGCTACGGAGACCCTGCCATAAATTAGTGCATACCTAGCCTACTTGGCTACGGAGACCTTGCCATAAATTAGTGCATACCTAGCCTACTTGTCTACGGAGACCCTGCCATAATTTAGTGCATACCTAGCCTACTTGGCTACGGAGACCCTGCCATAATTTAGTGCATTCCTAGCCTACTTGTCTACGGACACCCTGCCATAACTTAGTGCATACCAAGCCTACTTGGCTATGGAGGTCCTGCCATAATTTAGTGCATACCTTGTCTACAGAGACCCTGCCATAACTTAGTGCATACATTGGCTACGGAGATCCTGCCATAATTTAGTGCATACCTAGGCTACTTGTCTAAGGAGACCCTGCCATAATTTAGTGCATACATTGGCTACGGAGATCCTGCCATAATTTAGTGCATACATTGGCTACGGAGATCCTGCCATAATTTAGTGCATACCCAGCCTACTTGTCTACGGAGTTCCTGCCATAAATTAGTGCATACCTAGCCTACTTGGCTATGGAGACCCTGCCATAATGTAGTGCATACCTAGCCTACTTGGTTACAGAGACCCTGCCATAAATTAGTGCATACCTAGCCTACTTGGCTATGGAGACCTTGTCATAATTTAGTGCATACCTAGCCTACTTGGCTATGGAGACCTTGTCATAATTTAGTGCATACCTAGCCTACTTGGCTATGGAGACCTTGTCATAATTTAGTGCATACCTAGCCTACTTGGCTATGGAGACCTTGTCATAATTTAGTGCATACCTAGCCTACTTGGTTACAGGACCCTGCCATAAATTAGTGCATACCTAGCCTACTTGGTTACAGAGACCCTGCCATAAATTAGTGCATACCTAGCCTACTTGGTTACAGAGACCCTGCCATAAATTAGTGCATACCTAGCCTACTTGGTTACAGAGAGACTGCCATAAATTAGTGCATACCTAGCCTACTTGGCTATGGAGACCTTGCCATAATTTAGTGCATACCTAGCCTACTTGGCTACGGAGACCCTGCCATAAATTAGTGCATACCTAGCCTACTTGGCTATGGAGACCTTGCCATAAATTAGTGCATACCTAGCCTACTTGTCTACAGAGACCCTGCCATAACTTAGTGCATACCAAGCCTACTTGGCTATGGAGGTCCTGCCATAATTTAGTGCATACCTTGTCTACAGAGACCTTGCCATAACTTAGTGCATACATTGGCTACGGAGATCCTGCCATAATTTAGTGCATACCTAGCCTACTTGTCTAAGGAGACCCTGCCATAATTTAGTGCATACATTGGCTACGGAGATCCTGCCATAATTTAGTGCATACATTGGCTACGGAGATCCTGCCATAATTTAGTGCATACCTAGCCTACTAAGACCCTGACATACCTAGCATATTCTTGATACAGGAAAGAGAGGATGACTTGAACTGGACAACAGACTGTTTCATGTCCTGCTGGGACGACTTGTCCGACATCAAATCCTGGAACACCTGCTTGCTGGTATGCAGTCTGTAAAACAAAACATTCAACATTAGAGATAGAAATGAATTATTTATGGAGAACAACATTGATGTCTTCCTGCAATCAATAAAATAATAAAAACAGATGAGCCATGCTTCAATTCTGTAATATTAATGTCATATAGGCCTACTGGTTGAGACAATTTCAACAAATTCCTAATACTTTTTTTTAATTTTTTTTATTTAACGTCGCTACCGGTTTCCCATTTGAGCGACGGAGAGTTTACCTAACAACACCTTTCCTGGGCAGGCTCCAGCGGTTAACCAGTACTTGGTGCACCAACCTCCGTAAGAAACTGCCAACTTTTTCATATAAATGAGACACGGTCTGAGCGGGGCTCGAACCCGTGACCATCAGATATGATAGGTTACAGTGGTATACAAGTCAGCGACCGTAACCACTCGACCACCATGTATTGATATTGTTAAATGTTTTAACTTTAGTGATAGCCAGGAACCAAATCAAGACATTACATCCCCCATTCTCATCAACAGCCCTTTGGAAGGATCCTCATCCAAGACATTTAAACATGAACCCATATATTCATACTGACCTATCAGAGACGGCATCTTGTTGCTGTACGAGCGGGCCTACATCCCCCGCTCTCATCAACAGCCCCTTGGTGTGATCCTCGTCCAAGAGTTTCTTACATGATTCCATGATATTTTCCATTGTCTTCAGCTGTTGCCTGTGATATACACACAATAATGCAGCTGTTGCCTGTGATATACACACAATAATGCAGCTGTTGCATGTGATATACATACAATAATGCAGTGTTGCCTGTGATATACACAATAATGCAGTGTTGTCTGTGATATACACACAATAATGCAGCTGTTGCCTGTGATATACACACAATAATGCAGTGTTGCCTGTGATATACACACAATAATGCAGCTGTTGCCTGTGATATACACACAATAATGCAGCTGTTGCTTGTGATATACACACAATAATGCAGCTGTTGCCTGTGATATACACACAATAATGCAGCTGTTGCCTGTGATATACACACAATAATGCAGCTGTTGCATGTGATATACATACAATAATGCAGTGTTGCCTGTGATATACACAATAATGCAGTGTTGTCTGTGATATACACACAATAATGCAGCTGTTGCCTGTGATATACACACAATAATGCAGTGTTGCCTGTGATATACACACAATAATGCAGCTGTTGCCTGTGATATACACACAATAATGCAGCTGTTGCCTGTGATATACACACAATAATGCAGCTGTTGCATGTGATATACACACAATGCAGCTGTTGCCTGTGATATACACACAATAATGCAGCTGTTGCTTGTGATATACACACAATAATGCAGTGTTACCTGTGATATACACACAATAATGCAGTGTTACCTGTGATATACACACAATAATGCAGTGTTGCCTGTGATATACACACAATAATGCAGCTGTTGCCTGTGATATACACACAATAATGCAGCTGTTGCCTGTGATATACACACAATAATGCAGTGTTGCCTGTGATATACACACAATAATGCAGTGTTGCCTGTGATATACACACAATAATGCAGCTATTGCCTGTGATATACATACAATAATGAATCAATATTACTATATCACATACAGTGCAGAACATCTTCCGCCAGTTGGTTTCACCTTGGAAAATACTTGTATAGAAATGCTTGAAATTACATAATCCAGTCATGAATAAACATGAAATACAGTTAAGCACTACAGTGCACTACATTGGTGAAAATGCAAATTTCTACATATATGGTATAATTTTCCCCCAAATGTTTGCCTCAAAAACTGAGTATTTCAACTAATAAACAAATGTCGTGTACGCGGTTTGTTGACATTTTATAACAAATGAATGCAAATAGGACATTCATGAGTAATACAACGCTTGTATCCTGAATAACATGATTTATGGAAGAGATTTACCGTTATATCTCACATTTGTGCCTGTCTATGTTTGTAGACTAATCTTAAATTATCTCTATCACGCATTTAATAATAAATACCGTATTTACTCCAATGACAAACAAATGTCAATTCAGTCGCGTGGATCACTGGATGACCGTTATGTGAAATCCTACTTTCCCTTGTTCACTGTTTATTGATTTAATGTTAGTGTTCGGAAGAATTTGCAGTAGCAATATGGGAAACAATGCATTTTTTCTTTTTGAGATGTAATGGCGCTTTAAAGGAATGACACTTCTCCCACTGATTTTTATTCCAGGAATTGAGAATAGTTTCAATTTGAATTAGTGAGTTCATATAGGATGCTTAGTTGAATTACACATAGGACAATGTAACAGTGCATGCTGGGTCCTCACTGTTTGTGGATGTAGCAGTGCATGCTGTGTCCTCACTGTTTGTGGATGTAGCAGTGCATGCTGGGTCCTCACGGTTTGTGGATGTAGCAGTGCATGCTGGGTTCTCGCTGTTTGTGGATGTAGCAGTGCATGCTGGGTCCTACTGTTTGTGGATGTGACAGTGCATGCTGTGGGTGTAGCAGTGCATGCTGGGTTCTCACAGTTTGTAGATGTAGCAGTGCATGCTGGGTCCTCACTGTGGATGTAGCAGTGCATGCTGGGTCCTCACCGTTTGTGGATGTGACAGTGCATGCTGTGTCCTCACTGTGGGTGTAGCAGTGCATGCTGTGTTCTCACAGTTTGTAGATATAGCAGTGCATGCTGGGTCCTCACTTTTTGTGGATGTAGCAGTGCATGCTGGATCCTCACTGTGGATGTAGCAGTGCATGCTGGGTCCTCACTGTCTGTGGTGGTAGCAGTGCATGCTGGGTCCTCACTGTTTGTGGATGTAGCAGTGCATGCTGTGTCCTCACTGTGGATGTAGTAGTGCATGCTGGGTTCTCACAGTTTGTGGATGTAGTGTAGTGCATGCTGGGTTCTCACTGTTTGTGGATGTAGAAGTGCATGCTGGGTTCTCACTGTTTGTGGGTGTAGAGGTGCATGCTGGGTCCTCACTGTGGGTGTAGCAGTGCACGCTGGGTCCTCACTGTTTGTGGATGTAGCAGTGCATGCTGGTTCTCACTGTCTGTGGTGGTAGCAGTGCATGCTGGGTTCTCACTGTTTGTGGATGTAGAAGTGCATGCTGGGTCCTCACTGTTTGTGGATGTAGAAGTGCATGCTGGGTTCTCACTGTTTTTGGCTGTAGCAGTGCATGCTGGGTCCTCACTGTGTGTGGATGTAGCAGTGCATGCTGGGTCCTCACTGTTTGTGGATGTAGCAGTGCATGCTGGGTCCTCACTGTGGATGTAGCAGTGCATGCTGGGTCCTCACTGTTTGTGGATGTAGCAGTGCATGCTGGGTTTGTGGTGTGGTGTGTGGTTCTCACTGTTTTTGGCTGTAGCAGTGCATGCTGGGTCCTCACTGTGTGTGGATGTAGCAGTGCATGCTGGGTCCTCACTGTTTGTGGATGTAGCAGTGCATGCTGGGTCCTCACTGTTTGTGGATGTAGCAGTGCATGTTGGGTCCTCACTGTATGTGGATGTAGCAGTGCATGCTGGGTCCTCACTGTTTGTGGATGTAGCAGTGCATGCTGGGTCCTCACTGGCTGTGGATGTAGCAGTGCATGCTGGGTCCTCACTGTCTGTGGATGTAGCAGTGCATGCTGGGTCCTCACTGTCTGTGGATGTAGCAGTGCATGCTGGGTCCTCACTGTCCGTGGATGTAGCAGTGCATGCTGGGTCCTCACTGTTTGTGGATGTAGCAGTGCATGCTGGGTTCTCACTGTTTGTGGATGTAACAGTGCATGCTGGGTAGTCACTGTTTGTGAATGTAACAGTGCATGCTGGGTCCTCACAGTTTGTAGATATAGCAGTGCATGCTGGGTCCTCACTGTTTGTGAATGTAACAGTGCATGCTGGGTCCTCACTGTCTGTGGATGTAGCAGTGCATGCTGGGTCTTCACTGTGTTTGGATGTAGCAGTGTATGCTGGGTCCTCACTGTTTGTGGATGTAGCAGTGTATGCTGGGTCCTCACTGTTTGTGGATGTAGAAGTGCATGCTGGGTCCTCACTGTGTGTGGATGGAGCAGTGTATGCTGGGTCCTCACTGTGTGTGGATGTAGCAGTACATGCTGGGTCCTGTGGATGTAGCAGTGCATGCTGGGTCCTCACTGTCCGTGGATGTAGCAGTGCATGCTGGGTCCTCACTGTTTGTGGATGTAGCAGTGCATGCTGGGTTCTCACTGTTTGTGGATGTAACAGTGCATGCTGGGTAGTCACTGTTTGTGAATGTAACAGTGCATGCTGGGTCCTCACAGTTTGTAGATATAGCAGTGCATGCTGGGTCCTCACTGTTTGTGAATGTAACAGTGCATGCTGGGTCCTCACTGTTGTGGATGTAGCAGTGCATGCTGGGTCTTCACTGTGTTTGGATGTAGCAGTGTATGCTGGGTCCTCACTGTTTGTGGATGTAGCAGTGTATGCTGGGTCCTCACTGTTTGTGGATGTAGAAGTGCATGCTGGGTCCTCACTGTGTGTGGATGGAGCAGTGTATGCTGGGTCCTCACTGTGTGTGGATGTAGCAGTACATGCTGGGTCCTCACAGTTTGTGGATGTAGCAGTGCATGCTGGGTTCTCACTGTCTGTGGATGTAGCAGTGCACGCTGGGTCCTCACTGTTTGTGGATGTAGCAGTGCATGCTGTTTCTCACAGTCTGTGGTGGAAGCAGTGCATGCTGGGTTCTCACTGTTTGTGGATGTAGAAGTGCATGCTGGGTCCTCACAGTGGATGTAGCAGTGCCTGCTGGGTTCTCAGTTTTTGGCTGTAGTAGTGAATGCTGGGTCCTCACTGTTTGTGGATGTAGCAGTGCATGTTGTGTCCTCACTGCCTGTGGATGTAGCAGTGCATGCTGGGTCCTCACTGTTTGTGGATATAGCAGTGCATGCTGGGTCCTCACTGGCTGTGGATGTAGCAGTGCATGCTGGGTCCTCACTGTTTGTGGATGTAACAGTGCATGCTGGGTCCTCACTGTCTGTGGATGTAGCAGTGCATGCTGGGTCCTCACTGTTTGTGGATGTAGCAGTGCATGCTGGGTCCTCACTGTCTGTGGATGTAGCAGTGCATGCTGGGTCCTCACTGTTTGTGGATGTAGCAGTGCATGCTGGGTCCTCACTGTCTGGATGTAGCAGTGCATGCTAGGTCCTCACTGTTTGTGGATGTAGCAGTGCATTCTGGGTCCTCACTGTTTTTGGGTGAAACAATGCATTATGGGTCCGGAGTGTTTGTGGATGAAGTGTAGTGCATTATGGGTCCCCACTGAAAGTGTCCGAGATATTGCTAGTAGAGGCTAAGGGGGTATTCTCCCATCTAATTCTGGAAAATTGAAGATTTGGGAGAAGCAGTCTCCCTCAGCTCCCTAGTTCAAGCTCATGAAGAGGTGTTTTATATAGACTACATAGAGGATACTCTGTAAACTTCTCCCTTGTAAGCTCGTAAACCTCTCCCTTGTAAACTATCAACCTCTCCCTTGTAAACTGTAAAACTTCTTCCCTGTACACCTCTCCCTTGTAAACTGTAAGCTTCTCCCCTGTAAACTTTTCCCTTGTAAACCGTAAACTTCTCCCTTGTAAACCATAAACCTCTCCCTTGTAAACTGTAATCTTCTCCCTTGAAAACCTCTCCCTTGTTAACTGTAAACGTCTCCCCTGTAAACTGTAAACCTCTCCCTTGTAAACTGTAAACTTCTCCCTTGTAAACTGTACACATGTATCTCCATTGTAAACCGTAATCTTCTCCCTTGTAAATTGTAAACTTCTCCATTGTAAACTGTAAACCTCTCCCTTGTAAACAGTAAACTTCTTCCTTGTAAACCATAATCTTCTCCCTTGTAAACCATAAGCTTCTCCCTTGTAAATTGTAAACCTCTCCCCTGTAAACCGTAAACATCTCCCTTGTAAACCTTAGTTTCTCCCTTGTAAACTTCTCCCATGTAAACTGTAAATCTCTCCCTTGTAAACTGTAATCATCTCCCTTGTAAACTGTAAACTTCTCCCTTGTAAACCATAAACATCTCCTTTGTAAACTTCTCCCTTGTAAACTGTAAGCATCTCCTTTGTAAACTGATAACTTCTCCCTTGTAAACCATGAACTTCTCCCTTGTAAACTGTAAGCTTCTCCCTTGTAAACTGTAAACTTCTCACTTGAAAACTGTAAAAATCTCCCTTGTAAACCGTAAACATATCCTTTGTAAACCATAAACTTCTCCCTTGTAAACATCTCACTGTATTGAAGGTGTAACTAAAGCCCAGTATCTGAGGTTATAAAATATTTCTAAGATCTCAAGCTTCAGTGATTGGATCGGGATTGGTTGATTTACTGTCAGCTGAACCAACTGAGATTGGAGAACCTCCAGGCCTGGTCTCAAACTCTGCTTGGTTCAGCTGCGAATAAATCTCAAAATCAACCAATCACACCTCTTGAGCTCGAGATTTGAGAACAGTTCTATAACCTCCAACCCTGCTTCTAATCTGTCTCTAAATACAAAAAATAAACAAAGAGAAAAGAAATTGGAGAAGAAACACGGAATACCTGTTGTCTTCTATTTGAGTTCTAAGCTTAGCAAGAATTTTGGACTTGCTCTCTGAAAGACGATGAAGAGTTGCATGTCGATGCTGACGTAAACTCGAAGTGATGTCCTCAATCAACCGCTGATATTGTAAATCTATTTTCTGACTAGCCTGTCCGTGAATGGTCTGAAAATAAGGAAATAAACAATACCATAATTCGTATCTGTGAGAACCTAAAGGAAAATGATTTTTCTGTGTTCATAAACGTTTTAATGAATGTAATTGAGCAGGCTGGGACAACAAAACCATGCATGAGATTTCAATACACTATTGTGTCTATTCTGTTAAAGAGTTTGTACGGAGACTAATTGTTCTAATTAATTTGGAATTATGACAAGTAGCTATTGATATCTGCTCAGTACATTATATTACCTCGATATCCTCGATGAATTATGACAAGTAGCTATTGATATCTGCTCAGTACATTATATTACCTAGATATCCTCGATGAATTATGACAAGTAGCTATTGATATCTGCTCAGTACATTATATTACCTCGATATCCTCGATGAATTATGACAAGTAGCTATTGATATCTGCTCAGTACATTATATTACCTAGATATCCTCGGGGAATTATGACAAGTAGCTATTGATATCTGCTCAGTACATTAATTACCTCGATATCCTGTGAATTATGACAAGTAGCTATTGATATCTGCTCAGTACATTATATTACCTAGATATCCTCGATGAATTATGACAAGTAGCTATTGATAGCTGCTCAGTACATTATATTACCTAGATATCCTCGATGAATTATGACAAGTAGCTATTGATATCTGCTCAGTACATTATATTACCTCGATATCCTCGGTGATGTCCTCCATCTTTGTACTCTGTTCGGACAATGTGGACACCATGCTCTCTAACTTTTCCTTCGTCTCGGATATCTTCTCCTACAATATTTAATGCATCTAAATTGTGTTCATAAAAATATTTATAAAATAACTTGGCTGAATATGGTTAAATCTTTACTCCAAATAAACTCCATAAAATGTAGCCGCCATTTCGAACAGTATCCAATCCCATATATATTGACACCTAAAAGAAGCTGTGCACTTGTCTTAGAGGTAACATTTATATCCTTTTAGAAAAACAGTGTGCGAAATATTGTGTGAAATTGTGTGAAGGATTATTTTCTTCACTCATGATAGTAAAATCCATAATTCTAAAATTTGTAAGGAAAAAGTAACGATCAATATAAAAGTGCACACAGTTTTATAATGGTGTCAGTGTTGATCAACGAGTATGTAGTACAGCTAGTGTGCCTATTGCTTATCACCAGTAGGGGAACAAGTATATAGGAGAGCTAGTGTGCCTATTGCTTATCACCAGTAGGGGAACAAGTATGTAGTACAGCTAGTGTGCCTATTGCTTATCACCAGTAGGGGAACAAGTATGTAGTACAGCTAGTGTGCCTATTGCTTATCACCAGTAGGGGAACAAGTATGTAGTACAGCTAGTGTGCCTATTGCTTATCACCAGTAGGGGAACAAGTATGTAGTACAGCTAGTGTGCCTATTGCTTATCACCAGTAGGGGAACAAGTATGTAGTACAGCTAGTGTGCCTATTGCTTATCACCAGTAGGGGAACAAGTATGTAGTACAGCTAGTGTGCCTATTGCTTATCACCAGTAGGGGAACAAGTATGTAGTACAGCTAGTGTGCCTATTGCTTATCACCAGTAGGGGAACAAGTATGTAGTACAGCTAGTGTGCCTATTGCTTATCACCAGTAGGGGAACAAGTATGTAGTACAGCTAGTGTGCCTATTGCTTATCACCAGTAGGGGAACAAGTATGTAGTACAGCTAGTGTGCCTATTGCTTATCACCAGTAGGGGAACAAGTATGTAGTACAGCTAGTGTGCCTATTGCTTATCACCAGTAGGGGAACAAGTATGTAGTACAGCTAGTGTGCCTATTGCTTATCACCAGTAGGGGAACGTGTATGTAGTACAACTAGTGTACCTATTGCTTATCACCAGTAGGGGAACAAGTATATAGGAGAGCTAGTGTGCCTATTGCTTATCACCAGTAGGGGAACAAGTATGTAGTACAGCTAGTGCGCCTATTGCTTATCACCAGTAGGGGAACAAGTATATAGGAGAGCTAGTGTGCCTATTGCTTATCACCAATAGGGGAACAAGTATGTAGTACAACTAGTGCGTATATTGCTTATCACCAGTAGGGGAACAACAATGTAGTACAGCTAGTGTACATATTGCTTATCACCAGTAGGGGAACAAGTATGTAGTACAACTAGTGCGCCTATTGCTTATCACCAGTAGGGGAACAAGTATGTAGTACAGCTAGTGTGCCTATTGCTTATCACCAGTAGGGGAACAAGTATGTAGTACAGCTAGTGTGCCTATTGCTTATCACCAGTAGAGGAACGTGTATGTAGTACAACTAGTGTACCTATTCCTTATCACCAGTAGGCAGATCAAATGAGTCTCTTCTATTGTGGAGTAAAAGGTTAAACATCACAACAATAGCAGACAATACAGCTTAGTTAAGGAGGTCATCAGATGATGGTGGTGATGACAATGATTATGATAATGATGATGTGGAAGTCGTGGTAGAGAGTTCGCTTCAGGTGCGAAAGGCCTGGAGTTTGCGCCTAGCTGTAGCCGTTACGATTGTGCCCTTAGGCAAGGCATTTAAATTCCATATTGTCTCTTCACAATGATGATGATAATGATGATGATGATAATGATGAGGATGATGATGATGATGAAATCATAAGCAGCCAGTCAAAGGAGTAATGACAATGGCTGCTTAGTGAAGGTCACTGCTCAATAGAGGTTAATTGTCAGATTGTGAATGCTGGAAGTGGTATTTGCTTAATACAGGTTGGCTACTTAATAGAAGTGACCGCTAACACAGGTTTGACTGTATCATGTTTTGTTTGGTTGTTTTGGGGGGTTTAAAGTCAAGAGCTTAGAGCATATGATGACTCTATTATTTGTGGAGGAAGACTCCGTATGCACTTCCGAGACATTTTTCAGGCACGGATAGAACCACCGATCTACTGCAAGGCAGCTGGATAACTTCCTCACTTGAAAGAATTCCACACCCACTGTGTGAGGGGCAAGTGATTACCGTTATATTTCGGGTTTTACGCCTGCATCAGCACCATTTTGGGCTATATCGCCGGCGGGCAGTTTTTACCTAACAACACCTTTCCTGGGCAGGCTCCAGCGGTTAACCAGTACTTGGTGCACCAACCTCCGTAAGAAACTGCCAACTTTTTCATATAAATGAGACACGGCCTGAGCGGGGCTCGAACCCGTGACCATCAGTGATAGGTTACAGTGGTATATAAGTTAGCGACCTTAACCACTCGACCACGGAGGCAGACACCAAAAAATGTAGGTTGATCGTAATCGTATTATGATATATAATGACAAATTTATTAATCAATGTCCTGCCTCAATGATAATCACAACATCCATCTAACTGACACATATGAGTGAGATGAGAATAAGAAAGAAAAATAGAGCTACAATAGAAGCAGAGGAATATAACGTGCGACCATGATGTGAACTGGATATCTGATCAACATAGCATACAATAACATGTGACCATGGTGTGAACTGGATATCTGATCAACATTAGTAACCCACATAGCACACAATAACATGTGACATGGTTTGAACTGGATATCTGATCAACATAGCACACAATAACATGTGACATGGTTTGAACTGGATATCTGATCAACATAGCACACAATAACATGTGACATGGTTTGAACTGGATATCTGATCAACATAGCACACAATAACATGTGACATGGTTTGAACTGGATATCTGATCAACATAGCACACAATAACATGTGACATGGTTTGAACTGGATATCTGATCAACATAGCACACAATAACATGTGACATGGTTTGAACTGGATATCTGATCAACATAGCACACAATAACATGTGACATGGTTTGAACTGGATATCTGATCAACATAGCACACAATAACATGTGACATGGTTTGAACTGGATATCTGATCAACATAGCACACAATAACATGTGACATGGTTTGAACTGGATATCTGATCAACATAGCACACAATAACATGTGACATGGTTTGAACTGGATATCTGATCAACATAGCACACAATAACATGTGACATGGTTTGAACTGTATATCTGATCAACATAGCACACAATAACATGCGACCATGGTGTAAACTGTATATCTGATCAACATAGCACACAATAACATGCTACCATGGTTTAAGCTGGATATCTGATCAACAGTAGTTCCCCCCCAGAGGCCCCCTGGTGATGAGAGGACACATTGACATAGCATTCTTAAACAGCTACTCGCCAGGACACATGTTTCCACCTAGTCGAGTTCCCCCTGGAGGCCACCTGTGATGAGAGGACACATCGACACATGTTTCCAACTAGTCGAGTTCCCCCTGGAGGCCACCTGTGATGAGAGGACACATTGACACATGTTTCCAACTAGTCGAGTTCCCCCTGGAGGCCAGCTGTGATGAGAGGACACATCGACACATGTTTCCAGCTAGTAGAGTTCCCCCTGGAGGCCACCTGTGATGAGAGGACACATCGACACATGTTTCCAACTAGTCGAGTTCCCCCTGGAGGCCACCTGTGATGAGAGGACACATCGACACATGTTTCCAACTAGTCGAGTTCCCCCTGGAGGCCACCTGTGATGAGAGGACACATCGACACATGTTTCCAACTAGTCGAGTTCCCCGTGGAGGCCACCTGGTGATGAGAGGACACATCGACACATGTTTCCAACTAGTCGAGTTCCCCGTGGAGGCCACCTGGTGATGAGAGGACACATCGACACATGTTTCCAACTAGGCGAGTTCCCCGTGGAGGCCACCTGGTGATGAGAGGACACATCGACACATGTTTCCAACTAGTCGAGTTCCCTGTGGAGGCCACCTGGTGATGAGAGGACACATCGACACATGTTTCCAACTAGTCGAGTTCCCCGTGGAGGCCACCTGGTGATGAGAGGACACATGTTTCCAACTAGTCGAGTTCACCCTGGAGGCCACCTGTGATGAGAGGACACATCGACACATGTTTCCAACTAGTCGAGTTCCCTGTGGAGGCCACCTGGTGATGAGAGGACACATCGACACATGTTTCCAACTAGTCGAGTTCCCTGTGGAGGCCACCTGGTGATGAGAGGACACATCGACACATGTTTCCAACTAGTCGAGTTCCCCGTGGAGGCCATCTGGTGATGAGAGGACACATCGACACATGTTTCCAGCTAGTCGAGTTCCCCCTGGAGGCCACCTGTGATGAGAGGACACATCAACACATGTTTCCAGCTAGTCGAGTTCCCCCTGGAGGCCACCTGTGATGAGAGGACACATCGACACATTTTTCCAGCTAGTCGAGTTCCCCCTGGAGGCCACCTGTGCTAAGAGGACACATCAACACATTTTTCCAGCTAGTTGAGTTCCCCCCTGAGTAATTTTGTTATCCTTAACTCCACGCGGCACTTGTCTTTAACACTCACGTGGTGTAGTGGTATTTATGTTTTCAATAATGACAGCGTCTCAGACTCTTTTTGCTAAAATCCAGCACAAAAATGTATTTAATATGTAAAACTAGAGAGCATACATGTATGTATTGTTTATTTTCTACACTTTATACCATTTTCGCCATTTGGTCTACTTTATATATATGAATTGTAAATCGGTTGGATGTTGTAATTGAATTAAGTCATCAAACCGCTTCATTAAATCATCTGTGTCTAATCAGGATCTATGTTGTTTGCTATTCATCCATGTGTGTGTCCACCATCCGAATAGCAAACAGCATAGAGCCTGATCAGAGAACGTGCCATCTGATCTGGCTCTATGCTGTTTGCTATTCAGCCATGTGTGTTAGGTCCACCATCCGAATAGCAAACAGCATAGAGCCTGATCAGAGAACGTGCCATCTGATCTGGCTCTATGCTGTTTACAAATGGGATTTTATCTGCCACTAGCGTGCAAAGGGTTAATAGTGTAAATATCTGCTAATAGAAGAGTTACTACACATTACATCATCTGTTTGCACAGAGCTTGTATCCAGTAACAGGAGCTTGTATTGAGAATGCTTGACCTTGTATTGGGAATGCTTGACCTTGTATTGGGAATGCTTGACCTTGTATTGGGAATGCTTGACCTTGTATTGGGAATGCTTGACCTTAATCGTAACATATAAGTGGCATTCATGGCATATTGATACTGTAAACAGGTGATGTATTGGCTTATACAGACAGAATGCTTGACCTTAATCGTAACAATGGCATTCATGGCATATTGATGCTGTGAACAAGTGATGCCTTGGCTTATGCAGACAGAATGCTTGACCTTAATCGTAACAGTGGCATTCATGGCATATTGATGCTGTAGACAAGTGATGTCTTGGCTTATACAGACAGAATGCGTGACCTTAATCGTAACAGTGGCATATTGATATTGTAGACAGGTGATGCCGTGGCTTATACAGACAGAATGCTTGCATGCAACGTTGCTCTCTCACACACAAATAAGTGACAGACGATAATCACGGTACATAATGTCCTACCTTGGTTTGTACAGATGCTGTATCGAGTGACAGGATCTTGTGTTGGGAATGTTTTCCAACGCCCTCGCACACACACAAGTGACAGACTAACAGCTGACACTTATCACAAAATATAGCTGCAACCTCCGTCTCATGGTCCGTACAAAATGCCTGCTTGTCTGATGGCTCATCCTTAACAGGCCTCCTCAGTTTATGGTGCGCTAATGGACCACGCTTTGGATGAAAATTCTCCAGGCATGACTGGCAGTATGCAACGCAGCACTGTTCACAATACCACGATGCTTTGCTACGAGAGTTTTCCACACAGAGTCCGCACAATTCCGACATATCTTCACTAAACATTTGACCGTCAAAATCAGTGGAATAGCTTGCATATTGACTAGGTTCTTGGAATTCTAATGTGAGGTCCAGACTTTTACGTGACCGTGTAATACTTTGACTCTGTATTTCCTGATACCTGAAGACAATGTTTTCTAGAGCCAAGTTACGGGGAAGTTTTCCAACCTTAGTTCGGCTGACTGGATGTGATTTTCTACATGAAGGACAATCCAAACCTGGAAGAAGACACAACAGATACTGCTATAACAGTTTGGTACATGTACATCTAACAGGGAATTTGTTTATAAACGCATCAACAGATTAGGTCATATCGCGACTCTTCAGCTATTACCGGTGACCGGTATTGGTGGAGGAAGCACCGATCTTCCTCGCATGAACGAATCCGAGATCCTCCCCAAGTGAGTCAAAAACATTAACCACTCGGCCCCGGAAGTCCCACGCCAGGCAACCCTAGAGGGTCCAATAAACCTTGAGTCAGTCAATGGAGCATACTATATAACTGAAATACACACTAGCAGAGACCCCGGCTGCTCCTCTGAGCAGTATTTCATGCACGGATGGGTACAAGGGTAGAACCACCAACCTGCTACAAGCCAGCTGGATAGCTTCCTCATGTAAGGCCCCTACATAGTAATATTAACAATCAAGATGAGGGGGGGCTAAAAATGGTTGATATAAACGCATATGTTAATTCTATAAAAGATGCATGTGTAAAAGATTATTAAACCCCGAAAATAAAGGTCATTGGAAAGACGCATATCTAAAACAATTGAATAAATTTGGAGCACAACTTCTATTTGAATCAAATATATCTGCTAAGCACATTGCTTCGAAACTTGAAAATAGCTTTTTGAGAGATGTTGTTATCAGTTGGACAAAAGTCAATTTCAAGAATAAAATAGATTGTTATGCAAATGAAATATTAACAACTCGTTTATACTCCGTTTTTGAGACAAATATTTGGAAAAAAATTATACCATATAATAGGACAATACATTCTGTAGAAATTTGCGTTTTCTCTGATGTAGTGTCGCTTTAACATAATGCAAATTACATGTATTGCTGATAACAATCTGCAGATCAATAGCCAACTTGCCATGCTCCCAAACACATGAAACAATTCAAATACAATATACATAAGTGCTTCTAGCTAAAGTATCCCAATGAATTAAACATTAACTGTAAGTCATATTTTATCACATACATTGGTGCAATTTCTAGTTTTTACAAATTTATTTTAGCTCGATTGCGAAACAAGTCATTTCAACTTATATAAATCACTCTCGAGACCTCATTCCTGATGGAATCCATCGCCACGAGGGAGAGAGAAGAGGCAATGTGGAATTTAAATGCCTTGCCTAAGGGCACAATCGTAACGGCTCCAGTGGGACTCGAACTCCAGACCTGAAGCGAACGCGCATCCACTATCCACTGCGCTATCAAGACTTCCACGATCCACGAGCGATTTCTAGAGCCCATAACAGGCAGCTGGCGCATACCTTGGACCCCCCCGCCCTGTGTTCTCAGGACCATGTTTCAACCCAAAATACATTGTAGCATCAATCAAATATTATTTCTGAAAACAATTCACCGGGAGGGGGGGTCCAGGGTATGCATGCACTGGATGCCTGTGGAGCCCATAGGCGTACATTTCATACCATAACTCATTTTATAGAAATTTGACAAAATCTAAGTAGGGACACACACCCCACCCCCTCTGTGTACGTAATGTATAGATCTTAATTGCTAAAATACAATAAGGTCAAGTTGTTAGTGTTTATGCCCAACCCCTCCCCTGTGTACGTAATGTATAGATCTTAATTGCTAACATACAATACGGTCAAGTTGTTAGTGTTTATGCCCAACCCCTCCCCTGTGTACGTAATGTATAGATCTTAATTGCTAAAATACAATAAGGTCAAGTTGTTAGTGTTTATGCCCAACCCCTCCCCTGTGTACGTAATGTATAGATCTTAATTGCTAACATACAATACGGTCAAGTTGTTAGTGTTTATGCCCCACCCCCTCCCCATCTTACAGAGCCAGGAAAAACAGTGCTTGGACCATCCGTTTAGGAAGACAATACGTCAATCAGGAACGTAGCCATACTGAGGCGAATGAGGCACTCACCTTGGTTAGAATTTAATAACGAAAACAAGTATTAATTTTTTAATTTATACAAATTTATTTTAGCTCGATTGTGAAACAAGTTCTTTCAACTTATATTAATCATTCTCGAGACCTCATTCCTGATGGAATCCAGCGCCATGAAGAAGAGAGAAGAGGCAACGTGGAATTTAAATGCCTTGCCTAAGGTCACAAGCATAATGGCTCCAGCGGGGATCAAACTCACTTTCACACCCGAAGTGAACGCGCATCCACTGCGCTATCATGACTTCCACAACAACCTCTATTAAGCAGCCACCTGTGCTAAGCAGCCACATTGTGATTCCCTTGGCTTGGCTGCTTTACAAAGGTTTGATTGTATGTCACCGTACAGAGAGTTCACCTCGGTTCAGCAATATTACAAATATTGAAATGTTGTTTGAATTCGGGATCGGAATTTTAAACTCTTCTTCTATCTTCCTGTCAAACCTAATTCTTTCTTTCTATATAAACATTAGTAAGCTTAAACGTTATTTATTTTACAACGATTGCAAAGCAAGTTTTAACAACTTATATTAATCACTCTCGTTGGTGCGGATGAAAGCGTATATGTGGTCATTCGTATGGGAGGAAACTGGAGTACCCGGAGAAAACCCACCTGTCCAATCTGGCGACCACCGTATCATCTCTCATACTTCCCTGTCCGAGTATCGAACCCAGGTTGCATTGGTGAGAAGCGAGTAAGTGTATGTATCTATACTATTCAATAATGTGTGGTCTAGAACTATATAATTTAACTGTAATGTATAAGATATGTTTCTATCGCTAACTTTTCTTGTATTCAATGTAATTCATCTCATAATTTCTTATATGTACACACGTGTAATAACACCTGGAAGGATTCTGATTGGTTGAGAGAATAATACATATAATTTGTAAATTAAACTTTAAAGTATGCATATTTCTATTGGTACATTAATAATTGGTACATAGCTATAAAGTATGCATATTTCTGTTTGTACATTAATAATTGGTACATAACTATAAAGTATGCATATTTCTGTTTGTACATTAATAATTGGTACATAGCTATAAAGTATGCATATTTCTGTTTGTACATTAATAATTGGTACATAACTATAAAGTATGCATATTTCTGTTTGTACATTAATAATTGGTACATAGCTATAAAGTATGCATATTTCTGTTTGTACATTAATAATTGGTACATAGCTATAAAGTATGTATATTTCTATTGGTACATTAATAATTGGTACATAGCTATAAAGTATGCATATTTCTGTTTGTACATTAATAATTGGTACATAGCTATAAAGTATGCATATTTCTGTTTGTACATTAATAATTGGTACATAGCTATAAAGTATGCATATTTCTATTGGTACATTAATAATTGGTACATAACTACTATAAAGTATGCATATTTCTATTGGTACATTAATAATTGGTACATAGCTATAAAGTATGCATATTTCTGTTTGTACATTAATAATTGGTACATAACTATAAAGTATGCATATTTCTGTTTGTACATTAATAATTGGTACATAACTATAAAATATGCATATTTCTGTTTGTACATTAATAATTGGTACATAACTATAAAGTATGCATATTTCTATTTGTACATTAATAATTGGTACATAACTTTAATGGTAAGACAAACTACGATTTAAAAGAAGTCTTCACGCAATTGACCTTTCTGCCGATTTTGATTGACAGCTGACGTTAGCCAATCGCATCGCACCATTCGCACGCACCCCCGGCAACGCTTTAGCGCCGCCATTTTGTTAGACAAACAATGCATATTAGACAAACTAGTAACGAGTAGACAAATTTGAAAAGGCGTGAATTTGATCGAAAATACGGGTTTTAAATTGTTTTGATGATGTTGAAAATGTGTAGCTTTGGTGTCTGGGTTAGTTATAGTACAAAATTAGTCGATATCCTGGTGATCGACGTTAAATTCAACCCATTTCAAAATCCTTGGACAAATCTAAAAGTGTGTATATGAACCACAAAATACCAGACAGCTGCTTTAAAAACAATGCATCTATAAAAACACCAACTGACCCCATACTGTCATTCTGTTCTGGTAAACACAGCAATCAAATTTAAGCGTGTCACACTGTTTATTGGAAAGTAATCAACAACTTACCCGACTACTGGTACATCACAGAGATCGCCGACTGATAAAATATCCCGATACTGCTATTATCTGCATGTATATGCTTTATGCAATAAACAAGTTGAATATTGAATTATCAAGATCAAAGTATTGCACATCGGAATTTAGCACTGATTGTGCTAATTGGTCAGTTATAAAATGTGTGCCCATATTTATAATATTGATTACCGAGTCATTGTTTTATCGTTGTCAGACAAACGAGTTATTTAGTAACATTTTAATCAAATCTGATAACGAGTGATCGTGATCTGAAATAATATTACAAATTAATTGCAATTAATTAATGCTGTCTGTCATTGATAATGGTGAAACGATGTAGTTACGGGCTGTGTGACAGTGATAGTAGATATCTAGATCGATTGATAGGTGACGTAAAATTCGTGCCATTTCCGAAACCTAAGACAAATCTGGAAAAATGTCTAAGGTGGATCAAGCTGTGTGGACGACCAAACGACCAGCTAAATACATCCAAAATTAATGCAAACAGATATATTTGCACAAAAGTAAGTTGAAATTAATTTATTTATACAGAATAAAATATTTCCAAAAAATATATTCTGCATTTATAGATCTACTGTTCACAAGAGATATGTGAGTATAATGGTTATTAAAATTATACATGTGGTTCATACATATTGTCGTGGATGGTGGACTAGGGATCAGATAGTAGTAATAGTACCCATGCATGTGCAGAGCTGTGGGATTCCCATATTAGCTCAGTGAACGTACTGGTGTTCAGTTTATGGGCCTAATAATGTTCGAGTCTTCTAGGAGGCATAGGGTCGAGTCTCTCAAGACGGAAAAATGCAGTTTTTCTCAATGATTAACTTAAATATGTTGCTGGTTTCCAATATGAGAGAGCACCATACTGTACCAGTGTTGAAGTCTTCTTACGTTCTAGTATGCATAGGTCAGAGTCTATCAACAGTACTTTTCTCCATGGTTTAATGATGTAATGTTGCCAGTTTAGTGTATGACATACGTTTAGATTTATAAATGTTATTTTTTCAGCACTTCGTCGACCATCAGTGGCCTACTCAGGAATTCCCAGATCCAGAACCGGCAGATCCTTACACACCACGACCTAAGCCACAGAGAGCTCTACCATTGAAAAGAAGGCGACTTCTGTATCACACTCCACCAAGGTATAAATGATTTTATTGCCAGTCATATGTATGTTGACACCTGCCAGACATGTCCGCTTGATTTTGGTATAGTTTGACTAGATAATTTATACGACCGAGAATCGAACTTGGGTCAGTACCAATATTTTATGCAAACACTATAAGCCAAAACCGACATTCATGTTGTTTTATTAACTATTGTCATAATAAAATGTGCAGGAATTAAAACGAACCAGTCACTCATTTAACTTTTATTTTTATTAATTATCAATAGATTACATTTATAAATATATTGGTATTTAAAACAAACGCATGCACATGAACTCACAAGCACTTATACACTAATACATGCAATTGCTGGATCCAGGCATGATTCACACACTAAGCATAACCCACTCATATCTACAAGAAATATGGAATAACTTGTTCATGCTCGTGTGCTGCATTATTTTGCCAGATTAATTTCGGACAAATAAAGTTTCACAGAAATGAAATGTACATGTAGGAAAAAAACCAACTGGTTAAAACAAGCAAGTAACTGAAAACCAAATGTTTTGACTATCCTAGTATTAACATTACAGTAAAACCTCACTTAACAACCACCTCTAAATTAAGATCATAATGAGGAGTTTGATTCCATTGATTCAACAGGGTTTTTTAAATCTCAATGCTACAATTTAATGACACACACCAGTTTTCAAGGGTCTCAACTTTAAGGTGGTCTTGTTATTGAGGTTTGACAGAAATGAATTATTTCCATATCAGTCTTCCCGAAATCCGTAGGACCGCCTGGTCAACAATCCTTCGGTCAGACAAAATATATTGAAAGTTTAAGTGCATTTTAATCATTTGTCTGACCGGTGTCAGACAAACTCTGGCAAAGTTTCGTGAAGATTGCCATATGATTATTTATTGTTAACAAATACAAACTTAACCCATTCAACACCAAATAACTCACATGGACTGGTCCATGATATTCATAAACCAATAAATCACATTTGGACAAGTTCATTTATCAAAATGGGTATTTATGTCTAAAAATAGTCATATCACTGGCAAAAAGTGCAGATCCTGATGAGACGGCTCGTCACGAACCGGCTCATCTGGATCTACACTTTTTGTAAGCCTATTTAGAGGTATGTGGTGTTGAAAGGGTTAACACATGCACAAAGTAGCATGACCTATACTTATGTATCTAGAAATATTAACAAACATGTTTTCCTTTTCAGCACACAATCAGAGACTAGGATAGATGGTGGACCATTAACAGAGAACAACAGTCACGAGAGCAACCAGGAAAACCAGTTACCACCTATAGAAGATAGAACTCCAAATGACATCGCTTCACAAACAGAGAGTTCATGTAAGCATTTATATTAATCAATCTTTTATATATTTACAGTAAAACCTGTACAAACACTGCACCATATTTTGACAGAACTCGGTGTCAGTTGTAATCCTTTGTGTGAAGAGATCTTTCTTTGTGTACACAACAAAGTCACAAAATTCAGCACCACTTATAAGAAGTTGACCTTGTACCTGGTAAAAGTAGTTGTGGTTCTTTTTCAAAAGAACCTGACCATCAACTTGCGCAAGGCAGAAATCTCTAATTTCACAAGCGTCTATGATTGTTTTGTCTCTTGCACTGAACGGGCATTTAACCTCAACCAACCCACTTTGTCCGTCACCAACACAAACTTTTGAATCCGGGGAAGCTCCAAGGAATGAGAACTTTGGGTTCACAATCAACCCACACTTATGTACATGATAACCCTTTTTCGCACAGTATTCAGTTTTTCTTTCATTTGCACTTCCGTAAGAAGTGGCCTTAGCGGTGAAAGGCTTAGGATTTTTCAACATGTCGATAAATTTCTCTGTCACTTTCTTCCTTTTCATAATAAGACCAAACTGTGATGATGTCAGTCTGTGTTTCCTCTCCTGAGCCCACATACTACAGTCCGCTTGGTCGCGTGTAGCTTCCTCCAACTTGCAGCATTGCTCCATTGTCAAAGTTGGCACGAAATTCATGTCCGTAACATTAATTACAGATGGTTTTGGGTACCGGATGTCACCACAATTTGATGTTACTGGCTGTTGATGACACTCTTCCACATAGAATTTTGCCTACAAATACAACAGATATTCATTTTAGTACCTGATACATAGTCATATTTCTTTACATTACAGGGGTTGATCCAATGGATGTCATGGTATTGGTAGCCGAAAACAAGTCATTACAGCAGAAAGTTGCGAAGATTACATTGGAATTTATTGACATGCCACGACAAGTTTCAAGGCCCAAGAAAGTACAAGCACCAGTGCCAACATTCTGCTTAGAACTTATCATTAATGACGAAAAACTCATTAAATATTATACAGGATTTACAAAGCAGGCATTCATGAATATTTACACTTTCCTGGTACCAGACGAGTCTGTTGAACCATTAACGTATGTGGGAAAAGGAAAGTTGAAAGAAATCAAAAGTGTCACATTAAAAAACCAGTTGCTAATAACACTATGCAAACTGAGAAATGACTTTGATTTAGTCGACCTTGGTCTTCGGTTTTTCATATCTCAACATACGGCTGGGGTGATATTCAATTCATGGATTAACTTAATGTTTCTGAGATTTGGTGAAGTACCTATCTGGCCAGATAGAGAAATTATTGCGGAAAATATGCCACCTGAATATAAATCAGACTTTCCAAACACTTTCGCAATTTTAGATTGTACGGAAATAAAAATACAGAAGCCATGCGGGCACTGAAGGCACAATCACAAACTTATAGTGACTATAAATCGAGCAACACCCTGAAATCCCTGGTTATAGTGGATCCCCGAGGATCGGTTATTTTCTCCTCGATGCTATACAGTGGTTCCATATCTGATAAACAACTGTTTGAACAATGTGGAATAAAAGAACAATTACTCCAGTTGATTGACTGTAATTATCTAAAGCCTGGAGATGGATTAATGGCCGACAAGGGTTTCAATATAGAATCTTGTGTGGAAGAATTGAACTTAAAATTGAACATCCCTCCTTTTGCTGTCAGTGGGATGCAAATGAGTGAGAATGATGTTGCTACAACAAGAAAAATCGCCAAACACCGCGTACATGTTGAACGTGCAATCAGAAGAATCAAGTCATTTAAAATAATGACTAATAGATTTCCAGTTGTTCATATGTCTAGTGTAAATCAAATTTGGAATGTCTGCTCATTTTTAACCAATTTTATGCCACTGTGTATAAAGTCTTAAAAATTAACTGTACATACCTGTGTTGCAAGTGTACTACCAACAGGTACATTTCCAAGATGTGTGTTGACAGTCAATGGTGGTTTGGACACCAGGTAGCTGATTGCACAATCACTCGTTGATTGAAGAAAAGTTACATCTTCTTCTTTGACACGGATTTTTCTGGAATGTAAAGGACTTTCATGTCAGACACATGATAGTTATGAATGTTGTGAAACATATTTATGGTATGGGCTGTTGTTGTTAAATTATGATGATGAATTATTGTTTGCAAAAATATGTTTTAGAAATGTAATTCAATAAAAATAAAATTAGTATCTAAAGAACATAATGTCTTATTCTTATTGTTTACTTGGCAGGGCTCGACAAATCCACTCGTCCGCTCGTATTTACGAGTGACTTTTTGATCTGGACTAGTAGAAATTCCAAGTCGCTTGCCCAGTCGGACGAGTGAAAATTTCAGCTAAATATCCAATACAAATCGAAGGAACAAAATAAAATAATATCCGTTTTACTTTCTTCGGAATGATTACCAGGCGTCATAATGGGAAATCACCGAGGATATTTTAATGTGTTTATGCTGCAACATAATTGTATTTATTAATAAATTAAAGTGCAATTCTGTGACGATTTTTTATTTTCCTAAAATACATGGGACGAGTGATAGTCCAATCTGGACGAGTGGGACAGTGGCATCACTCGCCCAGTAGGACGAGTAAGAAATTAAACATTTGTCGAGGCCTGCTTGGTCCATGCGCATATCCAGAGGGAGACTGGGGTCCAATTGGCGAAAAACCTCAATAATAAGACCACCCTTGGGACCCTTGAAAATTGGTCTCATTATTGAGTTGGTCTTAATATTGAGGTTAAATAAAGTGCAAAAACAGTAGAAATTGACCTGAAAATTGTGGTCTTTATTTTGAGGTGGTTTTAAGCTGAGGTTTTACTGTAATGCACAATACCGGTACAGAAATGTCAAGGTATTGAGATTGATCCCCTGAAAAAAATAGCTTGATATGCGCATGAGACAATTTTATATTTATTGAATATATATTTTGTATGACCGAATTATCCAAGTATCATGTATGGCAACATTAAAATTCTGTTAATAACTATGAAACAGTACCTGCATTCTGTTATTTTGTTCTGCACTGGAACACGCTTTCGATCCATCTTCGGGTTCACGAAACGTATACTAGAAACAGGCTCTGGTTCAATCTTCGGCCCTCGCGTAGCATGCCACGCCTGTGGTAATGACGTACACGAAACTTCTTCAGGGATACTGGCAAAGCCCATCAGTTGCCACTGATGTACCGCTGTTACTAAACCAATCACATGTGAGCAGGAACCACTCAGTCTGAAATATATCAACAAACAAAATGCAATTTGTACTTTTACTTGTTACTTCGATACAATCAGACTATACATGGGATCACTATCAATCTTATGAAGAGACCAAATATAAAAAATGGGAGGAGTGTTAGTGAGTTGTATCCATTCATATGTAGTAGTGTCTATAGGTTATAATTACTAATAGGTGAGAAACTTGTGTAGGCGGCCGGATAGCTCAATCGGTAGAGCATTCGCCCTGTAAGTGAATGGTCCCGGGTTCGAGCCCCAGTCAGACTGCCCATTTTGCTCACCCTGTTACATTTTATAACTGCTATATCTGCTTTGAAGACACAGTTATAAACATGTGTATAATTATTTAGCACTCCGTGTAGGCTCTCGTTATTTATTGAAAAACATTTGATATATAGCTAGACTACCAATCCAGGTATCCCTGGTTCGAATCCCGACCGGGGCACTGGTATTTTCAGAAACGCTATTTGTTGTAATCATAATGATTAATATAAATGATTTAGCAACACCGCTATACTAAAACTATTTTCAGACGTTGGCGGAAGTGACTAGTAGGCCTACTGACTAGTTACTTCTTTCTTTCTTCTTTTCCTCCGTATGTCCTTCCAATTATGGAACACCAAGATGATCCCTGGTCACACCTTGTATTAGTATGAATATGTTGGTCGGAATATTCCTCATACATGTAGATAAAATAAAAAAAACGAGCGTCGCCATTTGCAATTTCAGGATATTTTCGAAAGTAGGTCAAGACACAAAATTTGATTTCAATACAGTGCATGTATAACGAGTAAGTCACGGAATAATTAGATCTATTGTCAAATACAAAATACATACCCTGCTTGACAAGAGCAATATGCGTAGCATATTTCATTTCTTTTGATGTCAAAGTTTACACGATGTGGTGGTTCACTCTTCCGTTGACTGCGAAAGCATTTTCCACGAACACTTAACACGTTAAATAGATCTGTACTTTAGAGAAATAACCTTCACTAAAGAACCTAAATCCTTGCTGTCTTGCTTTCAACGAGATATTCTTATCTGGGTGAAATAAAACCGAGAAATTCGACGGAATTTTATCTAGATCAACTCGATGCAGGTCTGCGTTAGACGCCATTTTGTTAGATAGCTTGTCTCGCGTGGTTACAGCGAGCACCTGTAACTATGGGGGGCGTGCCTAAGTAGCGTTTGCAGAAAGGTCAATTATAAAGCTGTTTAAAACAGAAATATTAAACGCTGCTTTGCGTAGTGCCATAATGACAATTTAGTGACGGCATGACAATTTAGTGACGGCATGACAATTTAGTGATGGCATGATAATTTAGTGACGGTATGACAATTTAGTGACGGCATGACAATTTAGTGACGGTATGACAATTTAGTGACAGCATGATAATTTAGTGATGGCATGATAATTTAGTGACGGTATGACAATTTAGTGACGGCATGACAATTTAGTGATGGCATGACAATTTAGTGATGGCATGACAATTTAGTGACAGCATGACAATTTAGTGATGGTATGACAATTTAGTGACGTCATGACAATTTAATGACGGCATGACATGACAATTTAGTGACGGCATGACAATTTAGTGACGGCATGACAATTTAGTGACGGCATGACAATTTGCGATGACAGTTGGCACCAACTGAAAGTAGCAGCGTTATTTTGTGCAAAAATATTATTAGAACCCAATACGGTAATATGATAAAAGGGATCTTGCACTCGTTGTGATTCAAACGCGCTTCATAAAATATGGTATAAAATCACCACGCGCTTCATAAAATATGGTATAAAATCACCACTCATGCAAGATCCTAAAAATAAAAGGGCTACTCCTAGCTCAAAAAAATAAAAATATCCAAACTTTAGTAGATCTGCAAACAAAAATTATAACTGATTTTTGTGAAATTACATCCTTTTATGGACTGGTGAACAACTGACATGCCACACAAACAATTTTGATCCTGGTCGAAAACTGACATGAGACATGAATAATTATGTTCAAAATGACATGCCACACCAATAATAATAATAATAATGTCATTACACAAATTATACACTTGTCAAACAACTAACCACAAACAAAAAGACCATTTTGATGGCAAATTGAATCACAAAATACTATGTAACATCAATCAAATACCATGGTATATGAGTGTCCAAAAACGTTTGTTTTCAGCAATGATATAAGATTATCAAAAAAATATTATGTTAACGTTATGTAAAAAATAACATGTTTTTGGCCAGAAATGATATTTGATTGATGTTACAATGTATTTTGGGTTGTAATATGGTCCTGGTAAGTAGTAATCCTGGTGGGGGTCCAGGGTATGCACCGGATACCTGTGAGAGTTAAAAACCAGTCACATGTATATTGTGTAACCCATATTAGGGAACTAAACCATTCACATGTATATTGTGTAACCCATATTATGGAACTAAACCATTCCCATGTATATTGGGTAACCCATATTAGGGAACTAAACCATTCCCATGTATATTGGGTAACCCATATTAGGGAACTAAACCATTCCCATGTATATTGGGTAACCCATATTAGGGAACTAAACCATTCCCATGTATATTGGGTAACCCATATTAGGGAACTAAACCATTCCCATGTATATTGGGTAACCCATATTAGGGAACTAAACCATTCCCATGTATATTGGGTAACCCATATTAGGGAACTAAACCATTCCCATGTATATTGGGTAACCCATATTAGGGAACTAAACCATTCCCATGTATATTGGGTAACCCATATTAGGGAACTAAACCATTCCCATGTATATTGGGTAACCCATATTAGGGAACTAAACCATTCCCATGTATATTGGGTAACCCATATTAGGGAACTAAACCATTCCCATGTATATTGGGTAACCCATATTAGGGAACTAAACCATTCCCATGTATATTGGGTAACCCATATTAGGGAACTAAACCATTCACATGTATATTGGGTAACCCATATTAGGGAACTAAACCATTCGCATGTATATTGTGTAACCCATATTAGGGAACTAAACCATTCGCATGGTAACCCATATTAGGGAACTAAACCATTCGCATGGTAACCCATATTAGGGAACTAAACCATTCGCATGGTAACCCATATTAGGGAACTAAACCATTCGCATGGTAACCCATATTAGGGAACTAAACCATTCGCATGGTAACCCATATTAGGGAATCAACATCAAGAACATTTATATCAATAGTTATACTTCCAATTAATTTAGTTCTAGTCTGGTCGGCAATAATTGTAGTATATAATTATTATGTAGAGAGAGATTAATGAAAACATGTGTATGTCTGTAGAGGTTCTGATGTTACTGGCGGATAAATGACATTATGCACATGTGTCTCCAGAACACAATCTATTTCCTGTCTATACCACAAAATACACTCAATTGATCAGCACACTTTTTGTGACCGACATTGTATTTAGTCAGGAACCTGGATAGAAAGTATCAATATCAAAATTATCCTGATTTAGTGCATTCTGGTGGACGCTTGAAAACAGCAAACCACTTACGGAGAAGAGGGACCCGTATGTGCACCAGGTGCACCTTACTAAAATACTCAAAATTGGGAGTGTCAAATGCTCCCTCTCAATGATATGGGTACTGTAACAACACGGTTTAGAGGTGTATCAGGCCCCACCCTCCTCAATCCACTCTCAGATGGCACACTTATACAGTAATTATATTAACATCAAAATAATGTAAAAACAGTAGGAATCTTTGTGTGTTTTACGTTTATTTATCGTTGCTACCGGTTGCCCATATGAGCAACGCCTCCTGAAGATATTAGTCATTTTAGATTTTGGAGGATAGTGCAATGATACAGACAGAGACCCATTCCAGAGTCTCCTCTGATTCTTTTACGTGCACGGTGTAAAGCACCGACACGAGACCTCGGTTTAACGTCCCATCTGAAAGACTGTTAATTTTATTAGGGTCAGAAGGGGGATTGAACCTGCGAGCCCTGGATTACCAGTCCAGCGTGTTACCACTGGACTACAGATCCGTCTGTAGGAATCAAAGAACAAGACGTATGATCATATTAAACGACTGTAGATCATTGTTTGTTGAAGCCTAATGACTTATTATTACCTTCCTTTCCCAGCTTGCATCTGTTATCGACGATATCCTGAAGGCATTTCTTACAGATACTGTGGGAACATGGGAGTAGGAGAGGATCAGCAAACAGTTCCAGGCACACAGGGCACGTCAATTCATCCTCCATTGTAGTCCGCCGACCACTCTGATGTCTACTACTCAAATCTGAAAACAAAAGTACAATAAAGTACGGAGGTTGGTGCACCAAGTACTGGTTAATTGCTGGAGCCTGCACAGGAAAGGTGTTGCTATGTAAACTGCCCGCTGGCGATATAGCTCAAAATAGTGCTGATGCGGGCGTAAAACCCAAACAAACAAATATCCTCTTAGTACACTTTCCATAAATGCATTAACTGGCTGTTTAAGACTGGTTTAACATTTATCAACATGTCATAGAATATCCTTCCGGTCTATTTTGTCCAGGCTTTGCTTGCAACGTTTACTGTACTATAGCATGCTTCTCTATCATTGTCAGGAATTACCTCTCTCCGTAGTGCACATACACTTGGGGTCTGGACAAATGACATTTTTTAGGCCATTCCAAGCAAGTGTTCTTAAAAAAAAAATGTGTTTTTGGTTTTAAACCCGAAACCATTTGTCCAGACCCCAGGCGTATGTGGTATAGTGTGCAGGTACATGTAAGATTCAAATCTACAGGTACATTTCAACTGCAATCATTTTGATTTGTTTTGCTTAAAGATTTTCCTATCATACCATCCCATGTCCCATGTTTACTTAGACTTAAAAGCGCTTGTTTTCAATGTTCATTTTGGTGAAATATAAATCGATCATACACTGAAAGAAACACATATCTTCATATTATACTATCATATCCCAAATGCACAACAAATCAAATTGCATACAATACATTGTAATAGATATATTAATAAATAAATATTAAACATAATATATAATTGTTGTATATACAAAACAATCGACTTTACTCTCAACCAGCCATCATTACAACCTGTAATGTTGTAATCCGTGTATCCGTGTAAATCTATATTTGAATATTTCACAATTTACAAGATTTTTATCCACTATTTTGCTCTCATACTAACCGACAGCTGTTAAATCCATAATAATTATAATCCAGTGAAAGTGATTAACCACGCTGATTTAAAATATCTGAGGTGAAGGATACCGGTAGCTTTAATCCCCCCCCCCCAGTAATCCAGTTACACTCCTCAAAACTCTCTTCAATAGTTTATATCAATACTGTTAAACTTTTCAGTTGTTAGCCTAAAACTGGTGACTGCATGGTTATTGTATGCACCTGGCTGCTTTTATTTCAACTTCATACATGTCACATACATACAGATACTACACACCAGCTTCTGATTGCATTGATCTCGTGTACAACTACTGCATATACAGGTCGTGACACCGTATCAGAAATGATCATTATAGCTAGTCAGGTTTGACACAATTTCCAATCATAAAAATTGTATGAATCGTGACAATTTTGTGATTTCTATATTAAGTGTTCTATGTTAGACAGTGGTCACCTAAATTAAGTTGTCAGTTGTCAGATTTCCAATTTGATGTTTTATTATACGTTTGACTTCAGTCAATCAGTATAGCAGCCACCTTTGACTAAGCAATCACCTTTTGGAACTACATTGGCTGGGTTTTGAACACAAGTTTGTAACATTTTTTGTGATTTCTATTTTTATGACATGGTTATATTTTCATCAAACCATGGGTGTATGTTATATTTATTGACTGTATGATTAATGTCAGGGTTCATTCTAGGTCAGAATTTTTGGGAGAAGTGAGAAAGCGCGTGATCGCTTCCTTAAATGGTGTTCTTTAATATACTTCTGCAAAATAGGGTTAAAATGCACAGTACAACCATTAAATACAACATTTGAATAGAAGGAGTGCTTTATAATCGGCCAGTGTATCTTACTAGACACAATTTTGTTTGAAAATCGTTAATCGGTTTTTTAGGGAGAAGTGGGGCCCCCCAGAGGGCGAAGTCAGAGTCCCTAGGGCAACAATTTCGCCCACATCGCCCTCTAGAATGATCCCTGTTGATGTGCCAGGAGAAATATGTAAATTATTTGTTATAATTGTATATACAGTTAAATCTGTGTTAGTAGCCACCTCCATTAAGCAGCCAGTTTCCAAATTACCAGTATGTTGTTTCATTATACATTTGCCCTCTATTAAGCAGCCACCTGTGCTAAGCAGTCAATTTCTGGGATTCCATTGGCTGGCTGATTAACACAGGTTTGACTGTAGTATTATGTTCAAACCAGGGCATTTAAAGTCATCTTATTCAAAAGACAAAATTGGAGTTTAAGCCCCACTGGAGCCGTTACGTTTGTACCGTTAGGAGCATTTAAATTCCACTTTGCCTCTCTCTTCTCTCTCCCTCGTGGCGATGGATTCCATCAGGAATGAGGTCTCGGACAGTGATTAATATAAGTTGTAAAAACTTGTTTCGCAATCAAGCTCAAATAAAGTTGTATAAACTAAGACAAAATTGCACTGTATGTAACCAGGGTTCATTCTAGGTCAGAATTTTTGGGAGAAGTGAGAAAGCGCGTGATCGCTTCCTTAAATGGTGTTCTTTAATATACTTCTCCAAAGTAGGGTTAACATGCACAGTACAACCATTAAATACAACATTTGAATAGAAGGATTGCTTTATAATGGGCCAGTGTGTCTTACTAGACAAAGTTTTGTTTGAAAATCGTAAAAACCAAAAAATAATTTTTTTAGGGAGAAGTCAGGGTCCCTAGGGCGACGCCCACATCGCCCTCTAGAATGATCCCTGGTATACATGCTTAAAATGTTAATAAAGCACTAAAAGTGATTTACTCTCATTCATTTCATTGCAATTATGAGTTGTTACGGACAAATAATGTTGCTAGGATGTAAGCCATATTTTTAAAAATGTATATCCTAGTCAAGATATGATTATTATTTTAGTACATTCAAATGCTAAAAAGGTTAGTTTAAACGTAGTTTATTTCAAACCATACAGCATATACAAATATACAGTTTACACAAAATTTAGATACATGAATGAAAAGGGATTAGAACCGAAAGCTAGTATAGCTTATAGAGGTCTTCTCCTAAAAAGGTTGGGGTTCTTTAATGTAAAATGTGTGTAATACTGATTTAGGATATGATAGCATGTAATTTACCCTTTTAACACTTTGAACACTACATACCTATAAATAGGCTTACAAAAAGTGTAGAACCTTCTCATCAGGATCTGCACTTTTTGCAAGTAATATTACTATTTTTAGACAAAATTACCCATTTTGATAAATGAACTGGTCCAAGTGTAATTTTCTTATTAATTTATTGGTTTAAAAATATCATGGACCAGTCCATGTTTATTCACAGGGATATGACATTAAATGCAACACATTATTCATTCTGTGTATAATCTTATATGAGCAATAACTAACACAACATTTTTTTCCATTCATCAATAAAAAGATTGCAAAAGTATCCATGGTGCATGGTCAATATCTCCAATACAGAATATACCGACGTATACAGAATCAGCGCAATAAAGAAAATCATTTAGGCGTCGCTCATATGGGTAACCGGTAGCGACGATAAATAAACGCCAGACACACCCACAAAATTATTTACCCAGATGGGAGAAGTGATACTGCCCTAGGAAACTATTTCTCCCAGGTATTTCTCTAGCTCTAGCCCTGCAGGGGGAAGTTCAGGGAGAAGTGGTGGAAGTTCAGGGAGAAGTGGTGGAAGCTCAGGGAGATATGTCTCCATCTAGCTCTAGCCATGCAGGGAAAAGTGTGGAAGTGCAGGGAGAAGTGGTGGAGACTCAGGGAGATATGTCTCCCAAGTCTCCCTCTAGCTCCTGCCCTGCAGGGGGAAGTGATGCTACTCAGGGAGATATTTCTCCAAAAGTCTCCCTCTAGCTCCTGTCCTGCATGGGGGAGTGATGCTACTCAGGGACATATTTCCCCCAAGTCTCCCTCTAGCTCCTGTCCTACAGGGGGGAGTGATGCTACTCAGGGAGATATTTCTCCCCAAATCTCCCTCTAGCTCCTGTCCTGCATGGGGAAGTGATGCTGTTCAGGGAGACATTCCCCCCAAGTCGTCCTCTAGCTCCTGCCCTGCAGGGGGGGTGATGCTACTCAGGGAGATACTCCCCCAAGTCTCCCTCTAGCTCCTGCCCTGCAGGGGGAAGTGAAGCTACTCAGGAAGACTATTACTGCCAAGTCTCCCTCTAACTCCTGCCCTGCAGGGGGAGTGAAGTTACTCCGGAAGACTATTACTGCCAAGTCTCCCTCTAGCTCCTGCCCTGCAGGGGGAGTGAAGTTACTCCGGAAGACTATTACTGCCAAGTCTCCCTCTAGCTCCTGCCCTGCAGGGGGAGTGAAGTTACTCCGGAAGACTATTACTGCCAAGTCTCCCTCTAGCCCCTGCCCTGCAGGGGGAGTGAAGTTACTCCGGAAGACTATTACTGCCAAGTCTCCCTCTAACTCCTGCCCTGCAGGGGGAGTGAAGTTACTCCGGAAGACTATTACTGCCAAATCTCCCTCTAGCTCCTGCCCTGCATGGGGAGTGAAGCTACTCAGGAAGACTATTACTGCCAAGTCTCCCTCTAACTCCTGCCCTGCAGGGGGAGTGAAGCTACTCAGGAAGAACATTACTCCCAAGTCTCCCTCTAGCTCCTGCCCTGCAGGGGGAGTTAAGCTACTCAGGAAGAACATTACTCCCAAGTCTCCCTCTAGCTCCTGCCCTGCAGGGGGAGTTAAGCTACTCAGGAAGAACATTACTCCCAAGTCTCCCTCTAGCTCCTGCCCTGCAGGGGGAGTTAAGCTACTCAGGAAGAACATTACTCCCAAGTCTCCCTCTAGCTCCTGCCCTGCAGGGGGAGTGAAGCTACTCAGGAAGAACATTACTCCCAAGTCTCCCTCTAGCTCCTGCCCTGCAGGGGGAGTTAAGCTACTCAGGAAGAACATTACTCCCAAGTCTCCCTCTAGCTCCTGCCCTGCAGGGGGAGTTAAGCTACTCAGGAAGAACATTACTCCCAAGTCTCCCTCTAGCTCCTGCCCTGCAGGGGGAGTGAAGCTACTCAGGAAGAACATTACTCCCAAGTCTCCCTCTAGCTCCTGCCCTGCAGGGGGAGTTAAGCTACTCAGGAAGAACATTACTCCCAAGTCTCCCTCTAGCTCCTGCCCTGCAGGGGGAGTTAAGCTACTCAGGAAGAACATTACTCCCAAGTCTCCCTCTAGCTCCTGCCCTGCAGGGGGAGTGAAGCTACTCAGGAAGAACATTACTCCCAAGTCTCCCTCTAGCTCCTGCCCTGCAGGGGGAGTTAAGCTACTCAGGAAGAACATTACTCCCAAGTCTCCCTCTTAAAAGTTCACGCTCTGTGTAAGTCATATATATGTGTTTGAAGCATTATTCATTATTCAAGTCACTGAGCATTTTCAGTGATATAGCATTCTAACAATTACTTAGCAGTAAAATATTATTGATTGCATACAATCATGAGCCTGCGAGATCAGTACTGATATCTCATCTCCGTAGAAAATGGGTTTTATAAACCGTCCAGGATTTTAATGGCGAAAGAAATATGCATGAATGGATTTATGTATGGCGTTACAACTGGTAAAATGTGTCATCCCCGCAAATCGAGTCAAAGATTTTATTGAAAAAACATTTAATTTTCTTTTGAAGGGCAGCATGTCGGTACTTCTGTAACCCATTATTTCTATTAAGTCTTTTTGTCAAATAAAAGCTTGTTTTTAATGTTCATTTTTTAAGACCATCATAATTTATGAATGTAGTATACTATCATAGAGAATCAATATTTGCACATTTAGACCAATATGAATTTGACATTTATTTGTGTGCAGTATCACCCATGCAGCCAGATATATAAGTATCTACTATGTTAGATCTATATGGCATAGTATAAACTATTATATCTAAAGATATAACTTATACAGGTTACATTCAGACATTGCTATATTTTTTACCTTTACTTAATTGAAATAACAATTTGTGCACAATAGAGTACTGCAGTAAGAAGGGGGAAATATATTAAAATTAATGTTGACGTTTGCGAAATAAAACTACATTTTCCTCATTAAACCGACGACTGTTTAAGGAAACTCTTACATAATGCCATTTGCATCTAATGCTGCAATTTGCATCTAATGCTGCCATTTGCATTTAATGCTGCCATTTGCATTTAATGCTGTCATTTGCATCTAATGCTGTCATTTGTATATAATGCTGCCATTTGCATCTAATACTGCCATTTGCATATAATGCTGTCATTTGCATGTAATACTGTCATTTGCATCTAATGCTGTCATTTGCATATAATACTGTCATTTGCATATAACACTGACATTTGCATCTAATACTGATATTTGCATATAATGCTGACATTTGCATCTAATACTGCAATTTGCATATAATACTGCCATTTGCATATAATACTGACAGTTGCATATAACACTGACATTTGCATCTAATACTGATATTTGCATATAATGCTGACATTTGCATCTAATACTGCAATTTGCATATAATACTGCCATTTGCATATAATAGTGACAGTTGCATCCAATACTGACATGTGCATCTAATGTTGCCATTTGCATCTAATATGCCATTTGCATATAATACTGCCAGTTGCATCTAATACTGACATTTGTATCTAATGTTGCCATTTGAATCTAATACTGCCATTTGCATATAATACTGTCATTTGCCTCGAATACTGCAATTTGCATATAATGCTGACATTTGCATATAATACTGCCATTTGCGTATAATACTGCCATTTGCATATAATACTGCCATTTGCATCTAATACTGCCATTTGCATCTAATGTTGCCATTTGCATATAATGCTGCCATTTACATTTAATGTTGTCATTTGCATCTAATGCTGCCATTTGCATTTAATGTTGCCATGTGCATCTAATACTGCCATTCGCATATAATACTGATATTTGCATCTAATACTGACATTCGCATATAATACTGACATTTGCATCTAATACTGCCATTTGCATATAATACTGTCATTCGCATATAATACTGACATTTGCATATAATGTTGCCATGTGCATCTAATACTGCCATTTGCATATAATACTGTCATTTGCATATAATACTGTCATTTGCATATAATAATGCCATTTGCATATAATACTGCCATTTGCATATACTACTGTCAGTTGCATATAAAACTGACATTTGCATATAATACTGTCATTTGCATCGAATGCTGTCATTTGCATATAATACTGACATTTGCATATAATGCTGTCATTTGCATATAATACTGACAGTTGCATCTAATACTGCAATTTGCATATAATACTGCCATTTGCATATAATACTGACATTTGCATCTAATACTGACATTTGCATCTAATACTGACATTTGCATCTAATACTGCCATTTGCATCTAATGTTGCCATTCGCATCGAATACTGTCATTTGCACCGAATACTGCCATTTGCATATAATGCCGCCATTTGCATCTAATGCTGCAATTTGCATATAATGCTGCAATTTGCATCTAATACTGTCATTTGCATCTAATGTTGCCATGTGCATCTAATACTGCCATTTGCATATAATTCTGCCATTTGCATTTAATGCTGTCATTTGCATCTAATGCTGCCATTTGCATTTAATGTTGCCATGTGCATCTAATACTGTCATTTGCATATAATGCTGCCATTTGCATTTAATGCTGTCATTTGCATCTAATCTGCCATTTGCATTTAATGTTGCCATGTGCATCTAATACTGTCATTTGCATATAATACTGTCATTCACATATAATACTGACATTTGCATCTAATGTTGCCATTTGCATATAATACTGTCATTTGCATATAATACTGCCATTTGCATATAATAATGCCATTTTCATATAATACTGTCAGTTGCATATAATACTGACATTTGCATATAATACTGACATTTGCATATAATGCTGCCATTTGCATCTAATACTGACATTTGCATCTAATGCTGCCATTTGCATCTAATGCTGTTATGTAACTCTTTTAGTAAATATAAAATCTACAAACATGTGACTAGCATTAATATCTCAGATATAATGCAACACCATACATGTGTTTAGGTTTGTATTAAGTGAATGTGTCTAGGTTTGCATTAGGTTAATGTGTTTAGGTTTGTATTAGGTTAATGTGTTTAGGTTTGTATTAAGTGAATGTGTTTAGGTTTGTATTAAGTGAATGTTTTTAGGTTTGTATTAAGTGAATGTGTTTAGGTTTGTATTAAGTTAATGTGTTTAGGTTTGCATTAGGTTAATGTGTTTAGGTTTGTATTAAGTGAATGTGTTTAGGTTTGCATTAAGTGAATGTGTTTAGGTTTGCATTAAGTGAATGTGTTTAGGTTTGCATTAAGTGCATGTGTTTAGGTTTGCATTAGGTTAATGTGTTTAGGTTTGTATTAAGTGAATGTGTTTAGGTTTGCATTAGGTTAATGTGTTTAGGTTTGCATTAGGTTAATGTGTTTAGGTTTGCATTAGGTTAATGTGTTTAGGTTTGTATTACATGAAGCTTAAGTGAATGTGCTTAATTGTTTATTATTATTTATTTAAGTTTGTATTAAGTGAATGCCTTTAAGGTGTGTATTCAGTGAATTTCATGCAAATGGTATGGTGTTTACCAATTAGAACATACCATATATACATCTTTAATACAGAACAATAGAACAAATGTGTAGCATTTTGATGTTTCAGATCCTGTTTCAATATGTTTCGGTTTGTATTAAGTGATCAACACATCAACCAGTTTCCATATCTCGTAGTTGTGTTTTTCCAAAAAGCACATTTGCAAATGGGACTCCAGTTACAGTAAAATAAAACCAGTGTATTATAAATGTATATGTAGTTCTTAGTACCCCCCCCCCCAATAAATCAATAAAACATGACCATCCAATATATATCATACAAACAGGAGAAGTAACATTACATAGAAATGTATGTGATTATTGTATTGGTTTTCTAATGTAGTCTGGACACAACATTCACGCTTAAACTGAGAAATTGTTTGTTTGTGTTTGGAGTTTGACTTCGCACGACGACTATAATATATCCAGCTATTAATGGTGGAGGATGAACCCGGGTAGAACCACTGAACTACCGCAAGCCAGCTGGATAGCTTCCTCCCTTAAAAAAATATAAACTGAGAAAATGTATAAAGACATATTTACAGAGATTATTACAAGCACACTATGCAATATATGCTACAATGCCATATATGCTACAATGCCATATACGATACAATGCCATATATGATACAATGCCATATACTATACAATGCAATACAATATATGATACAATGCAATATATGATACAATGCCATATATGATACAATGCAATATATGCTACAATGCAATATATGATACAATGCAATATATGCTACAATGCCATATATGCTACAATGCCATATATGCTACAATGCCATATATGATACAATGCCATATATGATACAACGCCATATATGATGCAATGTCATATATGCTACAATGCCATATATATATGATACAATGCCATATATGATACAATGCCATATATGATACAATGCCATATAATTATGATACAATGTAATATACGATACAATGCCATATATGATACAATGTCATATATGATACAATGCCATATATGATACAATGTCATATATGATACAATGCCATATATGATACAATGCCATATATGATACAATGCCATATATGATACAATGCCATATATGATACAATGTCATATATGATACAATGCAATATCACACCCCATCACATCAAGGTGATATTGTCTCAGACCCCCATCACATCCAGGTGATATTGTCTCAGAACCCCATCACATCCAGGTGATATTGTCTCAGACCCCCATCACATCCAGGTGATATTGTCTCAGAACCCCCATCACATCGAGGTGATATTGTCTCAGAACCCCCATCACATTGAGGTGATATTGTCTCAGAACCCCCATCACATCGAGGAGATATTGTCTCAGAACCCCATCACAGCGAGGTGATATTGTCTTAGAACCCCATCACAGCGAGGTGATATTGTCTCAGAACCCCATCACAGCGAGGTGATATTGTCTCAGAACCCCATCACAGCGAGGTGATATTGTCTCAGAACCCCCATCACATCGAGGAGATATTGTCTCAGAACCCCATCACAGCGAGAAGATATTGTCTCAGACCCACATCACATCGAGGTGATATTGTCTCGGACCCACATCACATCGAGGTGATATTGTCTCAGAACCCCATCACATCGAGGTGATATTGTCTCAGACCCCCATCACATCAAGGTGATATTGTCTCAGACCCCCATCACATCGAGGTGATATTGTCTCGGAACCCCATCACATCAAGGTGATATTGTCTCAGACTCCCATCACATCAAGGTCATATTGTCTCAGACCCCCATCACATCGAGAAGATATTGTCTCAGACCCCCATCACATCGAGAAGATATTGTCTTAGATCCCCCATCACACCGAGAAGATATTGTCTCAGACCACCATCACATCGAGGTGATATTGTCTCGGAACCCCATCACATCGAGAAGATATTGTCTCAGACCCCCCATCACATCGACAAGATATTGTCTCAGAACCCCATCACATCGAGAAGATATTGTCTCAGACCCCCCATCACATCGACAAGATATTGTCTCAGAACTCCATCACATCGAGAAGATATTGTCTCAGACCCCCCATCACATCGAGAAGATATTGTCTCAGACCCCCATCACATTGACAAGATATTGTCTCAGACCCCCCATCACATCGACAAGATATTGTCTCGGACCCCCATCACATCGAGAAGCTATTGTCTCAGATCCCCATCACATCGACAAGATATTGTCTCAGACCCCCATCACATCGACAAGATATTGTCTCAGACCCCCCATCACATCGAGAAGATATTGTCTCAGACCCCCATCACATCGAGGTGATATTGTCTCGGAACCCCATCACATCGACAAGATATTGTCTCAGACCCCCCATCACATCAACAAGATATTGTCTCAGACCCCCCATCACATTGACAAGATATTGTCTCAAACCCCCCATCACATCGACAAGATATTGTCTCGGACCCCCATCACATCGAGAAGATATTGTCTCAGACCCCCCATCACATCGACAAGATATTGTCTCAGAACCCCATCACATCGAGAAGATATTGTCTCAGACCCCCCATCACATCGACAAGATATTGTCTCGGACCCCCATCACATAGAGAAGCTATTGTCTCAGACCCCCCATCACATCGACAAGATATTGTCTCAGACCCCCATCACATCGAGAAGATATTGTCTCAGACCCCCCATCACATCGAGAAGATATTGTCTCAGACCCCCATCACATCGAGGTGATATTGTCTCGGAACCCCATCACATCGACAAGATATTGTCTCAGACCCCCCATCACATCGACAAGATATTGTCTCAGACCCCCCATCACATCGAAAGATATTGTCTCAGACCCCCATCACAGCGAGGTGATATTGTCTCAGAACCCCCATCACATCGAGGAGATATTGTCTCAGAACCCCATCACTGCGAGGTGATATTGTCTCAGAACCCCCATCACATCGAGGAGATATTGTCTCAGAACCCCATCACAGCAAGGTGATATTGTCTCGGAACCCCATCACATCGAGAAGATATTGTCTCAGACCCCCATCACATCGAGGTGATATTGTCTCGGACACCTATCACATCGAGGTGATATTGTCTCAGAACCCCATCACATCGAGGTGATATTGTCTCAGACCCCCATCACATCAAGGTGATATTGTCTCAGACCCCCATCACATCGAGGTGATATTGTCTCGGAACCCCATCACATCGAGGTGATATTGTCTCAGACTCCCATCACATCAAGGTGATATTGTCTCAGACCACCATCACATCGAGAAGATATTGTCTCAGACCCCCATCACATCGAGAAGATATTGTCTCAGAACCCCATCACTTCGAGAAGATATTGTCTCAGACCCCCCATCACATCGACAAGATATTGTCTCAGACCCCCCATCACATCGAGAAGTTATTGTCTCAGACCCCCATCACATCGAGGTGATATTGTCTCGGAACACCATCACATCGACAAGATATTGTCTCAGAACCCCCATCACATCGAGGAGATATTGTCTCAGAACCACATCACAGCGAGGTGATATTGTCTCGGAACCCCATCACATCGAGAAGATATTGTCTCAGACCCCCATCACATCGAGGTGATATTGTCTCTGACCCCTATCACATCGAGGTGATATTGTCTCAGAACCCCATCACATCGAGGTGATATTGTCTCAGACCCCCCATCACATCAAGGTGATATTGTCTCAGACCCCCATCACATCGAGGTGATATTGTCTCGGAACCCCATCACATCAAGGTGATATTGTCTCAGACCCCCATCACATCGAGGTGATATTGTCTCGGAACCCCATCACATCAAGGTGATATTGTCTCAGACTCCCATCACATCAAGGTGATATTGTCTCAGACCCCCATCACATCGAGAAGATATTGTCTCAGACCCCCATCACATCGAGAAGATATTGTCTCAGAACCCCATCACATCGAGAAGATATTGTCTCAGATCCCCCATCACATCGAGAAGATATTGTCTCAGACCACCATCACATCGAGGTGATATTGTCTCGGAACCCCATCACATCGACAAGATATTGTCTCAGACCCCCCATCACATCGACAAGATATTGTCTCAGACCCCCCATCACATCGACAAGATAATTGTCTCAGACCCCATCACATCGACAAGATATTGTCTCAGACCCCCCATCACATCGAGAAGATATTGTCTCAGACCCCCATCACATCGAGGTGATATTGTCTCGGAACCCCATCACATCGACAAGATATTGTCTCAGACCCCCATCACATCAACAAGATATTGTCTCAGACCCCCATCACATCGACAAGATATTGTCTCAAACCCCCATCACATCGACAAGATATTGTCTCGGACCCCCATCACATCGAGAAGATATTGTCTCAGACCCCCATCACATCGACAAGATATTGTCTCAGAACCCATCACATCGAGAAGATATTGTCTCAGACCCCCCATCACATCGACAAGATATTGTCTCAGACCCCCATCACATCGAGAAGATATTGTCTCAGACCCCCCATCACATCGACAAGATATTGTCTCAGACCCCCATCACATCGAGAAGATATTGTCTCAGACCCCCCATCACATCGAGAAGATATTGTCTCAGACCCCCATCACATCGAGGTGATATTGTCTCGGAACCCCATCACATCGACAAGATATTGTCTCAGACCCCCATCACATCGACAAGATATTGTCTCAGACCCCCATCACATCGAAAGATATTGTCTCAGACCCCCATCACAGCGAGGTGATATTGTCTCAGACCCCATCACATCGAGGAGATATTGTCTCAGAACCCCATCACATCGAGGTGATATTGTCTCAGAACCCCATCACATCGAGGTGATATTGTCTCAGACCCCCATCACATCGAGGTGATATTGTCTCGGAACCCCATCACATCAAGGTGATATTGTCTCAGACTCCCATCACATCAAGGTCATATTGTCTCAGACCCCCATCACATCGAGAAGATATTGTCTCAGACCCCCATCACATCGAGAAGATATTGTCTCAGACCCCATCACATCGAGAAGATATTGTCTCAGACCCCATCACATCGAGGTGATATTGTCTCGGAACCCCATCACATCGACAAGATATTGTCTCAGACCCCCCATCACATCGACAAGATATTGTCTCAGAACCCCATCACATCGAGAAGATATTGTCTCAGACCCCCATCACATCGACAAGATATTGTCTCAGACCCCCATCACATCGAGAGAGATATTGTCTCAGACCCCCATCACATCGAGAAGATATTGTCTCAGACCCCCATCACATGACAAGATATTGTCTCAGACCCCCATCACATCGACAAGATATCTGACCCCCATCACATCGAGAAGATATTGTCTCAGACCCCCATCACATCGACAAGATATTGTCTCAGACCCCATCACATCGACAAGATATTGTCTCAGACCCCCCATCACATCAGAAGATATTGTCTCAGACCCCATCACATCGAGGTGATATTGTCTCGGAACCCCATCACATCGACAAGATATTGTCTCAGACCCCCCATCACATCAACAAGATATTGTCTCAGACCCCCATCACATTGACAAGATATTGTCTCAAACCCCCATCACATCGACAAGATATTGTCTCAGACCCCCATCACATCGAGAAGATATTGTCTCAGAACCCCATCACATCACAAGATATTGTCTCAGAACCCATCACATCGAGAAGATATTGTCTCAGACCCCCATCACATCGACAAGATATTGTCTCGACCCCCATCACATAGAGAAGATATTGTCTCAGACCCCCATCACATCGAGAAGATATTGTCTCAGACCCCCATCACATCGAGAAGATATTGTCTCAGACCCCCATCACATCGAGAAGATATTGTCTCAGACCCCCATCACATCGAGGTGATATTGTCTCGGAACCCCATCACATCGACAAGATATTGTCTCAGACCCCCATCACATCGACAAGATATTGTCTCAGACCCCCATCACATCGAAAGATATTGTCTCAGACCCCCATCACAGCGAGATGATATTGTCTCAGACCCCCATCACATCGAGGAGATATTGTCTCAGACCCCATCACATCGACAAGATATTGTCTCAGAACCCCCATCACATCGAGGAGATATTGTCTCAGAACCCCATCACAGCAAGGTGATATTGTCTCGGAACCCCATCACATCGAGAAGATATTGTCTCAGACCCCCATCACATCGAGGTGATATTGTCTCGACCCCTATCACATCGAGGTGATATTGTCTCAACCCCATCACATCGAGGTGATATTGTCTCAGACCCCCATCACATCAAGGTGATATTGTCTCAGACCCCCATCACATCGAGGTGATATTTCCGGAACCCCATCACATCGAGGTGATATTGTCTCAGACCCCCATCACATCAACATGATATTGTCTCAGACCCCCATCACATCGAGAAGATATTGTCTCAGACCCCCATCACATCGAGAAGATATTGTCTCAGAACCCCATCACATCGAGAAGATATTGTCTCAACCCCATCACATCGACAAGATATTGTCTCAGACCCACCACACATCAGAAGATTGTCTCAGACCCCATCACAGAGGTGATATTGTCTCACACCATCACATCGACAAGATATGTCTCAGAACCCCCATCACATCGACAAGATATTGTCTCAGAACCACATCACATCGAGGTGATATTGTCTCCCCCATCACATCGAGAAGATATTGTCTCAGACCCCCCATCACATCGAGAAGATATTGTCTCAGACCCCCATCACATCAGATAGAACCCCATCACATCGACAAGATATTGTCTCAGACCCCCCATCACATCAACAAGATATTGTTTCAGACCCCCCCCATCACATTGACAAGATATTGTCTCAGACCCCCATCACATCGACAAGATATTGTCTCAGAACCCCATCACATCGAGAAGATATTGTCTCAGACCCCCCATCACATCGACAAGATATTGTCTCGGACCCCCATCACATCGAGAAGCTATTGTCTCAGACCCCCATCACATCGACAAGATATTGTCTCAGACCCCCATCACATCGACAAGATATTGTCTCAGACCCCCCATCACATCGAGAAGATATTGTCTCAGACCCCCCATCACATCGACAAGATATTGTCTCAGAACCCCATCACATCGAGAAGATATTGTCTCAGACCCCCCATCACATCGACAAGATATTGTCTCGGACCCCCATCACATCGAGAAGCTATTGTCTCAGACCCCCATCACATCGACAAGATATTGTCTCAGACCCCCATCACATCGAGAAGATATTGTCTCAGACCCCCCATCACATCGAGAAGATATTGTCTCAGACCCCCATCACATCGAGGTGATATTGTCTCGGAACCCCATCACATCGACAATATATTGTCTCAGACCCCCCATCACATCGAGAAGTTATTGTCTCAGACCCCCATCACATCGAGGTGATATTGTCTCGGAACACCATCACATCGACAAGATATTGTCTCAGAACCCCCATCACATCGAGGAGATATTGTCTCAGAACCCCATCACAGCGAGGTGATATTGTCTCGGAACCCCATCACATCGAGAAGATATTGTCTCAGACCCCCATCACATCGAGGTGATATTGTCTCGGACCCCTATCACATCGAGGTGATATTGTCTCAGAACCCCATCACATCGAGGTGATATTGTCTCAGACCCCCATCACATCAAGGTGATATTGTCTCAGACCCCCATCACATCGAGGTGATATTGTCTCGGAACCCCATCACATCAAGGTGATATTGTCTCAGACTCCCATCACATCAAGGTGATATTGTCTCAGACCCCCATCACATCGAGAAGATATTGTCTCAGATCCCCCATCACATCGAGAAGATATTGTCTCAGACCACCATCACATCGAGGTGATATTGTCTCGGAACCCCATCACATCGACAAGATATTGTCTCAGACCCCCCATCACATCGACAAGATATTGTCTCAGACCCCCCATCACATCGACAAGATATTGTCTCAGAACCCCATCACATCGAGAAGATATTGTCTCAGACCCCCCATCACATCGACAAGATATTGTCTCAGAACCCCATCACATCGAGAAGATATTGTCTCAGACCCCCCATCACATCGACAAGATATTGTCTCGGACCCCCATCACATCGAGAAGCTATTGTCTCAGACCCCCCATCACATCGACAAGATATTGTCTCAGAACCCCATCACATCGAGAAGATATTGTCTCAGACCCCCCATCACATCGACAAGATATTGTCTCAGACCTCCCATCACATCGACAAGATATTGTCTCAGACCCCCCATCACATCGACAAGATATTGTCTCAGAACCCCATCACATCGAGAAGATATTGTCTCGGACCCCCATCACATCGAGGTGATATTGTCTCAGACCCCCCATCACATCGAGGTGATATTGTCTCAGACCCCTATCACATCGAGAAGCAATTGTCTTGGACCCCACCACTTCTGGGAGCAAATCCTGGACCCCTAATCACTTCTGGGAATATATCTCGGGCTCTTCACAACATCCAGGTACATATCCCAGACCCCTTTCTTCACAACATCCAGGTACATATCCCAGACCCCTTTCTTCACAACATCCAGGTACATATCCCAGACCCCTTTCTTCACAACATCCAGGTACATATCCCAGACCCCTTTCTTCACAACATCCAGGTACATATCCCAGACCCCTTTCTTCACAACATCCAGGTACATATCCCAGACCCCTTTCTTCACAACATCCAGGTACATATCCCAGACCCCTTTCTTCACAACATCCAGGTACATATCCCAGACCCCTTTCTTCACAACATCCAGGTACATATCCCAGACCCCTTTCTTCACAACATCCAGGTACATATCCCAGACCCCTTTCAATGATTAGACCATGTCATCCATCTATATAACAGAGACCACATATTCTTAATGATAAAGTACCACCATGCTAGGGCCAGAAAGTTGTAAACGTGTAACAATGTTCTAAATATCGTACATTTTCCTATATAGTGTTTGGATACTGACTTGTCGAGGATGAATAATGCATGGTGTCAATGACACTAAATGTTAAATACTATACCCAGTGTGTGACATCTGACAAACTTTCACCTGGCCTCTGCACCCTTTTGATAATGTACCATACAATTAGAACAAAGAATCAATTTTCATAAAATGACCATAAAACACAGATTATAAGATTTTATAGGTAAATATCCTCTCTGATCAAACATTAAGTACATCAAAAACAAACATTTCCCCTTGTAGAACAATAATAAACTAATTATATAGTTCAAACATCAACCTCAAAGGTGGACATCACGCACTACACAATATGCAGCTTTAGCACTTAAAATGCTGAATAAATTGGAAGGAAGGTGCAAACAACATAGATCCAGATCAGCCGCTGCATAATGCCATGTGTGATCTATGTTGTTTGCTATTCAGCCAAGTGATTTAGCTCCACTATCCAAATAGCAAACAGAATAGAGTCTGATCAGAGGGCAAGTTGATGTGTGCACATGCTGTGCCATCTGATCTGGCTCTAAACTGTTTGCAAAAACAAATATACTTGTTTCCAGCACTGTGCAGGTAAAACATGGAGACACTGGTGAAAGTCTTTCATTGTATTAGTTGGAATATAGTATTTAGCCCCAGGTGAGAAAACATGCAGCAAGTCCGGGACTTGAACCTGGGACCTCTCCCTTACAGTTTGAACGCTCTACCGACTGAACTAACCCAATGAGGCTGCCTACATACTAACTCACACAATGGTCAATATACACACCGTTCAATACTCCCCAACTAAATTGGAATTCTTCCTTGAATTTCCATCGGGATACATTCTGAAATATTTCTCGGAGTTTATACTGTAACGTTCTCAACAAGTGGAACTGTGTAGCCCAGGTGAATAAACATGGAAGTCGTGGAAGTTTGTGGAAGTCGTGATAGCGCAGTGGATGCGCGTTCGCTTCAGGTGTGAAAGGTCCGGAGTTCAAACCCCGCTGGAGCTGTTACGATTGTGCCTTTAGGCACGGCATTTAAATTCCACTTTGCCACTTCTCTCTCCCTCATGACGATGGATTACATCATTAATGAGGTCTCGAGAGTGATTAATATAAGTTGAAAGAACATGTTTCGCAATCAAGCTAAAATAAATTTGTATAAACTAATCAACATGCAACCAGTCCAGAACTCAAACCCGGGGCCTCTCGCATACAGGGAGAACGCTATACTGACTGAGCTAACTGGGCTGCCTACATACTATCTCTCATAATGTGTTGATAATTTACACACCGTTACATATATACATGTATGTATAATACTGTAATCCAAAATGTTGTGTTATCTTCTTTCTCATAGAATATATGTGATAAAGCTCTCTTATATCATATAACTTTGTTTGTATTCAGTTTCATACAGCCATCATATATTTTCTTATATGTACACACATGTAGTAACACCTGGAAGGATTCTGATTGGTTGAGAGAATAATCCTTATAATTTGTAAATTAAACTTTAAAGTATGTATATTTCTATTGGTACATTAATAATTGGTACATAAATATAAAGTATGCATATTTCTATTTGAATTGGTACATAGCGTTCGTTAATGGTTATATGTTATATTTCGGGATTTTTGGGTTATATCGCCGGAGGGCAGTTTACCTAACAACACCTCTCCTGGGCAGGCTCCAACGGTTAACCAGTACTTGGGTGCACCAACCTCCGTAAGAAACTGCCAACTTGTTCATATAAATGAAACACGGTCTGAGCGGGGCTCGAACCCGTGACCATCAGTGATGATAGGTTACAGTGGTATACAAGTCAGCGACCTTAACCACTCAACCACGGAGGCAGACATCGTTAATGGTAAGACAAACTACGATTAAAATGAAGTCTTGACTCAATTATAATGATTTTAAAACATAAATATAACGCTGCTTTACGTAGTGACGTCATGACACTTGGCGCCAAAATGAAAGTAGCTGCGTAATTTATTGAAACAAGCGCGCTATGAAGGATCTTACACTCGTAATGATTTCATACCATATTTTATGAAACTCGTTTTAGAATTTTGCTATTAAGCCTTTCAACACCACAGACCTCTATATAGGCTTACAAAAAGTGTAGATCCAGATGAGCCGGCTCGTGACGAGCCATCTCATCAGGATCTGCACTTTTTGCAAGTAGTATTACTAATTTTAGACAAAATTACCCATCTTGATAAATGAACTGGTCCGAATGTAATTTTGTTATTAATTTATTGGTCTAAAAATATCATGGACCAGTCCATGTGAGTTACTTGATGTTGAATGGGTTAAGCTTGCAAATTTCTAAAACTCGTTTCATGGAATATGGTAGGACAACTCATGTGAGATCCTGTATATTTCGGCCTGAGTGATATATTTCTACGCATAAGAACGACAAACGAGGGTTATTCTGCGATATATCACGGTTGATACTTATTATTTCGATTCTAACATGACTTACTTCTAATAATTTTAGACGAGAATCAAAGGAGTATTTTCTTCAAACGCGGTGCTACTCCGCTGCATTTGGCTTTCGAAATTTCCTCCTGCATAAGGGGGGTGATGACGTTATTTTTTATGGAAAATATCAATCTAATGAATAAATGAACAAAAGTTGTAACTGATCAATAATTTTATTTATTTTGTCAAATAAAACTGTACAGAATAGTAACTGAAATGTTACTTAACAGAAAAACAAGACGGACAAGAGATTATCTGATTCTAAAAATAGCTCACTTCCGCGAATTCCCACGTTAGTATTTACAAACATCACGTGACTTTCATTCATAAAACTTTACACGCATTGTATAAATGGAATAGCCAAAACATGGTGCGCGCGCAGCATAGTTCAAGGTAGGTATATCGCAGAATAACCCGAGGTAGATTTTACTCTACTAGTATGTATGTTATTAGCTGGGTCGTGTTAGAATTGGAAAATAATTACACAAAATAATAGGAAATTACATTATGTAAGCATTACTTTTTCACCGTGTCGCTTTGTCTCGATTAAGTGTCGCTTTGTCTCGTAAATTCCATTAGATTGTGTCATATATAACTAGCTTTAAATAACAACTTATATTACAGGGTTCATTCTAGGTCAGAATTTTTGGGAGAAGTGAGAAAGCGCGTGATCGCTTCCATAAATGGTGTTCTTTAATATACTTCTGCAAAATAGGGTTGAAATGCACAGTACAACCATTAAATACAACATTTGAATAGAAGAAGTGCTTTATAATGGGCCAGTGTATCTTACTAGACAAAATTTTGTTTGAAAATCGTAAAAACAAAAAACAAATTATTTTTTTAGGGAGAAGTCAGGGTCCCTAGGGCGACAATTTCGCCCACATCGCCCTCTAAACTGATCCCTGATATTAATAACTCTTTGATTGGGCAGATTAAAACTAATATGTGGTCATGTGTGTGGGAGGAAATCGGGAATAGCCAGAGAAAAGCCAACTGTTCGATCTGGCGGCTATGGTACCATCTCGCACAAATCCCTGTGCGAGGATCTAACCAGGGTAGTATTGTGCGAGGATCTAACCAGGGTAGTATTGTGCGAGGATCTAACCAGGGTAGTATTGTGCAAGGATCTAACCAGGGTAGTATTGTGCGAGGATCTAACCAAGGTAGTAGTGTGCGAGGATCTAACCAGGGTAGTATTGTGTGAGGATCTAACCAGGGTAGTATTGTTCGAGGATCTAACCAGGGTATTGTGCGAGGATCTAACCAGGGTAGTATTGTGCGAGGATCTAACCAGGGTAGTATTGTGCGAGGATCTAACCAGGGTAGTATTGTGCGAGGATCTAACTAGGGTAGTATTGTGCAAGGATCTAACCAGGGTAGTATTGTGTGAGGATCTAACCAGGGTAGTATTGTTCGAGGATCTAACCAGGGTATTGTGCGAGGATCTAACCAGGGTAGTATTGTGCGAGGATCTAACCAGGTAGTATTGGTGAGAAGCGAGCATGCTAACAACTGTGACAATATTATACAGTAACAATATTTGAAAGAAATTAGATCTCTGCCATGCAAGGACTGAATGTGGGATGATTAACTCATTTCATTCTGGATACCATTCAAACAGTATTTGCAAAGAACATAGAGCCAGATCAGCCGCCACGGAACATTCCATCTGATCAGGCTCTATGCTGTTTGCTATTCAGATGATCTTGCTAAGACACTTGGCTATGTAGCAAACAACATAGATCCTGATCAGCACACATCATCGCGCTGCAGCTGATCTGCATCTATGTTGTTTGCAAAAGCCTTTAAATGTATCCAGAATGAAATTGGTTAATTGTTTATAAGAAGATTAACAAGAAAACCACACTAACTGTGAACATTTCCCATTCTTCCGCTCCAATTCTGCACACTGCAATGTCGGTCAAAGTTCTGTGAGCGATTTTTCAATATTTCTTAAATTTTTCTCCTCTGCAGGTTTTAGACAAAATGAATATGCATATTCTTGAAGATTTCACTAGAGGACATGCATGAGTATTGAGTGCACCTAACACCAATATGTCAGTATGCATTCAACTTTCTGTGTGAACACTCTCCATATCTCAATATTTTGTCCTGGGTTAGTTGTCCCACAATGTGAGTCTTATAAACATATATCTGTATCAATCCTGCAAGACCACTGTGTATTATTAAGCTCCTGACATCACTGTGTGTTATTAAGCTCCTGACATCACTGTGTATTATTAAGCTCTGACATCACTGTGTATTATTAAGCTCCTGACATCACTGTGTGTTATTAAGCTCCTGACATCACTGTGTATTATTAAGCTCTGATATCACTGTGTATTATTAAGCTCATACATCACTGTGTATTATTAAGCTCCTGACATCACTGTGTATTATTAAGCTCTGACATCACTGTGTATTATTAAGCTCCGACATCACTGTGTATTATTAAGCTCTGAGATCACTGTGTATTATTAAGCTCTGATATCATTGTGTATTATTAAGCTCTGACATCACTGTGTATTATTAAGCTCCGACATCACTGTGCATTATTAAGCTCTGATATCATTGTGTATTATTAAGCTCTGTCATCACTGTGTATTATTAAGCTCCGACATCACTGTGTATTAATTCTGCTCCTGACATTATTTTCCTACCAGCCCAACAATGCAGAATGTAATATGTAACAATCTAATATAGAGATTAATTCAAGTATTCACTGCTATCCACAAGTCACGCAATATCTCGTTAATGAATAACACATTTGAAATAATAGATTGTACTTACTGGACGAAGTATATTGTAATGTTAATCACTACCACTGTACATATATTCACCATCAACAGCATCAGTGATAACGACACTGAGATCTTCATACAGCATATATTTGCAATTAACTATATATATATATTTCAGTCCTCAACATAACCGATATATCCTCGGCAGTATAAGTCACCTTTACACCAATATCTAGTTGCTACACAATCTTCCCTCACAAACAAATATCCATGGCCATGCCAATTTACATCTCTTATCCACTTAATACATAAAGAAGTAATTGTTCACAGAGTTACACTGTGACAGCCAGCAGCATCTGTCATGCTTACCAGACATAACACAATCTGTGTAAACTACCCACAACCCCTTCAATATTTTGCCAGACAAAAATGTACATTCATTGGTTTAGGTATGACTGCACATTTATAGATTATATGTGCTACCATTCTACCAGTTTAATTTTCTGGACTTGATAGCCAGCAGAGGCATATTCACATGTTTCTAAATTGCAACTCCCTTACCTATATCTTTTATTCCCAAAGCCCTATCTCCATCTGCATTCATAAATATTAATGGATATTTCGCAACATTCTCCCAGCTTTTGTCCATCTATTCCAAATATATACAATTCCACACTTCTAAACCATTTATGTTGTTATATCAAATGATTGTTGTGAATTGCAGTCATTATATTGTATAACATATGCATTATTTCCTCTAAATATTACCATAATTGTGAGTGAATGTTTTCACCTGCTTTAGAAGCACCGATGGTAATGGATTCTCGTAAACAAACTACAGCTTTACGTGGACATAAAATATAGTTTTATAGTTCATCAATATGGACGTAAGTGCTATAGCAATCATTATTATGTGTTGGGTGATATCAAACTGGATATCAAACTGGATATCAAACTGAGGATATTGGTAAACAGCTCCAGTTTCACGTGCCATGGTTTAGCACACTTTCAGAATAATGAGTAGCTTAAGGTACACAAGGGAGATGTTTAAGGTGTTCAAGGGAGAAGCATAAGGTACACATACAAGGGAGAAGTTTAAGGTGTTCAAGGGAGAAACTTTAGGTACACAAGAGAGATGTTAAGGTGTTCAAGGGAGAAGCATAAGGTACACAAGAGAGAAGTTTAAGGTGTTCAAGGGAGAAGCTTAAGGTACACAAGAGAGATGTTTAAGGTGTTCAAGGGAGAAGCATAAGGTACACAAGAGAGAAGTTTAAGGTGTTCAAGGGAGAAGCTTAAGGTACACAAGAGAGATGTTTAAGGTGTTCAAGGGAGAAGCATAAGGTACACAAGGGAGAAGCATAAGGTACACAAGGGAGAAGCATAAGGTACACAAGGGAGAAGCATAAGGTACACAAGGGAGAAGCATAAGGTACACAAGGGAGAAGCATAAGGTACACAAGGGAGATGTTTAAGGTATATAAGGGAGAAGCTTAAGATATATAAGGGAGAAGTTTAAGGTATGTAAGGGAGAAGCTTAAGGTATACAAGGGAGAAGTTTAAGGTATATAAGGGAGAAGTTTAAGGTATACAAGGGAGAAGTGTAAGGTATACAAGGGAGAAGTTTAAGGTATATAAGGGAGAAGTTTAAGGTATACAAGGGAGAAGTGTAAGGTATACAAGGGAGAAGTGTAAGGTATACATGGGAGAAGCTTAAGGTACACAATGGAGAAGTTAAAGATGTTCAAGGGAGAAGCATAAGGTACACAAGGGAGAAGTTAAAGATGTTCAAGGGAGAAGCATAAGGTACACAAGGGAGACGTTTAAGGTGTCCACGGGAGAAGCTTAAGGTATATAAGGGAGATGCTTAAGGTACACAAGGGAGATGCTTAAGGTATACAAGGGAGAAGCTTAATCTATACAAGGAAGGTGATTGGTATACGAGGGAGAAGGAAAGAAAGGGGAAATTTACCATGGTTACCATTAGTGTGGGATCAATTATGACTCCAGGATCACCATTTGAGCAAACACACAGTAGTGATGCTACATGCACAATATCAAAGCTCTGGACATTGTGATTTCTGAGAAGAACATTTTAAAACAGTTTTACTATGTAAGCCTATGTAAACTGTGACAGTGGGGTAACATATGACCCCAGGATCACAATTTGAGAAAAAAAAGAGTAGAGGTCCACTAGTTGGCTGCATGCCAAATATCAAAGATCTGTGCATTGTGGTTTATGAGAAGATTTACTATATAATTTACATAGGAAATAGAGGTAAAATCTTCCCCACCCATTAGCAACCATGTTTAACCCATTCAACACCAAGTAACTGACATGGACTGGTCCATGATATTCTTAAACCAATAAATGAATCAGAAAATCACATTTGAACAAGTTCATTTATCAAAATGGGTAATTATGTCTAAACATAGTCATATCACTGGCAAAAAGTGCAGATCCTGATGAGACGGCTCGTCACGAGCCGGCTCATCTGGATCTACACTTTTTGTAAGCCTATTTAGAGGTCTGTGGTGTTGAAAGGGTTAATGACGAATCTGTATGATTTGAGCAAACATTTATAGATTATCATCTAATAATGCTTCACACAAAATGACATCACATTCCTACATGTAATTACTCATTTGACCTAGTTTTAAGACATAATGACCTAATTTGAGCAATCTTAAAAGAGGATACCCTAATATGAAATTTGATGATGATCGGACCAGTGGTTCAGGAGATGTTATTTGAAGTGAACTGTTGACGCCGCACAACAGACAATGAAGGATGGTGGACAAAAGGTGATCACATATGCCCACCTCATTGGCATAGCTTCTTATAGGCCGTGTAAAAGGCAATGGCCTACACTTACCCCCGAAAAAACAAAAATGCCAAATCTGCAACAAAAATCGGGAGGCCAGGATTAAATTATATATGCTATAAATAGTTTTCCTGAAGACGACCCCCGGACCAACCTCCCGTCTTACGTCTTAAGTTGGCCTACACATCGATTCCAGCCAAGCTACGCCCCTGCACCTTGAGCACAAACCTTGTTCTCTGGTGAGCTAATAATGCAGTTACAAGTCATTTAAATAGCTTAGTTTGATGAAGTCGAGGAATATATTATTGCTTAATCAGCTTAACCCATTCAACACAAAGTAACTGACATGGACTGGTCCATGATATTTTTAGACCAATAAATTGATCAGAAAATTACATTTGGGCTAGTTCATTAATATCAAAATGGGTAATTTTTACTAAATATAGAAATTATAGAAATATATAAAATTACTAGCAAAAAGTGCAGATCCTGATGAGACGGTTCCTCTGGATCTACACTAACCTATTTAGAGGTATGTAGTGTTGAAAGGGTTAACGTCTGATATTACTGTATACAATTCACAAGCAGCAAGTCTAATGGTTTATTTTACAGTCCCATTATGTGTTTACTTAGAATGTGTCGCACACACAGATATTGTAAGGAGTGGGTTTATTTTACAGTCCCATATGTGTTTACTTGAATGTGTGGCACACAGAGATATTGTAAGGAGTGGGTTATTAGATATTGTGATTATTGTCTTATATTTTCATTTTTCAAATATAAATTATTATGGTAAAAGTAAAATGAGGCAAATATGCCCACAAACAAACCTGCTTTTGTAAAATTACTGTTTGTAAATTATTTCCCTTTATGGATATTTTTTAACAAAATCACCGATAACTAGTGGCTTACTAAAGTTAACACTAGGATAAATTACTCTGTAAATGGTGGCTTACTAAAGTTAACACTAGGATAAATAACTCTGTAAATGGTGGATTACTAAAGTTAACACTAGGATAAATTACTCTGTAAATGGAAGTTTACTAAAGTTAACACTAGGATAAATTACTCTGTAAATGGTGGCTTACTAAAGTTAACACTAGGATAAATAACTCTGTAAATGGTGGCTTACTAAAGTTAACACTAGGATAAATAACTCTGTAAATGGTGGCTTACTAAAGTTAACACTAGGATAAATAACTCTGTAAATGGTGGCTTACTAAAGTTAACACTAGGATAAATAACTCTGTAAATGGTGGTTTACTAAAGTTAACACTAGGATAAATAACTCTGTAAATGGTGGCTTACTAAAGTTAACACTAGGATAAATAACTCTGTAAATGGTGGCTTACTAAAGTTAACACTAGGATAAATAACTCTGTAAATGGTGGCTTACTAAAGTTAACACTAGGATAAATAACTCTGTAAATGGTGGTTACTAAAGTTAACACTAGGATAAATAACTCTGTAAATGGTGGCTTACTAAAGTTAACACTAGGATAAATAACTCTGTAAATGGTGGTTTACTAAAGTTAACACTAGGATAAATAACTCTGTAAAGGTGGTTACTAAAGTTAACACTAGGATAAAAACTCTGTAAATGGTGGTTACAAGTTCAAAAACACAAAAACCAAACAAAAACACAAAACCAAACAAAAACACAAAAACCAAACTAAAGTTAACACTAGGATAAATAACTCTGTAAATGGTGGCTTACTAAAGTTAACACTAGGATAAATAACTCTGTAAATGGTGGTTACTAAAGTTAACACTAGGATAAATAACTCTGTAAATGGTGGTTTACTAAAGTTAACACTAGGATAAATAACTCTGTAAATGGTGGTTTACTAAAGTTAACACTAGGATAAATAACTCTGTAAATGGTGGCTTACTAAAGTTAACACTAGGATAAATAACTCTGTAAATGGTGGCTTACTAAAGTTAACACTAGGATAAATAACTCTGTAAATGGTGGCTTACTAAAGTTAACACTAGGATAAATAACTCTGTAAATGGTGGCTTACTAAAGTTAACACTAGGATAAATAACTCTGTAAATGGTGGCTTACTAAAGTTAACACTAGGATAAATAACTCTGTAAATGGTGGCTTACTAAAGTTAACACTAGGATAAATAACTCTGTAAATGGTGGATTACTAAAGTTAACACTAGGATAAATAACTCTGTAAATGGTGGATTACTAAAGTTAACACTAGGATAAATTTGCATATGAATTATAGTAATATTTTTCCAACTGAAGAAAAAAAAGCATAGAAAGACTAACTAACCATTTCAACACCACAGACCTCTAAATAGGAATGTCCGATTAGCGCAGTGGTTAGCACGCTCGCTTCTCACCAATGCAATCTGGGTTCGATCCTCGGACCAGGAAGTATGTGAGATGGTACGGTGGTCGCCAGATCAGACAGGTGGGTTTTCTCCGGGTACTCGGTTTCCTCGAATGACCACATATACGCTTTTATCCGCGCCAACGAGAGTGATTAATATAAGTTGTTAAAACTTGCTTCGCAATCATTGTAAAAATAAATAAAGATTTAAAAAAAAAACAAAGACAAACCGTCTCATCAGGATCTGCACTTTGTCCCAGTAATATTACTATTTTTAGACAAAATTACCCATTTTGATAAATGAACTGGTCCAAATGTAAATTTCTTACTAATTTATTAGTCTAAAAATATCATGCACCACTCCATGTCAGCTACTTGGTGTTGAAAGGGTTAACATTCTGCACCACTCCATGTCAGCTACTTGGTGTTGAAAGGGTTAACATCCTGCACCACTCCATGTCAGCTACTTGGTGTTGAAAGGGTTAACATCCTGCACCACTCCATGTCAGCTACTTGGTGTTGAAAGGGTTAACATCCTGCACCACTCCATGTCAGCTACTTGGTATTGAAATGGTTAACATCCTGCACCACTCCATGTCAGCTACTTGGTATTGAAAGGGTTAACATCCTGCACCACTCCATGTCAGTTACTTGGTGTTGAAAGGGTTAACATCCTGCACTACTCCATGTCAGCTACTTGGTGTTGAAAGGGTTAACATCCTGCACCACTCCATGTCAGTTACTTGGTGTTGAAAGGGTTAACATCCTGCACCACTCCATGTCAGCTACTTGGTGTTGAAAGGGTTAACATCCTGCACCACTCCATGTCAGCTACTTGGTGTTGAATGCACCACTCCATGTCAGTTACTTGGTGTTGAAAGGGTTAACATCCTGCACCACTCCATGTCAGCTACTTGGTGTTGAATGCACCACTCCATGTCAGTTACTTGGTGTTGAAAGGGTTAACATCCTGCACCACTCCATGTCAGTTACTTGGTGTTGAAAGGGTTAACATCCTGCACCACTCCATGTCAGTTACTTGGTGTTGAAAGGGTTAACATTCTGCACCACTCCATGTCAGCTACTTGGTGTTGAAAGGGTTAACATTCTGCACCACTCCATGTCAGAGTTACTTGGTGTTGAAAGGGTTAATATCCTGCACCACCTTGGTGTTGAAAGGGTTAACACCCTGCACCACTCCATGTCAGCTACTTGGTGTTGAAAGGGTTAACATCCTGCACCACCTTGGTGTTGAAAGGGTTAACATCATGCACCACTCCATGTCAGCTACTTGGTGTTGAATGGGTTAATATCCTGCACCACTCCATGTCAGTTACTTGGTGTTGAAAGGGTTAACATTCACTTTTCGTAAAATAAATTGGTATTTTCAGAAAGTTGAATTGTTCCCGTTCAGATTGTCCCAATGGACATTTCACAACACAAATTTGCTTAAAGCACCAATAAATCACATCAGATTGAATCTACATGTTTTCGTGTATTTACATTGCTAGAACAAATTTATTTTAGCTCGATTGCGAAACAAGTTATTTCAACTTATATAAATCACTCTCGAGACCTCATTCCTGATGGAATCCATCGCCGAGAGAGAAGAGGCAACGTGGAATTTAAATGCCTTTAAAGGCTCCAGTGGGGCTCGAACTCCGGACCTTTCGCACCTGAAGCGAACGCGCTATCACGACTTCCACTAAATTTGTTTATTATTTGATTATGCAATACAGCCACAGTGATCAATCACATGTTAGTGTTGCTTAAGTGGTAATTGGATTCAGATTAGTTAGAATATAATCATACACAGGTGTAAATGGTTAGATAATATGCTAAATCTTATTTATTTAATCATATTTTATTTGCTATTTTACATTACATACATAATCATGACAAAGCAAAGAAAAAGCAAAATGGGCTGGGCAACAAGTTCTAACAGCATTAGTAAATCTGTATGAACAAATGTCATAATGTGTGTGTTTTAAGTTTATTTATTGTCGCTACCGGTTACCCATATAAGCGACGCCTCCTGAAGAGATTAGTCATTTTAGATTTTAGAAGATAGTGCAAAATTAACATTCTTTCAGATGGGACGTTAAACCGAGGTCTCGTGTCGGTGCTTTACACCGTGCACGTAAAAGAACCAGAGGAGCCTCTAGAATGGGTCTCTCTGTATCATTGCATTATCCTCCAAAAATCTAAAATGACTAATCTCTTCAGGAGGCGTCGCTCATATGGGCAACCGGTAGTGACGATAAATAAATGTAAAACAAACACATTGAATGCTATATATATTGTTTACATGTGATGATTATGTTAGTATGAAAGAACAAAATAAATTATAAAAAAGGTTTTTTATATTCTATAGAAATTATATTATGTTATATTTCGGGTTTTACGCCTGCATCAGCACCATTTCGGGCTATATCGCCGGCGGGCAGTTTACTTAACAACACCTTTCCTGGGCAGGCTCCAGCGGTTAACCAGTACTTGGGTGCACCAACCTCCGTAAGAAATTGCCAACTTTTTCATATAAATGAGACACAGCCTGAGCGAGGGCTCGAACCCGTCATCCCATCAGTGATGATATCTATAGAAATTACTTTTCTCTCTCAACTTTATGTTGCCTCCAGAGTATAAAGGTAAAGTGTTTGTTTATTGTAGTGAGAGCCAGCCATTTCTGACTTACGAGACACCTTTTTAATGAATATCACTACTTCCTGAATCCAATCCTTGTAGGCCAGGTGCCAGGCTGATAGGCAATTGATTGATAAACATTATTTAATTAGGTAGTTGGTGCCTCTCCAACCGGCCATATCAGAACGAACCCCTGACAAGGTTCGAACCTTCGACTTCCTACACTAGGCCAGTAAAAATGTTAATAAAATCACATTTATCATACCGCAACATCTGGTTAGGGAACAATGGTAAAAACAAAGGACCTATTCACATTTTGGAATAAATCTGACTTTATCTGCCAAGGGAGGTAATAGACAATTAGAGCCGTTTCTCATTCTACATTCATTTCCTGATTGTTATGATAATGTTTGTATATATGTAACAATGTATATGTACTGTTAGATGCCAGTATGTACTACACCACTTCCTTGTGTGCTATCTGGTCCGTACATGTAACTTGTCAATTATCATCAAGTGATCTCCCCACACATTTCTTTGCTTACATAGAGAAACATATCTGTACATATATCTGGTCATTAGCCTAATTATACAGTAGCATAAATAGAACGTACATACTCTAATAAATGCACATACTGTAATAGACAACGATAGTCCAATAAATGATCAACATAAAACATGGGACCAACCTATGCAAGGTAGATTACCTTTACCAGGGAGATGGACCATCTAACATGGGAACAACCTTTACCAGGGAGATGGACCGTCTAACATGGGAACAAACATTACCAGGGAGATGGACCGTCTAACATGGGAACAACCTTTACCAGGGAGATGGACCGTCTAACATGGGAACAACCTTTACCAGGGAGATGGACCATCTAACATGGGAACAACCTTTACCAGGGAGATAGACCATCTAACATGGGAACAACCTTTACCAGGGAGATGGACCATCTAACATGGGAACAAACTTTACCAGGGAGATGGACCGTCTAACATGGGAACAAACCTTTGCCAGAGAGATGGACCGTCTAACATGGGAACAAACCTTTACCAGAGAGAACCGTATGGACCGTCTAACATGGGAACAAACCTTTACCAGGGAGATGGACCATCTAACATGGGAACAAACCGTTACCAGGTAGATGGACCGTCTAACATGGGAACAAACCTTTACCAGGGAGATGGACCGTCTAACATGGGAACAAACCTTTACCAGGTAGATAGACAGGACCGTCTAACATGGGAACAAACCTTTACCAGGGAGATGGACCATCTAACATGGGAACAAACCTTTACCAGAGAGATGGACCATCTAACATGGGAACAAACATTTACCAGGTAGATAGACTGGACCGTCTAACATGGGAACAAACCTTTACCAGGGAGATGGACCGTCTAACATGGGAACAACCTCTACCAGGGAGATGGACCGTCTAACATGGGAACAACCTTTACCAGGGAGATGGACCGTCTAACATGGGAACAAACCTTTACCAGGGAGATGGACCAGTTAACATGGGAACAAACCTTTACCAGGTAGATAGACCGGACCGTCTAACATGGGAACAAACCTTTCCCAGGGAGATGGACCGTCTAACATGGGAACAAACCTTTACCAGAGAGATGGACCGTCTAACATGGAAACAAACCTTTGCCAGAGAGATGGACTGTCTAACATGGGAACAAACATTACTATGTAGATGGACCGTCTAACATGGGAACAACCTTAACCAGGTAGATGGACCGTCTAACATGGGAACAACCTTAACCAGGGAGATGAACTGTCTAACATGGGAACAACCGTAACCAGGTAGATGGACCGTCTAACATGGGAACAAACATTACTATGTAGATGGACGTCTAACATGGGAACAACCGTAACCAGGTAGATGGACCGTCTAACATGGGAACAAACATTACTATGTAGATGGACCGTCTAACATGGGAACAAACATTACTATGTAGATGGACCGTCTAACATGGGAACAAACTTTACCAGGGAGATGGACCGTCTAACATGGGAACAAACATTACTATGTAGATGGACCGTCTAACATGTGAACAACCGTAACCAGCAAGATGGACGTCTAACATGGGAACAAACATTACTATGTAGATGGACCGTCTAACATGGGAACAAACATTACTATGTAGATGGACCGTCTAACATGGGAACAAACTTTACCAGGGAGATGGACCGTCTAACATGGGAACAAACATTACTATGTAGATGGACCGTCTAACATGTGAACAACCGTAACCAGCAAGATGGACGTCTAACATGGGAACAAACATTACTATGTAGATGGACCGTCTAACATGGGAACAAACATTACTATGTAGATGGACCGTCTAACATGGGAACAAACTTTACCAGGGAGATGGACCGTCTAACATGGGAACAAACATTACTATGTAGATGGACCGTCTAACATGTGAACAACCGTAACCAGCAAGATGGACGTCTAACATGGGAACAAACATTACTATGTAGATGGACCGTCTAACATGGGAACAAACATTACTATGTAGATGGACCGTCTAACATGGGAACAAACTTTACCAGGGAGATGGACCGTCTAACATGGGAACAAACCTTAACCAGAGAGATGGACCGTCTAACATGGGAACAAAACCTTACCAGGGAGATGGACCGTCTAACATGGGAACAAACTTTACTAGGGAGATAGACCATCTAACATGGGAACAAACCTTTACCAGGGAGATGGACCGTCTAACATGGGAACAAACATTAGCAGGTAGATGGACCGTCTAACATGGGAACAAACATTACTATGTAGATGGACTGTCTAACATGGGAACAACCGTAACCAGGGAGATGGACCGTCTAACATGGGAACAAACATTACCAGGGAGATGGACCGTCTAACATGGGAACAAACATTACTATGTAGATGGACCGTCTAACATGGGAACAAACATTACTATGTAGATGGACCGTCTAACATGGGAACAACCTTTACCAGGGAGATGGACCGTCTAACATGGGAACACACATTACCAGGTAGATGGACCATCTAACATGGGAACAAACATTACTATGTAGATGGACTGTCTAACATGGGAACAAACATTACTATGTAGATGGACCATCTAACATGGGAACAACCTTTACTAGGGAGATGGACCGTCTAACATGGGAACAACCTTTACCAGGGAGATGGACCATCTAACATGGGAACAAACATTACTATGTAGATGGACCGTCTAACATGGGAACAAACATTACTATGTAGATGGACTGTCTAACATGGGAACAAACATTACTGTGTAGATGGACCGTCTAACATGGGAACAAACATTACTATGTAGATTGACTGTCTAACATGGGAACAAACATTACCAGGGAGATGGACCATCTAACATGGGAACAAACTTTACCAGGTAGATGGACCATCTAACATGGGAACAAACATTACCAGGTAGATGGACCATCTAACATGGGAACAAACTTTACTAGGGAGATGGACCATCTAACATGGGAACAAACCTTTACCAGGGAGATGGACCGTCTAACATGGGAACAAACATTACCAGGTAGATGGACCGTCTAACATGGGAACAAACATTACTATGTAGATGGACTGTCTAACATGGGAACAAACATTACTATGTAGATGGACCGTCTAACATGGGAACAACCTTTACTAGGGAGATGGACTGTCTAACATGGGAACAAACCTTTACCAGGGAGATGGACCATCTAACATGGGAACAAACCTTTACCAGGTAGATGGACCATCTAACATGGGAACAACCTTTACCAGGGAGATGGACCGTCTAACATGGGAACAACCTTTACCAGGGAGATGGACAGTCTAACATGGGAACAAACATTACTATGTAGATGGACCGTCTAACATGGGAACAAACATTTCCAAGTATATGGGTCAGATAATGGGAAATTAAACTCTCAGGCTGTAACAAAATCATACATGTATAATCCCACCTTTGTTAAGGATGGCCTTTAAATAAAGAGCACCTTTCAAGGATGGCCTTTAAATAAAGAGCACCTTTGCTAAGGATGGCCTTTAAATAAAGAGCACCTTTCAAGTATGGCCTTGGATCTACAGACCAATGTGTTTACCACTGGACTATTGACCTGTCTGTATTGGATCTATTAATCTCATCACACATATATACGACTAATGTATGACCAGTCTATGACAGCCTGTATATTATACATACTAGAATCACCGGTATAAAAAGACATGCACAAAAGTGTGTATTCCAGGTACTCCCAGGTTCGATCCTCCGTCTGACCCTAATATGTGTGGCGTCCGTGGTCCAGTGGTAGAGCGTCGGATTTAGAATCGAGCGGTCCCAGGTTCGATACTCGGTCAGGCCATGTATGTAGTGTCATTGAGCAATTATATTTTCATTTTCACACACATTGCTTAGTACTGGTTAACCACTTAGGTCGGCTAAGCCTGCCCAGGAAAACATGTCTAGGTCCCCGCAAGGGGTTTGACATTAATGGAACATACATACATACTAATAAAATTAACTGTCTTTCAGATGGGACATTAAACCGAGGTCTCGTGGTCGGTGCTGTACACTGTGCACGTAAAAGAACCAGAATTCTGGAATGGGTCTCTGTCTGTATCATTACACTATCCTCCTAAAATCTATAAATGACTAATCTCCGCAGGAGGCGTCGCTCATATGGGCAACCGATAGCGACGATATATAAAAGTAAAACACATAACAACCATAATTGCTTACCACCTCATGCAACAATGTACATGTACAATAAATGCATCTTAACTCATATCCTGTTAATCCAAACTAAAGTTGCTTTTGCAAACAGCATAAAATGTTCCGTCTGATCAGACACTATACTGTTTGCTTTTCAGATAGCTAAAACACTTAGCTGAATAGCAAACAACATAGATCCGGATCAGGTGTAGCGTTACACAGCAGCTTATCTGGATCTATGTTTTTTGCACATTTCTTCCAATTTATTCAGCATTTTAAAGCCCCATTGTACGATTACTTAGAATGTGCGGCACACAAAGATATTGCAAGGAGCGAATGATTAGATATTATGATTATTATCTTATATTTTCATTTTTCAATAATAAATTATACCGATATAAAGTAAAATTTGGAAAATATAACCACAAACGAACGTGTTTTTGTAAAATAACTATTTATAAATAACCTTTTTTTTAAACAAAACAACCAATAACTGTAAATGGTGGCCGACTAAGGTTAACAGGATTATAAATTTGCATATGAATTGTCCGCCTCCGTGGTTGAGTGGTTACTGTCACTGACTTGTATACCACTGTAACCTATCATCACTGATGGTCACTGGTTCGAGCCCCACTATATATTTATATGAAAAAGCTGGCAGTTTATTACAAGGGTTGGTGCACCAAGTACCGGTTAATCGCTGGAGCCTGCCCAGGAAAGGTGTTGTTAGGTAAACTATCCATCGCTCAAATGGGCAACTGGTAGCTACGCTTAACTGCTTAATAAACTTAAACTTAAAAAAAGCATATAGAGACATTAAGGGCTAAACTTCGCTTAACCAATTTCATTCTGGATACATTTAAAGGTTTTGCAAACAACATAGATCCAGATCAGCTGCAGTGTGACGCTGCATGCTGATCAGGATCTATGTTGTTTGCTACATAGCCATGTGTCTTAGCAAGATCATCTGAATAGCAAACAGCATAGAGCCTGATCAGACAGCACATTCTGTGGCAGCTGATCTGGCTCTATGTTCTTTGCAAATACTGTTTGAACGGTATCCGGAATCAAATGGGATAAACAACACCTGTTACTCACTGTATGTATGTATGTATGTTCCTTTAATGTCAAACCCCTCGCAGGGACTTAAGACATGTTTTCCTGGGCAGGCTTAGCCGACCTAAGCGATTAACCAGTACTAAGCAATGTGTGTGAGGTGCCTTGCTCAATGACACTACATACGTGGCCTGACCGAGTATCGAACCTGGGACCGTTCGATTCCAAATCCGACGCTCTACCACTGGACCATATGGATGCCACACGTCCAGTCAACAAACACAATTATTTTTCCATTCCCATGGTTGGACTTTACAGTGTATACATACATTGTATATGTAACATAACACACATGCTTGCAACTAGTACACCTTAATTGATAAACGCATATTTAAATTTATAAATAAAGTTTACCTCTTATTTAGTCATCTCTGTAGTGTACACCTTCCCTCCAATTATCTGTATTAAACAGTTAAATACTGTTTGTGTTTTCTTTAAATCAGACTGTATATTCACCTGTTTTTTGCACTTTAACCTGAAATCCAACACTGTATGTCAAGGAAATGTAACACAAGAAAACCCGTCCCCAAACTTAATCCCCTAGTGTTACACACCAGATTGTTACAATCTGTGCAGCTGATCTTAGGGAAACTATAAACACAACAAATCACTTTGATATACAGTGAGGTTAAACACTACCCCTTAAGGCAAAAAACACATTAATAAGCAATAAATTACACCCTGGCAGTAGGACAACCACTAGTATGTTTATCACCTTATATTGTTGACATTGTAGCAATACCTGTGTACCATTGGTTTAATTAATGTTTACCTTAATCTTGTAATTATACCACCATGATTGCAATGATATTAATGCCCGTTGCTAGTAATCCTGTGGTAATGCTATAATACTGAACATACGAGTTGTGAGGTTAGCTTAGTTTAAACTGTATATTGTTTGAGGTTTGTATATTGTTTGAGGTTTGTATATTGTTTGAGGTTTGTACATTGTTTGATGTTTGTATATTGTTTGAGGTTTGTACATTGTTTGAGGTTTGTATATTGTTTGAGGTTTGTATATTGTTTGAGGTTTGTACATTGTTTGAGGTTTGTACATTGTTTGAGGTTTGTATATTGTTTGAGGTTTGTATATTGTTTGAGGTTTGTACATTGTTTGAGGTTTGTACATTGTTTGAGGTTTGTATATTGTTTGAGGTTTGTATATTGTTTGTGGTTTGTACATTGTTTGAGGTTTGTACATTGTTTGAGGTTTGTACATTGTTTGAGGTTTGTATATTGTTTGAGGTTTGTACATTGTTTGAGGTTTGTATATTGTTTGTGGTTTGTACATTGTTTGATGTTGAGGTTTGTACATTGTTTGATGTTGAGGTTTGTATATTGTTTGAGGTTTGTACATTGTTTGAGGTTTGTACATTGTTTGAGGTTTGTACATTGTTTGATGTTGAGGTTTGTATATTGTTTGAGGTTTGTACATTGTTTGATGTTTGTATATTGTTTGAGGTTTGTACATTGTTTGAGGTTTGTACATTGTTTGATGTTTGTATATTGTTTGAGGTTTGTACATTGTTTGAGGTTTGTACATTGTTTGAGGTTTGTACATTGTTTGAGGTTTGTACATTGTTTGAGGTTTGTATATTGTTTGAGGTTTGTATATTGTTTGAGGTTTGTACATTGTTTGAGGTTTGTACATTGTTTGAGGTTTGTACATTGTTTGAGGTTTGTATATTGTTTGAGGTTTGTACATTGTTTGAGGTTTGTACATTGTTTGAGGTTTGTACATTGTTTGAGGTTTGTACATTGTTTGAGGTTGAGGTTTGTATATTGTTTGATGTTGAGGTTTGTATATTGTTTGAGGTTTGTATATTGTTTGAGGTTTGTACATTGTTTGAGGTTTGTACATTGTTTGAGGTTTGTACATTGTTTGAGGTTTGTATATTGTTTGAGGTTTGTATATTGTTTGTGGTTTGTACATTGTTTGAGGTTTGTACATTGTTTGAGGTTTGTACATTGTTTGAGGTTTGTATATTGTTTGAGGTTTGTACATTGTTTGAGGTTTGTATATTGTTTGTGGTTTGTACATTGTTTGATGTTGAGGTTTGTACATTGTTTGATGTTGAGGTTTGTATATTGTTTGAGGTTTGTACATTGTTTGAGGTTTGTACATTGTTTGAGGTTTGTACATTGTTTGATGTTGAGGTTTGTATATTGTTTGAGGTTTGTACATTGTTTGATGTTTGTATATTGTTTGAGGTTTGTACATTGTTTGAGGTTTGTACATTGTTTGATGTTTGTATATTGTTTGAGGTTTGTACATTGTTTGAGGTTTGTACATTGTTTGAGGTTTGTATATTGTTTGAGGTTTGTATATTGTTTGAGGTTTGTACATTGTTTGAGGTTTGTACATTGTTTGATGTTGAGGTTTGTATATTGTTTGAGGTTTGTATATTGTTTGAGGTTTGTACATTGTTTGAGGTTTGTACATTGTTTGAGGTTTGTACATTGTTTGATGTTTGTATATTGTTTGAGGTTTGTACATTGTTTGAGGTTTGTACATTGTTTGAGGTTTGTACATTGTTTGAGGTTTGTACATTGTTTGAGGTTGAGGTTTGTATATTGTTTGATGTTGAGGTTTGTATATTGTTTGAGGTTTGTATATTGTTTGAGGTTTGTACATTGTTTGAGGTTTGTACATTGTTTGAGGTTTGTATATTGTTTGAGGTTTGTACATTGTTTGAGGTTTGTACATTGTTTGAGGTGTGTACATTGTTTGAGGTTTGTACATTGTTTGAGGTTTGTACATTGTTTGAGGTTTGTACATTGTTTGATGTTGAGGTTTGTATATTGTTTGATGTTGAGGTTTGTATATTGTTTGAGGTTTGTACATTGTTTGAGGTTTGTATATTGTTTGAGGTTTGTACATTGTTTGAGGTTTGTACATTGTTTGAGGTTTGTACATTGTTTGATGTTTGTATATTGTTTGAGGTTTGTACATTGTTTGAGGTTTGTACATTGTTTGAGGTTTGTACATTGTTTGATGTTGAGGTTTGTATATTGTTTGAGGTTTGTATATTGTTTGAGGTTTGTACATTGTTTGAGGTTTGTACATTGTTTGAGGTTTGTACATTGTTTGATGTTTGTATATTGTTTGAGGTTTGTACATTGTTTGAGGTTTGTACATTGTTTGAGGTTTGTACATTGTTTGATGTTGAGGTTTGTATATTGTTTGAGGTTTGTATATTGTTTGAGGTTTGTACATTGTTTGAGGTTTGTACATTGTTTGAGGTTTGTATATTGTTTGAGGTTTGTACATTGTTTGAGGTTTGTACATTGTTTGAGGTGTGTACATTGTTTGAGGTTTGTACATTGTTTGAGGTTTGTACATTGTTTGAGGTTTGTACATTGTTTGATGTTGAGGTTTGTATATTGTTTGAGGTTTGTATATTGTTTGAGGTTTGTACATTGTTGAGGTTTGTACATTGTTTGAGGTTTGTACATTGTTTGAGGTTTGTATATTGTTTGAGGTTTGTACATTGTTTGAGGTTTGAGGTTTGTACATTGTTGAGGTTTGTACATTGTTTGAGGTTTGTACATTGTTTGAGGTTTGTACATTGTTTGAGGTTTGTACATTGTTTGAGGTTGAGGTTTGTACATTGTTTGAGGTTGAGGTTTGTACATTGTTTGAGGTTTGTACATTGTTTGAGGTTTGTATATTGTTTGAGGTTTGTACATTGTTTGAGGTTTGTACATTGTTTGAGGTTTGTATATTGTTTGAGGTTTGTACATTGTTTGAGGTGTGTACATTGTTTGAGGTTTGTACATTGTTTGAGGTTTGTACATTGTTTGAGGTTTGTACATTGTTTGATGTTGAGGTTTGTATATTGTTTGAGGTTTGTATATTGTTTGAGGTGTGTACATTGTTTGAGGTTTGTACATTGTTTGAGGTTTGTACATTGTTGAGGTTTGTACATTGTTTGAGGTTTGTACATTGTTTGAGGTTTGTATATTGTTTGAGGTTTGTACATTGTTTGAGGTTTGTATATTGTTTGAGGTTTGTACATTGTTGAGGTTTGTACATTGTTTGAGGTTTGTACATTGTTTGTGGTTTGTATATTGTTGAGGTTTGTATATTGTTGAGGTTTGTACATTGTTTGAGGTTTGTATATTGTTTGAGGTTTGTATATTGTTTGAGGTTTGTACATTGTTTGAGGTTTGTACATTGTTTGAGGTTTGTATATTGTTTGAGGTTTGACATTATCTTGTGTTTAGCTTAACAAATAACAAACAAACGTCAATTCAGGAGCATGGACGACCGTTATATGAAATCATACTTTCAAGCCACAAAAACACTATTTATTGATACAATATTTGTGTTCGAATGTATTCGGATGAATTTGTAGTAGCAGTTGATTTATATGTGAAAAAAATGCATTTTATTGCTTTTTACGATGTAATGTCGCTTTAATGTTTGTGAGCAGAAGAATCACAATGTAATTTGTTTCCTATCTTGTCATATTTCCATACGTTTTCAAAATTGATCTTAATTGCAAATCTTAACAAAATTACCACATCGAAAATGAAACTATAAGAAAGATTGTGAAATGTGTGTACATTTTTACCTTGAAAACTGATTTGTTACTCCTCGATTTATGAAATAATTATCTCACAACTTCATTCCGATCTATAATTCTGAAATAGACAATACATACACGTCGTCCTTCAATCAACTCGCACGCATACTACGGTATAATGATCGAGTTATTAATTAATATGTTAGAGGAGAATGTCACATACCTAATTAGGCATGTATGTATCCTTCTCAAGTTCACACTCGGACACTACAGCAATACAATCTACAATCTTCTAGCCTCTACGATATCATTTATGAATCTGATAAAACTATATGCATTTCTATTCAGTGTACATTGAAACATTTCAAATTAACTCTGTAATCCTTTATTAACATGTACTCTATAATTATGAAATATTTACTATATTTATTTGTTAATGCACTGTTTGTCTATATCCCGCACATAAATATTGTCCTCGTGGACTTTTTAGCCTGAAGGATTGAAAAATATACACTTTGTCAACTATTAAAACCCGACTTTCCCCACAAATAAAGAACATTTTACTCCTTATTCATAGTAAAAATATGTCAATTTGATCATTTCAAACAATACACATCCAATAACAATTGTACTGGTAGTTATCATTTCTCGATCTTGGTCCACACTCGTACATTTCTGTCCGTATTTATTCATATCCCTTACATGTAGGTGAGAAAAGTCAATTATTCGAAAAGCTGGGTTCTTTTATCTGACTGGCTATTGTTACTACTTTAAACATCTGCTGTTTTCATTATTTAAGGTATTGCAATTTGGAATCACTTTTCAACAGCAATATCACATATTTGTGATAAAGTTGATGTTGGAAAAGGGCTATTTATTATTTTTCAGTTGGAACCCATTCAACACCAAGAAACTGACATGGACTGGTGAATGATAGTTTTAGACCAATAAATTAGTTCATTTATCAAAATGGGTAATTTGTCTAAAAATTGTAATATTACTGGCAAAAAGTGCAGATCCTGATGAGACGGCTCGTCACTAGTCGGCCCATCTGGATCTACACTTTTTGTAAGCCTATTTATATTTTAGTTAGTTACCGGTATGCAAATTTATATTAGTTCGATTGTGAAACAAGTTCTTGTAACTTATATTAATCACTCTCGAGACCTCATTCATGATGGAATCCATCGCCACGAGGGAGAGAGAAGAGGCAACATGAAATTTAAGTGCCTTGCCTATGGGCATATTTGTAACGGCTCCAGCGGGGCTCAATATATTTAGAGGTCTGAAGTGTTGAAAGGGTTCAGTCTTTGAACGCTAGCGGTGAACCTAAGGCTTAAATAATTGTCATGCAATTTCAATAGAATCGTGTCGTAATGACATAATTCTAAAGAAATTCCACGACATATTTCCAGAGTTTTCAGTTACAAATAAGAAAACCACATTAATATAGAATCTATATTAACCCTTTCAACCCCAAGAAACTGGTGTCTTCCTGAAACCCCCACTTTTCAAATTTTGATAACAAAAAAAGTGGGTGTTTCAGGAATTTTGCTTTTTCCAATTAACACCTTCCTACGGCCTTAGGTCAAATTATAGCTATGGTCTGTTTCTTAGGATGATTTAATAAAACAAGACAAGTTTTTTATACATTTATATCATCTTTAAACACAGATTCATCTGCAGTACTCATCAGTCAATCAATCACTAATGATGAATCAGTCAGTCATTCACTTGAGGTGAAGAAGTTGCGATGCTGCGTCAGAGTATTCCATCGCCGTCATGTCTCCGTTTTCCAAACGTGTTTTCAGGGCTGCTAGTCTTTGCTCGAGCTGACGATACTTTCTTTTTTTGACTGGACGAACGCCCCCTGCCTGGTATTGAAGAACCCTAATGTAGCAAGCAGCTTCAATCCGCTGTAGTATGGAAATGATACCGAAGATGTTTGGATGGGCATGTCGTACGGCCTTCTTCAATTTACTGTGCCACCCTTCACAATGGTTTGTTGTCCTGGGACCCACAGTTGTATAATGATTCCAAAGTGGCTTATCACCCTCAACCCACTGTTCTGTTACGTAGTCTGTGAAGGCAGTAACGCTCGCAGGAAGTTGGCAATTTCTTCCTCGTAGATTGTTGGAATAGGGGTAAGTTCATCCCGACAACGTTTGCGAATATCTCCCATGATGTTTCTAATGTAATTGTCTACGTTATTGGGCGGGTGTGTGTGGTTGTCAGTATGTTTGGTTAATCTACCATCAACTGTTGTTGCCCTTGTTCCGCATCCTTGTTGACAACATGACCAATAAATACGATCAGGTTTACGTGATTTCATCTGAAGGGAAAAGTTTGTATACAGACAGAGGAAGGACACATATCATATTGTGTATAGACAGACAGATGGACGTACTGACAGACGGACAAACATCATATTGACAGACGGACAAACATCATATCGTGTTAAGACAGACAGACGGACAGACATTATATTATGTAAATACAGACAGACAGACGTACAGACATTATATTATTTAAATACAGACAGACAGTCGGACGGATGGACTCACAACACATTGTGTACAGACAGACGGACAGACATTATATTATGTAAATACAGACAGACAGATGTACATACATTATATTATTTAAATACAGACAGACAGACGGATGGATGGACTCACAACACATGTACAGACGGACGGACAAACATCATATTGTGTTAAGACAGACAGACCGACAGACAGACAGACGGATGGACTTACAGACAGACAGACAGATGGACGAACATACATCACATTATATAGACAGACAGACGGACACACATCAGGAGAGAAAGAAAAAAGTATACTTACATTAAATCTGAATCCACCTATCAAAAGACTTTCACCACCTTTCTGATTATTAACAAATCGTATTTGTACTTGTGCATTAGCCATTATGTTACATGTATCTAGGATAATCGTGTACACAAATGAAACTAACGAACGATGTAATTTTGTTTATAGTCGCCACCGCATAAATGCATTTGGGCGACTGTATTTTCTAAGATGGTTATGTCCTAAGGTGATTCTTCTTGTCTAAGGTGATTCTTCTTATCCTAAGGTGATTCTTCTGTGGTGGTTATTCGATGATGATTATACGTGGTCTGCGATGATTATTCCTATGCTTCTATGATGATTAGTCCTGTTCTTCTACGTTGATTAGTTCTGTATTCTGTGTAGGTTATGAAGACGTCATCAGGTGGTTACTTCTTTCTGTGCCACCCAGGTTGACAAGGCCTGGTCTGTACGTGGTCCTTTGGAGGGCCACACTCCTCACTGTTGGTCACCCCGCAGCAGCATTTATACGGATCTGACAGTTAGACATCTGGTCGTCGATTGTCATTCAGGGGAGCGTGGATGTCACGACCGTTGCCGCTCCCTCAGGTCCGCCGTCTCGTCTATCCGCCGGAAAAAAGTGTCGAAAAAAGCCGGCGAAGATATAGTGGTTCAATAACACACACCACTATCTAGAAGAGCTGGTGGATCTGTCCTGATGTGCTGTAGCCGTGAGTACACATGCTGGCGAGCCTCCTCCTTCACAAGATCGACGACCAGAAGATCCCAGAATCCTACGCTGCTGCTGCGGAATGTGCCCCGGTCACGACGTGCACGTCGTGAGGAGATCGACCGGGAATGAAACTAAATTATATCAGTATCAATTTATATAAAAATTAATGGTCTTGTATCTTGTTTTTAATACATTAATTATCGCCTTTAATATACTCAAATAAATATTTCTTTGTTTAGATATTGCTCTGTTGAATTTATATGAAACATCAAAGTATTCAAAAAGATAAACAGTAAACTTAAATACCAATAAATTAACACTATTGATTGCAAACTATTAATCTTATTTCTTTAATAACATCATCATCGTGTATCAATTATCAGTTTTAATTAAGAAAACTGCTTGCAAACTGTTAATCTTGTCTTTTTCAATGTATCAATTATCAGTTTTAAACTATAACTAATATATTTTAAAAAAAGATCAAAGAAACCTAATTAATCTTAATTAATTGATATAAACTGTTATACTTTGATATAATAATAATAATAATAATTAATTGGCAATTCTGATTATTTAATATCAATATTAATTTATGGTCCTAATAATATTAATGTATTTAGACATAATTTATCAAATCTTAAATTATAAATATTTTACATTTATATCTCCTTATGCAGCAAATATTACACCAATAGGTAAAACAGACTATAGTCCGTAACCATGGGTTACATAAATTAAAAGTGGGTGTTTCAGGAATTTGAAAATTAAAATGTGGGGGTTTCAGGAATATGAAAATTAGAAAGTTTCAGGAATGGCGACAAAAGTAAAATAAAAATATATTTGCAATTATTATTTGTGCATTGATATACTAATATGTTACATATGACTATTAATCATAAGTGCATGTAACTACAAACATAAAATATGCATATTTAGAATACAATAATCCTAAATCATGAATTTTCCATGTTCGAGTACTTGATTTTGGTGAGATTGTTTGTATTTTTCATGTAATATTTAGGATATAATTTCAATTATTTTTTCTCTCACAATAATAGAATTTCTTCAAATGTTGTATATCATTAGTTCAATGTATACCTAAGTAAAACATTAAATAAAATTGGTATGCTTATGACTTTGTTTTTTATGAATTAATTTGTAACATGCCAATTTTCCTACTTTTTCTGTTGGAAATCTATGTATCTCGTCAGTAAGCTTACAACAGGCATATTATTACATAAAAATAACTTTGACAACATTATAGAAGATCAAATTATGTCCATGTGTATTCATTAACATCATTGTTGACACAGGAAATAAATAACGTAATGTAAGGGAGGTAATTTTTCTATCATAAAAATGAAAAATGCAAATATTGTGATATTTAAAACTAAGCACCATATATGATAACACTGATTAATACAGTCAGACCTGCCCAAGAGAATACTTCGATAAAGATACCACCTGTCCTAAGAGGCCAAATTAGGTGTGTATTGAGGTAATAACTAGCTAACATTGTGGAAGTCGTGAAAGCGCGTTCGCTTCAGGTGCGAGTGTTCGAGCCCAGCTGTAGCCATTACGATTGTGTCCTTAGGCAAACATTTAAATTCCACATTGGCTCTTCTCTCTCCCTCGTGGCGATGGATTCCATCAGGAATGAGTTCTCGAGAGAGATTAATATAAGTTTTAAGAACTTGTTTCGCAATCAAGCTAAAATAAATTTGTATTCTAAACTAAAATTCCATAAATATCTCAACTTCAAATTCAAACTCAAGATTCTCAAAGTTAATAATTCCTTAAATGCCTTCATTGAGATATTGTTTCTAAATACTAAACAAAACATATACCCCAAAGTTTGATGAGAGTGCAATGACAAATGGCCCAATTCAACAATCCTCCGGCCAGATGGCCACGATTCCTTACTATCCGGATTTATAGTACTGTCTGAATTACTTATTACCGGCTCAATATTTAACTCGTTGATAACGGAATTATCGTCCATTGTTTGGCCTTCATGCCAAGCAGTCAAGCGCGTAGATGACTGTGCTGTATGCCTGTCGCTTTTGTGTGTTTTACGTTTATTTATCGTCGCTACCGGTTGCCCATATGAGCGACGCCTCCTGAAGAGATTAGTCATTTTAGATTTTTGGAGGATAGTGCATTGATACAGACAGAGACCCATTCCAGAGTCTCCTCTGGTTCTTTTACGTGCACAGTGTAAAGCATCGACATGAGACCTCGGTTTAACGTCCCATCTGAAATTTTATTATGGTCAGACGGGGGATCGAACCTGCGATCCCTGGATTACCAGTCCAGCGTGCTACCACTGGACTACAGATCCGTCTGTGCCTGTCGCTTTTAGCTGATGAAAACCCTTTTGTATGGTTAAACGGCATGTTAAATCAAACTTATGGTTATTTTGTTGAGATTTGACAGGCGGTGTGAGCGTAAAATGTACACGTCGTAATAATTTTATTATATTATTTTATTATTATTATTTTATACCGCGAACGTCTTTAATCAATTATCGTCTGCTACAATTATTTGAACTATCTATAAACTTTATTTTACCCAGCATGCAAAGAAAAAGCATGTAGACAAACTACTTATAACAATATAGCAACTCTTTGTTTCAATATTGTCCAAACTTGGACATGCCAAAAATGAAATGATCAGATGTTATAATTAATTTTTCAAATATTTTAAACTACACGTCGTAATTTAATTTTTCACATTATCTTGTGACCAAGTTGTGAATCGAATTGAAACAAAGAGTTGCTACTGTACAATGTTCAAGTGGTTCGTCTTTAATTTGACGTATTTGTTGTATGGAAATGGCCTACATTGTATCATTGTTAAAATACCAAATTTCATCAAAATGTAACTTGTGACCCACTTTGAACAAAATTGGGTCAAAAGTAGTCGATACTTTCTTTACACTTTGTGTTTTACGTTCATTTATCGTCGCTACCAATTGCCCATATTCATGAGCGACACCACAAGCAATTGAATGTATTTATACAAATTTATTTTAGCTCAATTGCGAAACAAGTTCTTATAACTTATATCAATCACTCTCGAGACCTCATTCCTGATGGAATCCATCGCCACGATGGAGAGAGAAGAGGCAACGTGGAAATTAAATGCCTTGCCTAAGGGCACAATCATAACGGCTCCAGCGGGGCTCGAACTCCGGACCTTTCGCAATTGAATGTATAAGTGCTTGATCAGCAAAATTGTTTTTTATGCTTTTCAATAAATTGTCAAATTGATGATGTAGAGAATTAGTCCTAGAATCTGACTGTATGCAACATTTCAGAGCGTGTGTGTTTTTACGTTTATTTATCGTCGCTACTGGTTGCCCATATGAGCGACGCCTCCTGAAGAGATTAGTTATTTTAGATTTTGGAGGATAGTGCATGATACAGAGAGAGACCCATTCCAGAATCTCCTCTGGTTCTTTTACGTGCACGGTGTAAAGCACCGACACGAGACCTCGGTTTAAAGTCCCACTGAAAGACTGTTAATTTTATTAGGGTCAGAAGGGGGATCGAACCTGCGATCCCTGGATTACCAGTCCAGCGTGTTTCTGAGAAATAAACTTAATGATTTTTATGAAATAATCATGTTCCTAGTATTTTTTTTATGCATATATAATTTCTGAAATCGTACAATTTTAGCCAAATTTCATGTTCAACGTCACTGGTAGGGTGGGGACATACTGTGGGGTGTAGAGAACTTATCTTCGGATGTTCATGCAATGCTTCCCCAATTCCAGGGTCATAACTCTAATACTACTGGGCCAATATCGACTGCATGATGTGCAAATATCGTCAAGACTACTAAGAAAATACACGATAACAAGATGTACACACACTGAGTGCTTTCCGATTAGCGCAGTGGTTAGCGCGCTCGCTTCTCACCAATGCAACCCGAGTTTGATCCTTGGACCGGGAAGTATGTGGGATGGTATGGTGGTCGCCAGAATGGACAGGTGGGTTTTCTCCGGGTACTCCGGTTTCCTCTCACACGAATGACCACATTTACGCTTTAGAATTGTTCATTTCATACTGTATTATAGTACAATGGCATCAACAATATTCTAATTACATTAAATTTTATACATGAAATATATGTGTCATTTATTAACCTATTCAAAACCTATAAACTACACTTTAGAAATTACAGCACAAACATTTGGAAACAATATTTACCTGCTTTGTTAAACATGAAGTGGGTAGGTAGGCTACTCCAGCTGAAGCTACAGCTTCGACCCACAGGCAACAAACAGTAATGTCCACTAACTGAAGGTCAATCCATCAATATATTAATTAATTATCACAAATTGGTCAAACTATTTGATAGATCTGTTCATGGGATGGCAGGAATACATCATCATTTATGACTAGCTACAAACTGACATAGAACAAGAATTTCATTTGTTTGCAGTCTGTTGTTAGTGGCTCTTAATTGGTGAAAATAATATACTAGTCGGAATACTGGGGAACAAATTGGGCTGGACAAACATATATAGAATCTTCGAAATATATTAATTGCCACAGACGGATATGTAGTCCAGTGGTAACACGCTGGACTGGTAATCCAGGGATTGCAGTTTGGATCCCCCATCTGACCCTAATAAAATTAACAGTCTTTCAGATGGGACGTTAAACCGAGGTCTCGTGTCGGTGCTTTACACTGTGCATGTAAAAGAACCAGAGGAGATTCTAGAATGGGTCTCTGTCTGTATCATGCACTATCCTCCAAAATCTAAAATAACTAATCTCTTCAGGAGGCGTCGCTCATATGGGCAACCGGTAGCGACGATAAATAAACATAAAAACATTATTAATTGCCTTTGAAAGCACAGCACCGGTGTTTGTTTTTTACTCGAGACAACACTATGTTGGAAAGAATTGTATGTGAATTAATAAATAATAGTTGTCTTTCTGTTATTTATTGGGGTATACAATATGGTTTAGAGTTCCGACACGTGGGTTTTAAATCGCAGCCCATAGTAAGTGATTAATTCCGGTGCTCAGAACGACGAACCATGTTTTATTCGACAATAAATAACAATATTAAATACAAAATTAATATTATTTCGATTCTAACATGACCAAAATATCTAAATAGCGCAAAAATAAATGTAGTTGGTGTTATTTCTTAAGAGTCCATAAATCTTGTCACAAAACTACAAAAATGCTAGTAAAATTATGTCGCATTTGAAATTCCTTCTTGGCGAGGAGATCCTGACATTAACAAAATAATATTTGAATATGTCCAGAACTTCATTCGTGATACAAAACGATTCTTTGAGTGAAACCCCATGCATATAAGACCCATGTATATAAGACGTGCACTTGATGACTTTACCCCTGTCTGCCTGCGCTACATTCTCAAATATCTTCTCTTTCTTCTGCTTTCTTACCGGTATTATATTTCTGTCATTTCTAAGCAATATGCACATTTGGTATACATATATTAGCTCCACACCGTCCAAAATAGTACTGTGTATTTTGAACTGCAAGGAGAGAAACTATATAAGCTCTGCTTCCGTTTTGATCCTTTCCTATTCTTTGATTGTGTGTGCATGTATTGTTTTGTGAATGTATATAGTGGAATAAATATGTTTACACCAAATTCCTTCTTAGCCTCTACAGACAAAATGTCGAGTCATATTAGAATATATTTTAAAATCCCTTCATGCATGTATAAATAAGACCTCTACATAACAAAATGTCTTTCTGTTATTTTGAAAAATGCCTGGATAGTAAAATGTCACATTTTTCAAGTCTAAATATTTGAACTAGTAAGGAACATAGAGTACATGTAGTCATGACAAAAATGACCTTTGACCTCAAAGTTTGACCCTTACTTGAGTTACATAATTGGATGTTGCACACAAGTCATCATCTTGCTATGATGGTCATGTTGTGTCAAGAATGTTAAATACCTCATATATGATTAAGATGTGTACTGAACAAGATATGAGATGGACAAAATTACCTTCGCTGTATGTGACCTTTGAGCTACATGACCTTGACCGTCGACCACAGCACTGTATCATAGTATGTTGTTGTCAATTCAAAATCCTTCATATAATGACATTGGACCTATAAGAGTGACCTTGACTTGGTGCAGTTGCATAGTGATGAATACCTGGGAGTTTTATGGAATGCATGTATACATGTACTCCAATATTTTGTATGTAAGTATTGCTGAAAATTACCTAGTAAGTATGGATATATTATAACTACAACAATAAACAAACGACCTCAGTGTGCTGAACACTACAAACTTTCACTAGATATTGTTTCATAGTCAGAGAGTTATTACTGAAACAAGATTTAGGTGTGACCTTGACCTGTGAAGTAGGACAGCAAGACTCCCTCACTTTGCGCTTAAAACAATTATATAAGATTCATGAATACATACAATACAATAAACATACTAGTCCTATAAATAAGACCTCTACATAAAACATTTTCTTCTGTTACCTATTTCGAAAAATGCCAGGATAGTAAAATGTCACATTTTTCAAGTCTAAATATTTGGACTACTAAACATACATGAATTGTACTCAGTAGATAGATAACTATTTGACAACTTTACTTAGCCTGGGTTCCAGTCTGTCGATTTTTCACTTTTTAGCTTCTAGCCAAATGACATGTTCAGAAACGCAATACGGCCCAATTAATAGTATCGGTGTTAAAATATATTTATTTGACTGACCAGGCAAAATATATGGACCCCAGGCTAAACTTTACTGTACAGACCTAATTGTACGCAGTAGATAATTAGTTATTACTGAACGATTTGACAACTTTACTGTACATACCTGAAGTGTACGCAGTAGGTATATATATATGCGCATAGATTGGATACCATCGGCATTGAGCAAATTATACCTAAAGAAAGATAATCAGGAGTTAGGCCGTTCTTCAGTTTGTAAAGCATAATTAGTTTATGAGTATGTCTTCGACTCTCAATGGATTCCCATCGAACTTCTCTATGGAGTGTGTGAAGTGATACAAGTGTGGTAGCCCCGGAAACAACACGGGCAGCTTCATGCTGAATTTTGTCGAGTTCCGAGTTCTCAAATTGCGTACAATTGATATAAACACAGGGACTTAAAATTGTATCCATAAGCCACCAAAGGTCTCGTACCTCTATCCTAGGACACCCCCTCTATTTAAAAATAAGAAGACTTTAATAGAGGGGGGTGTCCTAGGATAGAGATACGAGACCTTTGGTGGCTTATGGATACAATTTCAAGTTCCTGTGATATAACCCATGTCAGCATATTCAATAAGAGGTCTGATGAAAGATAAATATATTACCTCTAGTGATCTTATATCTAGTTGGAACTTTAGCTTTCACATTTATATAATATGTATTATTTTCCATGCCCGCTCTTTGGTTGAGTTGATAGGAGAATACCAAGAGCAATCCTAAGAAAGGTGGACGCCAAGATGCTTGTGACAAGTTACTAAAGTGATATGTTGATCGTGCATAAGTAGTGGTGGGTGTAAGGGTTAGTGTATGTGAAATGGTCATAGTTTCTGATTTGGAAGGATTAAACGTGACTAACCACTTGTCGGCCCAATTTGATATCTTATCAACGTCGGATTGTAGAGTTTCTGCATCAACATTAGGATGATCAACAATTATATGTAGACTGGTATCGTCAGCTTGAGAACCCATATCGTCGACGATGTCATTGATAAACACCAAGAACAAGAGTGGGTCAAAAATAGATGCCAAAAAAGTTCTTCATGGTAATACCGTTCTTAGCTATCTCGCCAAAGTTGGCATCAAATTTACATAGAATTGTATCACCAGTGACTGAATCACCCAATGGGACTACAATACGGCACGCCGTTCCACGAAAGGATCTCCCCAAAGCCTGAAATATCTGGCTGTGGCTAAGGTCAGAATCCTGTAGTAAACGTCGTATCTCGTGCCGCCATTCCGTATACGTGATCTCATTCTTGGGCAGTGGATCATCACCTGGAAATGACGGGATCTTGGGTACGGGCAACGGCCACGGAGCATGTGGCTGACCAGAAAGTGTGCTACGGAGTGGGTTTACTTTCGAATCGGTAGATGGTGTAGGCCCAGGAAACTGTATAGGGATCGAGGTAAACGGTTATTTAGGTCCGACTCCCGTACATCCAGCCAGCACGACAGTCAGAGACGGTCTGGTATAAGGAGCCGTGGTCGTCTGATGGCTATGAATCCTACGTGGTGTAATATCATATTATCACCAAGGACACGTAGCATCTCCGCCTCCGATAGTGGTGCTTCTCCCATCGATGCTCAATCCATAATGGTGACAAAAACTAGGGTGTTATAAAATAAAGTATCAAAAATAGGGAAGTAAAAAGATAACAAAAAATTAACAAATGTAACTTCCAACTGTATTAAACAAACGCAATGCAACCAATCACAGTTCAAATCACAATTCGTGTGAAATCGAGTCAAATTTCACAATTCCGATAAAAACACAGTTTTATATATTCTGCATTGGTTTTAGCATCCATCATAGAATCAAGTTTGAACGTACATGTAATCATTTTTTAATGCTTTTTTTTCGCAAGTTATCAAATAATTTGCATTGAAGTTGGTAGCATATTACAGTTCGTATATTTACATTCATTTAATGGAATTCTTCGCCAGTTTCCTACTTCAATTGGTAATCTGTGATTTCGAGTGCGAAACTTTGCCAGGAAGTGCAAAAAAGACTTTGGTGGTATCTTTAAATAATGTTCAAGCATACTGTAGATCGCACTATTTGAGGAGTTCTCGATTAAAGCATATCATTTGTTGATAAATAAATCTTTCAGTTTTTGTCGTAGTGTTAATTTTAACTATTTTGTATTTATTACTTGTTGATATATTTTGCCTGGTCAGTCATATAAATATATTTTAATACCAAGATCATTAATTGGGCCGTATTGAGTTTCTGATAATATCAACGTCATTTTGACTGGAACTCAGGCTAGATTTATACACTAAAAACGCAGACTGCAAGTCTGCGGAAATATCTACGTTTTATTTCTACCCCCAGACGCCATGTTATTCTAGAATAGCCTTCCCCTATCAGTGGTAAGCTACACATCCATTGGCAACTTAAAAGCCTAGTACATGTATCATGCAGTCGCCCTCAGATCGGACGCTTTTAACCGTACTATATATACGATCTTAAATAACGGGGGCCATCTTGAAAGTATTTTGACTTCTCTTATGTGTTTTTACTGAACCTTTGTATTTTGGCTTCGGGATAGCTAATGCATAAAACTTCCCGTAATGCGCAAACCCAACCACTCCAGTGAAAGCAAGAGAGTTTGTAAGCAAAACAGCATATGCAGCATACTGATACATCAGATTCCCCATCCACCAAATATGTTGCAAATGTTCACTTGATAGGAAGGATATTGACAACTAGTAGATATAAATGTGCTAACATTATTTCCCATCCGATATCCAAAATGGCGAATATCTTGAATATCGATGCTTGACTTGACTCGAAGATTGAACCAGTACATGTTATTCGAGTGTAGGTCTTCTGTATGTATACAACCAGCTCGTTGGTACGTGTACCCCACATAAACATGTACTCTATTCTAATCATGGACTACGGTGAGCAATTATTTAGACATATATACCAACACATCATGTTTGTCTTTGTATTTTTCAATACAGTCCGGACCAATACAAATTCTATAATGAAGAGCCGGAATATAAATAAGAACACATGGAATAAAACATTGATTTGTAGTATTACATGATGGTTATTTGATGTCGTACCAGTAAAGCCCGTACAGAAAAAAGATAATTTAATCCACACTCGTAAATTGTTGCAGTCCTATGTTGATATCTAGTTGTTGGTCTTGGTTTTTCGGGTGGTAGTGGCCTAGGTACATCAAGCTGATCTTAGTGTAATGATGTCCGACACAATGGATGAACTTGGCTTTCGTAAGCTGGGCATCTCTAGATGGATACGTATCATTTGGTAGTTGTGCGCACTTCTTCGGCATCCGTCAGTCTTGTCAGACTATGGAATTTGCGCTCGTTAAGTCTAAAGATGAGCACCGTCTGCTGTGGCTGTACAGTCCGATTCGTGACCTGCAGTGGCGGTTGCAACCTTCGCACGTGAAGACAGAGTCACTGGGAGGCGATGTAGTTGGTGGCGGCTCACACTGTTTGGCTTTCCTCTTCCTGCGTTTGTCGTCAGAGGCTGCTTGCAGAGCGAGTTCTCCCCCCTCTTTAAGCCCGTTGACAGCTGTTGTCTCCACGTTATTCTGTTTGCTGCGAGGTATTCCCAGTTGGTGGTGTCCATCCCCAGCGCTTTCATATCTCGTTTTGCAGACATCCTTGAAGCGAAGTTGGGGTCGACCTTTGTATCTGTGCCCTGCGGCCAGTTCACCATACAACAGATCTTTTGGAATGCGATCGTCGTCCATCCGGCGTGCGTGTCCAAGCCAGCGTAGTCGGCATTGGCGGAGTAATGTGTACATAGATGGGATGCCGGCTCTGCTGAGGACCTCGTTGTTGGTGACCTTGTCCTGTCAGGATATGCCTAGGATGCGTCGCAGACAGCGGAGATGGAACACTTGCAGTTTTCGCTCTTGAGTGGTGTATATTGTCCATGACTGGCTTCCATAGAGGAGTGTGCTGACGACGCAAGCCTTGTACATCTTGGTGTTGGTTGTCAGCTGTCTGTTTCCCCACACTTTCTTGTTGTGCCTGGAGATGGTGGAGGCTGCTTTGCCAATACGTTTGTCCAGCTCCACACCGAGCGAGAGGTTGTTCGTGGCTATGTAACCCAGGTATGTAAATTGGCTGACGACCTCAAGCTGATAGTCTCCTATGACAATGGCGGTGGGATGGCAGTTCCTTGGCACATGACTTGTGTCTTCTTCAAACTGATGGTTAGGCTGAAGAGGTCGCAAGCTGCAGAGAAATGGTCCATCAGTGACTGGAGCTGTTTTTTAGTATAGGCAGCAAGTACAGCGTCGTCGGCAAAGAGCATGTCTCCGATGAGGACTTCTCTTGTCTTGAATTTTGCCTTTAGACGGGTGATGTTAAAGAGCTTGCCGTCAGATCTTGAGTGAAGGTAGACTCCTTCTGTAGCTCTCTTGAAAGCGTGCCTGAACAGCATGGCAAAGAAGATGCCGAAAAGTGTGGGGGCGAGTACGCATCCTTGCTTGACGCCGCTCTTGACCTCGAATTATGTAGAGGTTTCACCATCGTACAGCACGGTAGCCTACTCTTCATGCCGTCATGAACATACTTTACGATGCTAAGAAACTTGGGCGGGCAGCAGGTAGGATCTTGAATAGCCCATCGCGGCTCACCAGGTCGAACGCTTTGGTGAGGTCTATGAAGGCGATGTAGAGAGGCTGATGTAGCTCACTTTTCTTGTAGCTGTCTCAGCGAGAATACCGTGTCGACTGTTGACCTTTTGGAGCGAAAGCCACACTGGGACTCTGGGTAGACCTGATCAGCTTCTGGAGTCACACTCCTCTATGCGGGCAAACATATTCCCGACTATGCTGAGCAGTGATATGCCGCGATAGTTATTGCAGTCACTGCGGTTACCTTTGTTCTTGTAGAGGGTAACTATGTTTGCGTCCCTCATGTCTTGGGGAACTAAAGTTTACATTATTCACTAATAGGTAATTAAAATTAACAGCGAAAATATACTTGCCGTGGATCACTAGGCTTTAACAAGAAATCCGTATGGGCATAGCAGTGGTACACATGTTTACACATTGGACTGCATGTATATCGAGATGTTTGATCCCTTACTAGTCCTATTTACTATGTTCTTTCTGTGGATTACTCCTTCCATGAGATTCTTCCACCGTCTATGTTCATATTTGTTTTTCTTACCATACTATTTCATGACCTACATGCATATTAGTTAATGAGGCGCATACCTACCGTATATATACTCCCGCGTTGTATTATGTGTGTTTTACATTTATTTATCGTCGCTACTGGTTGTCCATATGCGTAAAGCCTCCTCCCGCAGAGATTAGTCAGATTTTGAAGGATATCGCAGTGATACATGTATACAGAGACACATTCCAGAGTGTCATCAGGTTCGATTACGTTCACGGTGTAAAGCACCGACTAGAGACATCTGTTTAAAATCCCAACTTAAAAATTGTTAATGTTATTAGGGTCAGCCGGGGTGGGGTCGAACCTGCGAGCCTTGGATTTGCAGTCCAACGTGTTAACCACTGGACTACTGACCTGTCTGTAGCGTTGTATCATTTGGGGGATTGCGTTTTTGTACCAGTACGTGTGTGTGTGTGTGTGTGCGTGCGTGCGTGCGTGCGTGCGTGCGTGCGTGTAAAGGGGGGAATTATTAAGTATCAGAATCGTGTTGTGTTCAATAGAGAAACGTAGGGCTCTTACTTCGGTACAGAATGTTTACAGTCAAACCTGTCTTAAGCAGCCAGCCAAGGGAGTCAGAGAAAGTGGCTGCTTAGCACAGGTGACTGCTTAATATATGTCAACTATATAATGAAACAACCGATTGGGAATCTAGAAACTGGCTGCTTAATAGAGGTGACCACTGACACAGGTGTGACTGTATTTTACCCGAAATAGTTTGCTCTTTAATTATCTTTGTGTCCTTTGAATTCATAAGGTTCGGTGTATATTGAGGGACTAGCTAGTAAACTAGTTATCGTGTTCTGAATAATTATAAATATAAGTATATTTATATGGTATAGTAGTCAATTAAATAATATTATTGATGGTAGTATCAAATAGCATAGGGATAATAATTTAATTTATTTCCATTATCATACTTTCATTAAATAACGTCGCTATATAGCAATTCTCCCCCAAAAGCAGGAAGTATGGCGGAGGGAGGTCAAAATCCAGATGAGGACAACCCGTTTTCCTTCAAAAGTTTCGTAAGCAAAACCTACAAGAACGAATCAAAGGATGAACAAGAATCTGTTGTTGATGAACTCGATATATTTGATATGCCTGAAACCAGCACTGAACGTAAACGTGATAAACATAAGCAAATTAGTGTTGTTGACAGAGGTATATTTTTAAACAAGTTTGTAAACAAGATGTATTCGGTTAGGGATATAGGCAGTACTCCCACAAAACAGGTGGCAGTAAACTAAAGCTGAACAGTAGAATACTCTTCAATTGAAGATCAAATTTAGCCCTAACCCTAATGCCCAGATTACTGCCAATTGTCCCAAGATTAATGCCAATTGTATATTTCATTACTGCCTCTATCGTTAACAGATGTATTCATTTGTATCAGGATCAATTTGATTTTTCCTTGGACAGCTTTGCCGACCTTAACACTTGACCAGTAATCGTGGACACTTCACTGTCTACATATGGTGTAATTGTGTATTGAACCTGTGATTTCGAGTACCAAACCATGAACCCCCCATATCCAAATGTGAGGCTCTACCACTGGACGACTGACACTACATTTTAATGAACACCTAGAAATAGGATACTTTACAGTAAGCTTTATGAATAAATTAGATAGGACTTTAAGAAGACCAGTGACAGGATTCACGCTGTATCATAATGATTTGACAGAACAAATTTGATTACAAGATACAAGAAGCTTTATTTAACGTCGGATTACATTTACAAATAACATTAGCTAATAAGCTATTTTTCCGACAAACATATATTATAATCAAAACATAAGAAAAAACAGCTAAGAAATAAAAGTTGGTTTAAACATGAATACAACACAGGACATAGCATAATTAAAACATGTTAAAGCGAGCACCTAAAAGACAAAAATAAAATTAATACATTGTGTAATTAACTTTTGTTTTTCAATTGTCAATCTTATAATTATATCCAATTTTCAATGATAGCTGTCTCCAAGTTAAGTTCTGTTTCACACCTGCCAGCAAATCCCCAAATCCTTGACAGTGATGTTCATTAGATTACACCCCAATGAGTAAGATATAAGCCTCAAACGAATCCAGTATGTAAATGTTGGCGCTATGTGCCTATGAGCCTCACAGTCCAATATATTACATATTGGATCGTTTATATCCTATATCTACATGTAAATGCTATAACAAGCTTGTGTCACTCAGTACTTACATGTACATCAATGTATCTATGGAGAGATGACAGTAGCATATGTAAGAAACGCTACTCTACAGCTGAATATAGCAACATGTTTATATAGGGGCCTGTCCACTTTAAATCGGGGCTTGTCCATATTGTCATGATCATGTTTTGCATAGTCTAAAATCCATCATGACATTGTCATTATTTTTCCATGTATGTCCATAATCATTACATCATTTGTCCATCCTCATCATGATTGCATATATCATAATATTGTACTATGTATATTGTAAATATGTTTAAATGTTACAGACGAGAAACTGTAAAGTTTAAGTCTTAATAAAGCATTCTTCTTCATATTAAGTCAGGGCTTGTCCATTTTCAGAGGGGACAAGCCCTGTGCCTGTTTGTTAAAAATATTTTATGTTCTCCAGTGGAAACCCTGAGTGACACTGCTGGAACAATTGGGGTGACGGAAAAGGACACAGCACCCTTTTGTTTAAGCCTAGTTGGATCACTGGGGATGCCATGTATCATATCTATGATACAAGGGCCAGGAGGTTAGGGCTAAATACATGTAGCAAAGTATTAACTATAAGACACTGACAGGGTTGTGGAAATTGCAAGTGTAACTTAGTTATTGCCCGTGTATTGATTAAACAATTTCACTAATTTAGGGATTGCTTGAATTCATTAGAATTTCAATATTTACACAATTAACTGTAATGCCATAAAACTTAAATTAGTAAACATACAAATGTATCAGCATTGCATGTTATCTTCCTGCCACTTCCGCCGATCTGACCAGAGTTACTGCCCTTGATTTCATACATAGCTAAATATATTCAGATTCCATAAAATAATAACTTATTTGGCAGGGGATACCATTGTGTGGCTTGGTTTTGTGCACGTTTGACCCAGATTGATTACTTATCTTCAGTTTATGCATCTTGTCACTTGACCATGTGTTGAGGGATTGCAAAATATTTACTGTGAGGAGGAACACTAGAGCGTTCCAATTGTTATTTCACTCAAATTCATTGATCATTGACATTGCATACATAGTATTTCCACATATGTAATCAATACCGGTACGTGACGTGCAATGTGACAACAATGGTTATCATGTTATAGGCTGTATGCCATGTCATCCATAATTAGATTGTTAACAACATACTCAATGGACTCGCTGTCCGATTAGCGCAGTGGTTAGCGCGCTCGCTTCTCACCAATGTAACCCGGGTTCGATACTCGGGCAGGGAAGTATGTGAGATTGTACGGTGGTCGCCAGATCGGACAGGTGGGTTTTCTCCGGATACTCTGGTTTCCTCCCACACGAATGACCACATATACGCTTTCATCCGCACCAATGAGAGTGATTAATATAAGTTGTTAGAACTTGCTTCGCAATCGTTGTAAAATAAATAAAGTTAAAAAAAAACAACATAAAATAAATAAAGTTTAACCCTTTCCTTCATAGAGATTTATGTTAATATACTATAATAACTCCATACAAATGACAGCCATTTAGCTATCATGCAGGGAATAAGTAGTCGCCATATCTATCCCACCTCCATAGATATTACTGGGACTATATGAGATCCTGGCCTTTATTATGAACATTGGTTTGGCTACTACATTGTTAATGTATGTCGTGTTGGTATTGGCATCAATAGGTGCTTCTATGAGGGAAAGGGTTTAAAAAAACAACATACTCATGACCAACCATTATTGTTGTCAACAACCTACAAATGTGATTGACACCAAGTGCCAGAGTAGTCAAATTAAATATTTCAGAATGACAGATGCTCACTGCTAAACAGAAACCTTTTTATTTTTCAGAGGGCAGTAAGCAAAAACAGAAGAAAGGGAAATCTGAAAATCCATTTTCTTTTAAGAAGTTTTTGTCCAGCTCTAGTGGGAAGAGCAGTGAAAGACAGAGTGCATCCCAGCCCCATTCTCTCCAGAGATTAAGTGATGATAGTGAAAGTACGAGCCATGACGTACCAACTTTACATGTTGCTGGTGACTTACCAGATTTTGTACAGGATCATTACACAGACAACATAGGGTCTCCTAGAGGCTCGGATTTACCAGATTTCACCTTTAGGGGCATCACTAAAAATGGTCCTGATATAGGCGATGCAAACTTTTCAAACACTGATTACACACATTCTGTTTCTGATGATAATTTGGAACACCGACTATCATATCACCAAGGTAATGTTGGAGATATTTCTGATGGTGATGATGGTGCTCCACCACAAAGTGGTTTAGTGCATAGTTTACCAGATTTCTTATCTGACACTGCTGTAAGTTCAAGTAAAAACTCGGAGTCAAGTAATCCTGTGATATCGAGAGAATCTAGATTTCCGAATGTCGAAAGTAATAGCCACCTGGAACTTGAAATGGTAAATATTTACGGCAGTTGTAGATCTTGATGTTGTAACAGTATGTATGTATGTATGTTTGTGTCTTAAGCAGCCAGCCAAGGGAGTCACAGAATGTGGCTGCTTAGCACAGGTGGCTGCTTATTAGAGGTCAAATGTATAATAAAACAAGATATTGGGAATCTGGAAACTGGCTGCTTAATACAGGTGACCACTAACACAGGTTTGACTGTATGTATGTTTGTGTTAAGTACAAAATTGTAGAACTAACCGTACAAGTATTAATATTACAGATATTTTTTGAACAGTACATATTTTAATCTGTTATATGCTATGTATTAGTTATATAATGACACAACGTGTTTAGTGCCATCATGATTGTATTTTCATGTAGACTAAATCGGACTTGAGAATTTTCAATGAATCTTGTTAACCCATTTCATTCTGGATATATTTAAAGGCTTTTGCAAACAACATAGATCCAGATCAGCCGCAGCGTAACGCTGCATGCTGATCAGGATCTATGATGTTTACTACATTGCCAAGTGTCTTAGCAAGATCATCTGAATAGCAAACAGCATAGAGCCTGATCAGACGGAACGTTCCGTGGCGGTTGATCTGGCTCTATGTTCTTTGCAAATACTGTTTGAACAGTATCCAGAATGAAATGGGTTAAGCTTCTGATTAATACGCCCGCTTCCTTAAATGTACATCTATTGCAAGATCAATGTGGTCTAGAGAGTGATTGGCATCTCTACATCCTGAATACGAGTGTCAAATTTGAATTACATATAGAGTGGTGGAACCTATGCTCGGCGTATTCCTATGCTCAGCGTATTTTCCATTTTCATCCGTATTTAAAATATTTATATAGTTCTAGGCTAATTTCGCTGACAAAGCTGAAGCATGGTTCAATAGCATTTCGTTGAGTGTATCGGTAGCCTTGTGCAACTGTCACGTGACTGATCCAGCAGACGAATATAAACAAGCAAATCATTGAGAGAATATTTCCACTGAAACTGATACGGTGTATGAGCAATTCAGGTAGCTATCCGAATTTTAAAAATATACACCTAACCCGAAAACTAGTTTCTATACCATTTCTGATTAAGACCAATAAGTGTTTTTATTCAATGCTGTACTATATCAAAATAAGATATTCAACAAGTTATGGTGGGTAAATAAAAAATAACATGTACGCCGTGCATAGGTGCCCTGAAGTCTTCAGTTCCCCATATAAACGGGTGCCGACCAACACCGTTGCGATAGTTGTATTGAGTAGCACGGTCACGCGATGAAGCTAAAACTGTCAGCAAGAGTGATTTGAAAGTTGTTTTCACGACTTATGAAAATAATAATATACGGCAAGTGCAATTAACATTTTATACTGGTCATTATATGTGGGATTTACGCCGAGCATAGGTTCCACCACTCTAGATATAATATATATATACACTTTATCTGGCATTGCTTGCGGATAGTCTAAATAATAGATATAAGGACGTACACACTACCAGCTAGCCATAGGCTGAACACAAGTCTAATACAAGATATAGGATGTCGTGATAACGCAGTGGTTGCACGTTCGCTTCAGGTGCGAATGGTCTGGAGCCGTTACGATTGTGCCCTTAGGCAAGGCATTTAATTTCCACTTGCCTCTTCTCTCCCTCGTGGCGATGGATTCCATCAGGAATGAGGTCTCGAGAGAGTGATTAATATCAATTGTTAGAACTTGTTTCGCAATCGAGCTAAGATAAATTTGTATGAACTAATATACAATCAACATTATTATACAAGATATACATGTATACTGATAGTAGTTGTTAGTTATGAACAGGTTGTTAATATGGATTGGATTAACTCTTTCAGCGCCGAATAAATTCAGAGCATGTGCAAACAACATAGATCCAGACCAGCCGCGGCGTAACGCCGCGTCTGATCAGGATCTATGTTGTTTGCTATTCCAACAGGTGCTTCAGTCCCACTATCTGAAGAGCAGTCAGCATACAGCATGATCAGACGACACGTTCTGTTCTGTCCGATCGGGTTATCTGCCTTTTGCAAAGTCGCTTTTATACGACATTGGCGGTGAAAGAGTTAATAATGAATGTATCCTGTGGAAATCAGTAAAATGATAAATATAAATATATAAATATTTGTCATCAGTGTAAGTGGAACCGAGTGATACTGTGTTTCAGTTACAAACACAGATTGAAGAGTTAAAGTCCAAGAGGGAACAGGATGCTGAAAGGTACCATTTAAGACGACTATTGCACAAAGAATGTAGTTTTGAAAAGAAGCACCTCTTGACGCCATTACCGATCAAGGATCATTCTAGAGGGCGATGTGGGCGAAATTGTCGCCCTAGGGAACCTGACCGCCCTCTGGGGGCCCCACTTCTCCATTTTGGTTTTTACGATTTTCATACAAAATGTTGTCTAGTAAGTTGTACGGTGCATTTTAACCCTATTTTGCAGAAGTATATTAAAGAACACCATTTAAGGAAGCGATCACGCGCTTTCTCACTTCTCCCAAAAATTCTGACCTAGACTGAACCCTGCCGATACAACTTATAATAATTCTTTCCTTCATAGAGATTTAGGTTAATATACTATTATATCTCGATACAAACGACAGCCATTTAGCTATCATGCAGTGGATAAGTAGTCGCCAAATCTATCCCACCTCCATAGATATTACTGGGACATGATATTCTGGCCTTTATTATGAGCAATGGTTTGGCTACTACATTTCAATGTATGTCGCATTGGTAATGGCGTCAAGAGGTGACTCTATAAGGGAAAGGGAAAATGGCCAGAATGTCATGTAGTCCCAGTAATATCTATGGAGGTGGGATAGATATTGCAACTACTTATCCACTGCATGATAGCTAAATGGCTGTCGTTTGTATGGAGATATAATAGTATATTAACCTAAATCTCTATGAAGGAAAGGGTTAAAGGCCATTAAAGCAACAGTACATTGGTGAAAAGAGCAGATTTATATGTGCACATAATGTAATTTCCTATCATATGGTGTAATTTTTTCCAATTGTTTGTCATTAAATCTGACTAATAAACAAGAGTCATATACGTTTATTGACATAACAAAATCATGTTTCCTGTGTATATTTATTTTTAGACTGATAAGATTTTAATTTTCTCTAAGCGACAGTAGCACGTGCTTAGCATAATCTCCAATAATAATGTCAATTCAGGAGCGTGGCTGAAATCCTACTTTCACTTTTGAGAGTTTGTAGACCACAAAAACAATGTTTATTGATTGAAAGTTAGTATATCACAATCTGTTTTTGAATAATTTCTAGTAGGATCTGCAGTGCTATATGTAAAATCTGCATTGTTTGCTTCATACGTAGTACGATGAAATGTCGCTTTAAGTTATTATAGTTAATTGTTGCAAATGGAATTAATATCATGTTCCACTGGACAGTATAGTTAAAGAAAGATTTGACTGTCAATCAATGATTGAATAATAGTGGTACAGTCAAACCTGTCTTAAGCAGCCAGCCAAGGGAGTCAGAGAAAGTGGCTGCTTAGCACAGGTGGCTGCTTAATAGATGTCAAATATATAATGAAACAACATATTGGGAATCTGGAAACTGGCTGCTTAATACAGGTTGGCTGCTTAATAGAGGTGACCACTAACACAGGTTTGACTGTATTTACATCTGTATATATACACTTGTATGGGGTGCCATTTTGCTATTTATTCAGTATTTTTGGATATCCATTATTCGATTAGACTGTTAATTTTATTAGGGTCAGACTGGGGATCGAACCCAATTAATACGTCCTTTTCATTGTCTTATCAATAGGATGTTACACATGACTAATGATTTCAGGATTTCAGAACTTCAATGTCAAATGGTAAAACAGAAAAATAAAGAGATTGAGGAGACAGCTGCAATGGAGCATGCTATGGAGCAGGTTGAGGAGCATCTCTCAGCTACTACAGTAAGTGCTCATTTAAAATATTATCTTTTATCCATGCCATTTATCCATGTCGTTTATCCATATCCATGCCATTCATCCATGTCGTTTATCCATATCCATGCCATTCATCCATGTCGTTTATCCATATTCATGCCATTCATCCATGTCGTTTATCCATATTCATGCCATTCATCCATGTCGTTTATCCATATCCATGCCATTCATCCATGTCGTTTATCCATGCCATTCATCCAATACCACCGAAGAATCGCTTTATACGAAAATGTACGGGAAATAGACAATCAATAAAATCATTCAACATCCGCCATTGTTGTTTGGCATTTACGTTTTTGATGAAATTTCCCAAATTCAAAGCAAATAAATGCTATCTAAGTTCATAGTTGGTCTAAATCAATGCCATTATATATATATATCATCGGTACATTATTAGAATAGTTATTTTATAACGTTTGCCAAACGTACCTACTACCTACCTACTTATTGAAAAGTGGTGGGGATGATGTGGGTCGAAATTTCGCCTGGAAAAAAATGTTGTGAAGGCTGTACCCATGTATAATGCGCACTAGACAAATTCCTCAAGGATTTCAGTAATAAAAGTGCGCGTTACACATAGCAAATGACGGTAATTATGTAATTATAAATGCTCATGCATGTAACTAACTTGCTGACAATATTTGAGATTGGTAATTAGTTTATACAAATTTATTTTAGCTCGATTGCGAAACAAGTTCTTACAACTTATACTAATCACTCTCGAGACCTCATTCCTGAATTTAAATGCCTTGCCTAAGGGCACACTCGTAATGGCTCCAGCAGGGCTCGAACTCTGGACCTTTCGCACCTGAAGCGAACGCGCATCTACTGCGCTATCACGACTTCCACGATTGGTAATCCTTACCTTGAGATCTACATATATAAACAAATCATTAAAACAAATAACCTTGAATATATCATTCATTTTCAATCACTCACACGATTCTGCCATTTGAAACATTATATGGTATTTATACTTGGTATTTCAGTCTAATGACTTGAGTCTGGTTCCAAGCTTTGCTTTCTGTGATATTTACTTTTCGTCGTGTGTTTATCAGACCTATGTTGGTATTGTAATGTTGAAAACTCATTTCAGCTTATTATCTCGTCTTTGTAAATGTAGAATTGTCTTGTGTGCCTTCTATGATATATATATATATTATCTCGTCTTTGTAAATGTAGAATTGTATTGTGTGCCTTCTATGATATATATATATATTATCTCGTCTTTGTAAATGTAGAATTGTATTGTGTGCCTTCTATGATATATATATATATTATCTCGTCTTTGTAAATGTAGAATTGTATTGTGTGCCTTAGAACTATAATATATATATATATTATCTCGTCTTTGTAAATGTAGAATTGTATTGTGTGCCTTCTATAATATATATATATATTATCTCGTCTTTGTGAATGTAGAACTGTATTGTGTGCCTTATATAATGCAGAGAAGAGCTGATCATGCAGAAACATTGGTTACCAAACTAAAACAGGAGGTGAAAACTCTACAGGTTTGTTGAAAGATTGTTTCTTATTTTGTCCCATTTTCAAGACCCATGGTCCGCACAGGCTTGAAAAGTACTTGATTTTTAAGTGGTCTCTTGAAAAGTACTTGATTTTTAAGTGGTCTCTTGAAAAGTACTTGATTTTTGATTTTGCCATAGCAGGTCACATTTCCATACTAGGACACGGGTTCTGTCAGCAACAAAAAAAAATCTTCGACGGGAAAGTTTTAACTGTGAATAACATTATCAATAAAATGTGTTTACACTAACGTGTAGGTTTATTCGGCAATAATGTACGTCAAAAAGAGATTTCGTAGCATTTTCAATTTGTTTTGAAAATTTCTATAGCGGCGCAATTCGCGTTGAAACGAGCGTTCTGATTGGATTATGATTATTCTTCCTATATAAAAACAACATCTTGTTACATTCTAATAATCCAATCAGAACGCTCGTTTCAACGCGAATTGCGCCGCTATAGAAATTTTCAAAACAAATTGAAAATGCTACGAAATCTCTTTTTGACGTACATTATTGCCGAATAAACCTACACGTTAGTGTAAACACATTTTATTGATAATGTTATTCACAGTTAAAACTCTCCCGTCGAAGATTTTTTTTTGTTGCTGACAGAACCCGTGTCCTAGTATGGAAATGTGACCTGCTATGGCCAATGTATGTGGCAATTGTTTGCAAAGTATACATGCATGCAGCTTAAAGTTGTGTTTTATTTGAAGAACAATATAAAGACTCGGGATAGGCGTTGTATTTGGACAGATTTGTACACAATTGTTTCAGATAGGGCCATTTTACTGATCGATGCGAAATCTGACATCCCACAGAGTAGAATCCCTGTACTTAAATATATATACTAGTACCCCCAAACGTGCCGAATCCCTGTGGTAAAGACGAGATGTATTAACAATTGGAAAGCTAAAATGTCCTTGAAAATTGGTAAAATGTCCCTGGAAAGTCCTTGAATTTAATGCTGATATCCCTGTGCGGACCATGAGACCGTCATGTCCTTCTTTGACATAATTATTTCCCATTTACTACCCATTAGTTTATACAAATTTATTTTAGCTCGATTGCGAAACAAGTTATTTCAACTTATATAAATCACTCTCGAGACCTCATTCCTGATGGAATCCATCGCCACGAGTGAGAGAGAAGAGGCAACGTGGAATTTAAATGCCTTGCCTAAGGGCACAATCGTAACGGCTCAAGTGGGGCTCGAACTCCGGACCTTTCGCACCTGAAGCGAACGCGCATCCACTGCGCTATCACGACTTATTACCCATTGGAAGCACACTGATGTTATTCCATCTACCTTTCTGTCAGTCATCATAAATCTTTGTCATACATATACAATATTGTCCAATTAACGCAGTGGTTATCGCTCTCACTTCTCACCAATGCAACCCGGGTTTGATCTTCGGACTCGGAAGTATGTGAGATGGTACGGTGGTCGCCAGATCGGACAGGTGGGTTTTTCTCCGGGTACTCCGGTTTCCTACAACACAAATTACCACAAATAAACTGTCGTCCGCACCAACGAGTGTGATTAATAGAAGTTGTTCGAATGTCCGAATATCTGAATACTATTCCAGTATTCGAATATTCGGGAAAAAATATTATATTGTCCTCAAAAATGCCACCCGCTCAGTCACACGTTTGGAAACGCTTGAATCGCTCTGGGAATAAGAAAACTGCTAGGTGTAATCTATGCAAATTGGATTTAACATATTCGGGTACAATATCAATCTGAATAATCATTTGAAGAAGATGACATTTACGCGTAAAACAGAAATTAGGATTGGCAATTTTTATAAGATTTTGAGTGATTTTGAGTTTTTGATAGAATTCATCGAATATTCGAATACAGTCCTAACCGAATATTCGAATAGTGTAATCGCTATTCGTTGCCATCCCTAGTTTGTACTTATTCTATCTAACAGTTGTTATCGCGCTGACTGTTATTATTGTTTCAGACAGAGGTTAAGGCATTAAGAGGAGAGAATGGAATGTTATCTAGTGATCAACATCTCACTGATGTAAAGGAGAGGACAAGTTATGTTGCAGAGCAACTCTCCACAGCTACAAAATCTGCTGAATCATCCCTTAGGTAATCTACTCTTATCCATGTTAAAGACACACTTACCTGTTTCAAAGATAAACATATCCACAACTAACATAATACTTATCCATGTTTAGCATGTACTTGTCCACATCTAAGACACACTTGTCCACATCTAAGACACACATGTCCACATCTAAGACACACATGTCCACATCTAAGACACACTTGTCCACATCTAAGACACACTTGTCCACATCTAAGACACACATGTCCACATCTAAGACACACATGTCCACATCTAAGACACACTTGTCCACATCTAAGACACACTTGTCCACATCTAAGACACACATGTCCACATCTAAGACACACTTGTCCACATCTAAGACACACTTGTCCACATCTAAGACACACATGTCCACATCTAAGACACACATGTCCACATCTAAGACACACATGTCCACATCTAAGACACACATGTCCACATCTAAGACACACTTGTCCACATCTAAGACACACATGTCCACATCTAAGACACACATGTCCACATCTAAGACACACTTGTCCACATCTAAGACACACATGTCCACATCTAAGACACACATGTCCACATCTAAGACACACTTGTCCACATCTAAGACACACATGTCCACATCTAAGACACACTTGTCCACATCTAAGACACACATGTCCACATCTAAGACACACTTGTCCACATCTAAGACACACATGTCCACATCTAAGACACACATGTCCACATCTAAGACACACA
>CM026395.1:33160979-33209642 GCA_014843695.1 Archivesica marissinica | reverse complement strand
TCCACATCTAAGACACACATGTCCACATCTAAGACACACATGTCCACATCTAAGACACACTTGTCCACATCTAAGACACACATGTCCACATCTAAGACACACTTGTCCACATCTAAGACACACATGTCCACATCTAAGACACACATGTCCACATCTAAGACACACATGTCCACATCTAAGACACACATGTCCACATCTAAGACACACTTGTCCACATCTAAGACACACATGTCCACATCTAAGACACACTTGTCCACATCTAAGACACACATGTCCACATCTAAGACACACATGTCCACATCTAAGACACACATGTCCACATCTAAGACACACATGTCCACATCTAAGACACACATGTCCACATCTAAGACACACTTGTCCACATCTAAGACACACATGTCCACATCTAAGACACACATGTCCACATCTAAGACACACTTGTCCACATCTAAGACACACATGTCCACATCTAAGACACACATGTCCACATCTAAGACACACTTGTCCACATCTAAGACACACATGTCCACATCTAAGACACACATGTCCACATCTAAGACACACATGTCCACATCTAAGACACACATGTCCACATCTAAGACACACTTGTCCACATCTAAGACACACATGTCCACATCTAAGACACACATGTCCACATCTAAGACACACATGTCCACATCTAAGACACACATGTCCACATCTAAGACACACATGTCCACATCTAAGACACACATGTCCACATCTAAGACACACATGTCCACATCTAAGACACACATGTCCACATCTAAGACACACATGTCCACATCTAAGACACACTTGTCCACATCTAAGACACACATGTCCACATCTAAGACACACATGTCCACATCTAAGACACACTTGTCCACATCTAAGACACACATGTCCACATCTAAGACACACTTGTCCACATCTAAGACACACATGTCCACATCTAAGACACACATGTCCACATCTAAGACACACATGTCCACATCTAAGACACACATGTCCATGTCCACATCTAAGACACACATGTCCACATCTAAGACACACTTGTCCACATCTAAGACACACTGTCCACATCTAAGACACACATGTCCACATCTAAGACACACTTGTCCACATCTAAGACACACATGTCCACATCTAAGACACACTTGTCCACATCTAAGACACACTTGTCCACATCTAAGACACACATGTCCACATCTAAGACACACATGTCCACATCTAAGACACACATGTCCACATCTAAGACACACATGTCCACATCTAAGACACACATGTCCACATCTAAGACACACATGTCCACATCTAAGACACACATGTCCACATCTAAGACACACTTGTCCACATCTAAGACACACATGTCCACATCTAAGACACACTTGTCCACATCTAAGACACACATGTCCACATCTAAGACACACTTGTCCACATCTAAGACACACATGTCCACATCTAAGACACACTTGTCCACATCTAAGACACACATGTCCACATCTAAGACACACTTGTCTACATCTAATATACTTATCCATGCCTAATACTTTTGTGTAAGATATACATATATGTGCCTATGATACACGTTCCCATGTTAAATATGCAATTACCTATGTACATGTATGTTGAAATGATATCATCACCCTTTTCAATTTTCACTTTTCAATTGTTTAAATGACTCCATGTCACCCGTTGCACTATTGTAATTGAAATGTTTTATAAATCATGTAAACCTGATTGTTATGGCTTTGTCACACTTTCCCAAATTTGACACCAGCAGGGCACACACTGGGCCAAAAAAAGTAGGGGCCACTTATCTGTGTGAATGAAGGGGTGGATGCGGGAGGGGTGTCCCCGTCCTGGTTTGATTTATTTTGCTATTTTTATTTGTAAATGGTGAGATTCTAGCCCGTTTTTTTCTGGAAGTATTAATATAGAATGAAAGTATGCATACCTGTTAAGGCTAAAAGTTTATTTTAAAATGTAGCCCTGTGACAGTGATTCATAATGGAAGCCAACACAGGATTACATTTCAAATGAACTTTGGAGAGGACAATCATAAGATATACAGTTTTCTGTCCAATTCCTTATATCAGTTGTTGTAAATAATCATGTTGTGACAGAAAATAAATATGTTTAAACAAAATGAACTTTACGCTCAAAAAGACATGCATACTATTCATTTTTGAAGACAATCCAATGAACTTTTACAACTATAATTATGTTTTTGGTCATAATAATTTTAAAATACATGAGAATTACATATATTTATACATGTACAAGTATTCACTATGTCTAACAAATCGCACAACATTCAGTTCATAATGCGTCTGTTCTTCTTGGCCCACATTTCAAATGCCGATTTGAAGTTGAACTTGTCTGGGCCGTCGATGGAAATTTTCATCAGGTTGTCTAGGTTTCATTCACTAAGTCCATTTCGGGTTTAAAACCGAAAGTAGCGATTTGGATGATGATGATGTTTGAGCTTATTTACCCTTGCCTCTGGCGAACCATATGGGCGAGCGGGCGATTTGGACAAGTTTCATTCACCTTTTATAGTTGAGGACATGAAAATCATATTTTTCACAACTACTACCTTTGGTCTTATTTGTGAAAAACAACGCCAATAATTATTACCTAATTAATTACACAAGTTACAGTCATTCGGTCGTCCGATCATGTTTACATAATCTCAAACGATGTCATCATTTCATCGATACTGCCGTTTTCATAAAGGACCTCAATTATCGAATCATTCCCATTATACAAAACTATAAATGTGTGATCATATACCGCTAATGTAAAAGTGTGTTTTGTTTTGATTGCAATTTATGAAGCGCATATGCCTCCAGCACATGTACACAGCTGTTTTGACTGTGAATCAATTGTTTTTCCAAACGATAGCGTATACCAGAGCAAAACAATTGTAACCAGCCAAAGATACAATGTACACAGACTGTGTATCGATTTTACTTTAACTGGAAAGCGCCAGGGTCAATTGTAAATAAAACCAGTCGAGTACGAAAGGTTAATATATGGCACAAACGTTATTTATGCCAATTTTTTTGTCCAATTTTCTGAAAATCGCCAAATTGAAATTTTAGGAGCCATTTCTATCGCAAAATAACCATTTGGCTCTTGTGGCGACTGACAGCGTGACCTCTGACCAGATGTACACACGATAAAGGAAATGTTCAAATTCGGCTCTGATCGTAATACCATCGGGCCATTTGTGAGGGCATCTTAAGCCATCATATGTAAGCCGAAATTGTCGAAAGTTGAATTTGTGAGTCTAATTCGAATGCATCATACTCTCAATACCACGTCGAATGACCTTCGTGTATCGTGCAGGTAAACTACTTAATAAAAATTCACATCTACATGTTGCCTTCATGTGTGATTCGGGTGACATCATGTGACCTTCTATTCGACTGTTGGTTGGCTTCAGGGCCATCTTCGGGCGAAATTCAAAATTCCTTATTCGTATGGTCATCTTGTGCCAATTTCGGGACAGTGTGAAGCCTGCATAAAGGATATTAAATCTGGCAACAATTCATGTTGGTAATGATGTATACATGTATTGACAGTAAACCTGTAGCTAAGATAAAGCAGGGCTGTAGCTAAGATAATGCAGGGCTGCAGCTAAGATAAAGCAGGGCTGTAGCTAAGATAAAGCAGGGCTGCAGCTAAGATAAAGCAGGGCTGTAGCTAAGATAAAGCAGGGCTGCAGCTAAGATAAAGCAGGGCTGTAGCTCAGATAACGCAGGGCAGTAGCTAAGATAAAGCAGGGCTGTAGCTAAGATAAAGCAGGGCTGTAGCTAAGATAAAGCAGGGTTGTAGCTAAGATAAAGCAGGGCTGTAGCTAAGATAAAGCAGGGCAGTAGCTAAGATAAAGCAGGGCAGTAGCTAAGATAAAACAGGGCTGTAGCTAAGATAAAGCAGGGCTGTAGCTATATGTTTTGACAGGTGATATCATGTTTCTGCTCCTTTGATCTTCAGACAGACAGCAGATCATGTATTAAAGTCCAGTAATACAGTAATGTCTAAAGTCGTGATAGCTCAGTGGTAGCGCGTTCGCTTCAGGTTCGAAAGGCCCTGAGTTTGAGCCCCGTTGGAGCCATTACGATTGTATCCTTAGGCAAGGCATTTAAATTCCACATGCCTCTTCTTTCTCCCTTGTGGCGATGGATTCCATCAGGAATGAGGTCTCGAGAGTGATTAATATAAGTTATAAGAACGTGTTTTGCAATTGAGCTAAAATAAATTTGTATAAACTAATATTCTAATGGCATTAACATTGCTACTAGTGTATTTTGTGTTCGTCAATTCCATATTTGGTAATAAAACCTCAAGGAAAGAACTCTGATGTCACTGTACCCAAATGACGGCCATTATCTAAAAATACTAGGTAGATTAAGGTTATATTTTGTACTATTTATAAATAAAATAACTTATGACACCTTGACTAAATTGGGTGTAAAGCTACGTTATTGGAACAATAACTAGTATTTTCTGGAATAAATGTTACGCTTTTGAAATAAAACAGTATTACATTATGTTTTCCAATGAAATATTGAGATTTATGAGGGAAATAATTAGAGGTTATTAAACCGCGGAGGTGGGCCATTTGTGGATATTGACGCACCACCCTATGGAGATATTGGCCCGGCAGAACTGAAAATCTCGCGTTGACCATATATTTTGCTTTTCTACCATTAAATTTGTTACTATTTATAGTAACGTATGCAATAATGTATTTTATTGGACTGGTTGAAAACAGTGGACTAACACATTTTATTTCTCACTGCTTTACGTCTCTGGTTTCCATCTATTGCAGTTTAAAATATTGCCCACGCAAGGCAAGGAACCAAGCTGTCAGTGAGTCATTTATGACGTCATGATGTATACACAACGTTCTAGCACCATTTGATAACATCACTATCCAGCATAAGAAACACTTCAATCTAAAATGACAAGACCATGTGGTTTAGATGAATGATCAAATTACATTTCATATAATTATGAACATAGAAAGCTATCGTTGTCAATCATGTATAGTGGCTCTCGTGATAATATTGCCTTCCTGTTCCAGAGTTCCCTCTGTATGAATGTTTGTCTGCGCCACCTCTGTCGCCAATTGGAAATCACTGGAGCCAACTAAGAGTCATATAGTTCGCAAATAAATATTTACCAAAAAACACCCCAAAAAAAAAATAGCGCCAAATATTTTCGCCAATTCACAAAATTTAGCGGCAATATTTGTATTTTGTTGCAATTGGCGCCATTGGTGAACAACAGCGGGAACTGTTCATGCGCCGAAATATAAGGTGATCATACACTGAAACCAACAAATATATTTTTCCCTGTAATGAATGCATTCATTGTTTACCTTCAGGCAACTTCTATCTGGTGTAGACAATCTGAAGTTACTGTCCCAGGTGCTAACTTCAATAGATAAGATAATGGAGGACAAATCATCCACAGATCACAAGCAGTCCGATGTTAATTCCTGACATACAGCCATCTTGTTATACCTTTGTTATGTTGTTTTCAGCATCTTGTAATGTGAGTTAAATGGTTTCATAACACCGATATTTTTCTCTTGTGATATATAATCCTACCTGACAATCCAGCATTACCCATTTTAGAGTACTAACACAAAAACATTGAAATAGTTCCAACAGTTGGGCATATAACATGAATACTGAACATCCAATGCATATTATAGCAATGAATCTCAATCGGACTACGCCAAGGGGAAATCATTTCGCCAATAATGTGGGCTTTGTTCGTGGAAGACCTTGAATTATACTTACAGGACACGATTAATAGTGGCATTGATATTAAAGACATATGTTTGATTTTATTACTGTTCGCGGATGACATGGTTCTAATTGGCTTAACACCAGTTGACCTGCAAAATACATTAAATAATCTAAGTATATATTGTGACAAATGGGGCCTTGAAGTTAATGTTTTAAAGTCGAAGATAATGGTGTTCCGTAAACGGGGTGGGCTAATGAGAGGAGAGCAATGGTTTTATAGGGGAGGTGCCGTCGAGGTGGTCAATGACTTTAACTACGTTGATGTTACACTTAACTATACCGGTAATTTTAATTTAAATTCACAAAAACTCCATGGCAAAGGCCTAAAAGCTATGAACATACTAACAGCTAATCTATGTAAACACGAGACAAAACCAAAAACCGCTCTCCAGCTTTTCGATGCTCTAGTATCATCCATTTTACATTACGGAAGTGAAATATGGGGATTTTCAAAAGCTAAGAATTTAGAGACATTGCACTTGAAATTCTGCAAGTTAGTTCTTGGTGTTAAGCAATCAACTAGTAATGTAGCTGTATATTATGAACTTGGAAGATACCCATTGTATATATGTAGATATGTAAAAGTTGTAAAATATTGGTTAAAAATAGTTACAACGGAAAATATAATTATTAAGTCGATGATACAAACGTGTCTAGATGATTTAGTAAATGGCAAAGGTAATTGGTTGTCCAGAGTTAAGGAATTGCTAAGTAAATTTGGCTTTTTGTATATATGGGAAAACCCACATGTCATCGACCACACTCAGTTTATTTCTGAATTTAAACAAAGGATTATAGATGATTTTCTGCAGATTTCACAAGCTGATCTTCGAATAAATAAGGTACTTACATTATATAAAAATGTAAAGATTAATTTTGATTACGAATCGTACTTAGATATAATACTAAGCAGAAAATTAAGAATTGCATTTACAAAATTGAGACTATCAGCGCACAACTTACGGATTGAAACAGGCAGATATGGTAGAAACCGTATTGATCAAAACGAAAGGTTATGTTTATTGTGTAATACAAACAACGTGGAAGATGAGTTTCATTTCATGTTTAAATGTGAGGTGTATAGTACATTAAGAAAAAAATATATTAAACGTTTATATTCTAATCGACCAAGTATGTTCAAATTATTGCAAATATTTCAATGTGACAATTCCCCAGAGCTGGTTAACTTTAGTAAATATATTCATGAAGCTTTATCCCTTCGCAATTCACTTGTTTAGGATATATGAATTACCAGTTGAATACCCCCTACACTCTTAATACAGTCATGATCATGTTTTGCATAGTCTATAATCCTTCATGACATTGTCATTATTTTTCCATGTATGTCCATAATCATTACATCATTTGTCCATCCTCATCATGATTGCATATATCATAATATTGTACTATATATATATTGTAAATATGTTTAAATGTTACAGACGAGAAACTGTAAAGTTTAAGTCTTAATAAAGCATTCTTCTTCATATTATAGCAATGTACATGACTAATGTTAAATACTGACCATCCAAAAACATTAGATGAATACTGACCATCCAATGCATATTATAGCAATGTACATGACTAATGTTAAATACTGACCATCCAATGCATATTATAGCAATGTACATGACTAATGTTAATACTGACCATCCAATGCATATTATAGCAATGTACATGACTAATGTTAAATACTGACCATCCAATGTATATCATAGCAATGTACATGACTAATGTTAAATACTGACCATCCAATGCATATTATAGCAATGTACATGACTAATGTTAAATACTGACCATCCAATGCATACTATAGCAATGTACATGACTAATGTTAAATACTGACCATCCAATGCATATTATAGCAATGTACATGACTAATGTTAAATACTGACCATCCAATGCATACTATAGCAATGTACATGACTAATGTTAAATACTTACCATCCAATGTATATCATAGCAATGTACATGACTAATGTTAAATACTGACCATCCAATGCATACTATAGCAATGTACATGACTAATGTTAAATACTTACCATCCAATGTATATCATAGCAATGTACATGACTAATGTTAAATACTGACTGTCCTATAAATATTCAAGCACTAAGAGTACATCATGTCAATTTTTGATCATCCTAATTTGAATTAGGCACTCAACGAGGAAAGCCAATATCATAATACTGAATTAGATATTATAGGAGGAATATGACTAAATCCCATATGACTAAATCCTGTATGACTAAATCCTGTATGACTAAATCCTGTATGACTAAATCCTGTATGACTAAATCCTGTATGACTAAATCCCATATGACTAAATCCTGTATGACTAAATCCCGCGATAGATAGAATTATGACAATGATTGTGCTGTTTTTGTAGACGTTAACATTATTTACAGAAGAGAGATACATGAACTGAAATAGTTTTATTATCATCAAGAATTTAATTGTAGTACTTCATAGAGCGTCTATACTCCAATGCGTAAATATGTCCATAGCGGCGAAATCGTGTAATATACAACTGTGTTAATTGATCGGTCAACGAAAAATCATTCACAATGCCAAACCTATTCACAATGCCAAACCTATTTGCAATGCCAAACCTATTTACAATGCCAAACCTATTTGCAATGCCAAACCTATTTACAATGCCAAACCTATTTGCAATGCCAAACCTATTTGCAATGCCAAACCTATTTGCAATGCCAAATCTATTTACAATGCCAAACTTATTTACCCGGCAATTTATAAACATAAAATGGTTGTGATTCAGATACAGACGGGTCACTAGTCCATATGCTAACACGTCTGACCTTGATAATATTAACAGGACGTTGAACGTGCTTTACACCGTGCATATAAAAGAACCAGAACTAGTTTGTACATCATCGTCGAAGATACTATCACATCTGCGTTGGTCCTGAATAAAGGTGTGTCTCGTATCAGCTCATGGTCTAGACCTGGCTAGTTTGCTTCAACCCTTCTAAAATGGAGTACGTATTATTCTTGCGTAAGCGCAACAAACCAGATCATCCCGCCATCTTCATGGATCAAGTTCAAAGGTTAGAAGTTTCCTCAGGTCAGAACTCACAAACATCTTGGCCTGACTTGCGGAGAATGACAAATGGACATCCCATGTTGCTTAATCTGTTAAAGCAGCATTACATCGTAATAAAGGATGTTTTGGGTAAAATATAAATACTAATAATTATGTGTGTGTTTACAAAAATCGAAATAGTCGCTCAGAAGCGATAAAATTCCAATAAATTTAAACCGTTGTATACGCGAATTTGTTTATCAACACACGAAATGTAAACACGTACAGCGCGCATGCGTGAAACAACAGAGGATGTAGAAAACAACGTATATATTTTGAACATGAAAGACTATCTATCTCCTCTAATGTCGAACCCCTCGCGGAGATGTAGTAATGTCCCTAAAGACTTAGCTAACAGAGGTATGAATCAACATATCAAGTAATTTAATTAAAAAAGACGTGGGACAAATGGGGACGATGCATTCCAAAAATGTAAACAAGTGCGGACGATGTGTTCCGGTTGTAAACATGTGCGTGACCGATCGACTCAGAAAGTCCTACTTTCGATTTCCGAGTTTGTTTTATCGCAAAAAAACACTATTTACCAAATGAACAAAGTATAATGTTAGAATGTGTAGCAGCATTGCTACCCATATGTAAAAATTGAATTTTTCAAATATCTTTTATTTCATACGATATAATGCTGCTTTAACAAAGCATGGCAGAGAATAGGTTTCTTTCGATCCCTAAAGTTTGTTCTATCCCGTCCGAGCCTCGAACGAATGTATACTCAAATACGACCTGGAAGCAGTCCAAAATGAGGCAGCGAGAATTGTAGCGGGTGCCACCAAATTTTGCTATTTAGATCGGCTCTTGAGCAAACTGAAATGGGAAAGTTTGGCAGTAAGAAGAAGAAAACAATGAATATTGCTATCAAGCGTACACACTTTGCTCTTCTCACAATGTTCCACTCATTCACACACTTGTATGGATCTTCGTTTCTTCCCTCAACAATTCGAGAGTGGAATGGACTTTCATCAGCTGTAAGAAACGCCTCCACAATACTTGAATTTAGGGAACGCCAAACACCACACCCAGACTATCATCACCTCTTTACAACATTGGAAACCGAAGACAATAAATCCTCCATACCCGCTTACGTCTTGGATGCAGCTCCTTAAACTTCGACCTCAACCGTAGAAACAGTGTGCATATGTGGGTCGATTGAGACACCTCTTCACTATATTATATACTGTCTGAGATATTATAGAGCACGCCAGCTCTACTTGTCCGACCTTCCATGTGCACTTACAATTAACAATATTCTGTGGTGACGAGCATCTGTCACTCGAAAGTAACAAGTTCCTTTTCCTGCGTGTCCAGGGTTACATTGCAGCAACTAAGCGATTTGACACACGAGTTTGCGGCAACGGTTTGTTTCCTGGTTTCGTTCCCCGGTCCTGTGTGTGATACCAAGATATATCGTTCTTTTTGTATTGATATGGATATGTGTACATATCGAACTAACACACATCAAAATACCTCCCTTTGTATAAAGAGTTAAAATGTCAACAAAGAAACATTTTTATGAAACTGCTCTCACCATGTCTACTTACCGTACAGCGCATCTATATAGTGAGCAAACTTCACCATGGAAAGGAATTTGTATAAGCATTCTCTTTGCTTGTTTTCCGATCCAAATTCATTTGTTTGATGTATTCCAACGTTTATTAATTTCAAGGATGAGAGTTTTCCGGAATGTCCGTTTATCTGAATCGTGTAAATCCGGCGTCCGAACTCTGCAATTGTTGACGAAACCTCAAAGTATTAATGATATTGGGTGATCGCTACCAAAATAGCTATAAAATATGACTCCTTGCAGATATATTAAAAGTCTTCCCTGAAACCAAGCAAAACAAGTCCACAGCCCAACCTATAACATATAAGCTAAAATAGATTAGACTTCGCTTCAGGTACAACAGGCCCAGAGTTCGAGCCCAGCTGTAGCCGTTACGATTGTGTCCTTAGGCAAGGCATTTAAATTCTACGTGTCCTCTCTCCCGCACGGATATGTAGTCCAGTGGTAACAAGCTGGACTGGTAATCCATGGATCGCAGGTTCGATCCCCCGTCTGACCCTAATAAAATTAACAGTCTTTCAGATGGGACGTTAAACCGAGGTCTCATATCGGTGCTTTACACCGTGCACGTAAAAGAACCAGAAGAGATTCTGGAATGGGTCTCTGTCTGTATCATGCACTACCCTCCAAAATCTAAAATAACTAATCTCTTCAGGAGGCGTCGCTCATATGGGCAACCGGTAGCGACGATACATAAACGTAAAAACACTCCCGCATGGTGATGGATTCCATCAGGAATGAGGTTTCGAAAGTGATTAAAATAACGTTGTAAAAATGTGTTACCATCAAGCTAAACTAAATTTGTATAAACTAAATAGATTATTTTGGAACTTTGGTGTCCATGTTCATCTAATAGTCAAGGACCTGGCTTATATATGTATGCACACAATTAAGGAGAGGATAACTCAGCTGTTATAGACTAATATGTCCAAAGGAACATCATAGGCCCTTTTTCCATCAAAAGTACTACTTCTGATAACTATCTAAATATCTTCTAAACCGTTGGAGCTTCAGATTTTCTAAAGTGCACAAAATGTTCAGAATGGCAATGTTTAGTGGTGTTTTGTGCATAGAAGCGTGTAAAAGTTATAAGTTTATATTTGAAGTGGCTAAAACAGTTATGTCAACTTATTACTTACTTACAATAACAATATTATAATACAATAACTGTCCAGGCTTATTGTAGAGTTCCAACAGTTGTGTCGTGTATAGCTAAACAAACAGTTAAGTGTTTCAACACTACAGTGAATTTTGCTTAAAGAAAGAAATGGAACATATATTGTCAATCATCTTATTCATAGCGATCGGTATCAAGTTTTCAAAATCATCATGGAAATTGCCCCACTTCAAGAATACAATTTTGAAGAGCACAGTATTACTGTGTAAGAGACAGATACACCAGCGGCAGAAGCATGAATACACGTGTATATGTATGAGGGTTGTGAACAGTGTCAACATTTGTCGTACATGCATGGATGTGGCAGGCCTTCAACATTTGTCGTACGTGCATGGATGTGGCAGGCCTTCAACATTTGTCGTACGTGCATGGATGTGGCAGGCCTTCAACATTTCCCGTACGTGCATGGATGTGGCAGGCCTCAACATTTGTCGTACGTGCATGGATGTGGCAGGCCTTCAACATTTGTCGTACGTGCATGTATGTGGCAGGCCTTCAACATTTGTCGTACGTGCATGGATGTGGCAGGCCTTCAACATTTGTCGTACGTGCATGGATGTTGTAGGCCTTCAACATTTCCCGTACGTGCATGGATGTGGCAGGCCGTCAACATTTGTCGTACATGCATGGATGTGGCAGGCCTTCAACATTTGTCGTACGTGCATGGATGTGGTAGGCCTTCAACAGTTGTCGTATGTGCATGGATGTGGCAGGCCATCAATATTTGCCGTACGTGCATGGATGTGGCAGGCCTTCAACATTTGTCGTATGTGCATGGATGTGGCAGGCCTTCAACATTTGTCGTATGTGCATGGATGTGGCAGGCCTTCAATATACCGTACGTGCATGGATGTGGCAGGCCTTCAACATTTACCGTACGTGCATGGATGTGGCAGGCCTTCAACATTTACCATACGTGCATGGATGTGGCAGGCCTTCAACATTTACCATACGTGCATGGATGTGGCAGGCCTTCAACATTTACCGTACGTGCATGGATGTGGCAGGCCTTCAACATTTACCATACGTGCATGGATGTGGCAGGCCTTCAACGTGCATGGATGTGGCAGGCCTTCAACATTTACCATACGTGCATGGATGTGGCAGGCCTTCAACATTTACCATACGTGCATGGATGTGGCAGGCCTTCAACATTTGTCGTTCGTGCATGGATGTGGCAGGTCTTCAACATTTACCATACGTGCATGGATGTGGCAGGCCTTCAACATTTACCATACGTGCATGGATGTGGCAGGCCTTCAACATTTACCGTACGTGCATGGATGTGGCAGGCCTTCAACATTTACCGTACGTGCATGGATGTGGCAGGCCTTCAATATTTACCGTATGTGCATGGATGTGGCAGGCCTTCAACATTTGTCGTACATGCATGGATGTGGCAGGCCTTCAACATTTACCGTACGTGCATGGATGTGGCAGGCCTTCAATATTTGTCGTACTTGCATGGATGTGGTAGGTCTTCAACATGTGTCGTACGTGCATGGGTGTGGTAGGCCTTCAACATGTGTCGTACGTGCATGGATGTGGCAGGCCTTCAACATTTACCGTACGTGCATGGATGTGGCAGGCCTTCAACATGTGTCGTACGTGCATGTATGTGGCAGGCCTTCAACATTTGTCGTACGTGCATGGATGTGGCAGGCCTTCAACATTTGTCGTACGTGCATGGATGTTGTAGGCCTTCAACATTTCCCGTACGTGCATGGATGTGGCAGGCCTTCAACAGTTGTCGTACATGCATGGATGTGGCAGGCCTTCAACATTTGTCGTACGTGCATGGATGTGGTAGGCCTTCAACAGTTGTCGTATATGCATGGATGTGGCAGGCCTTCAATATTTACCGTACGTGCATGGATGTGGCAGGCCTTCAACATTTACCGTACGTGCATGGATGTGGCAGGCCTTCAACATTTACCATACGTGCATGGATGTGGCAGGCCTTCAACATTTACCATACGTGCATGGATGTGGCAGGCCTTCAACATTTACCGTACGTGCATGGATGTGGCAGGCCTTCAACATTTACCGTACGTGCATGGATGTGGCAGGCCTTCAACATTTACCATACGTGCATGGATGTGGCAGGCCTTCAACATTTGTCGTCGTGCATGGATGTGGCAGGCCTTCAACATTTACCGTACGTGCATGGATGTGGCAGGCCTTCAACATTTACCATACGTGCATGGATGTGGCAGGCCTTCAACATTTACCGTACGTGCATGGATGTGGCAGGCCTTCAACATTTACCGTACGTGCATGGATGTGGCAGGCCTTCAACATTTACCGTATGTGCATGGATGTGGCAGGCCTTCAACATTTGTCGTACATGCATGGATGTGGCAGGCCTTCAACATTTACCGTACGTGCATGGATGTGGCAGGCCTTCAATATTTGTCGTACTTGCATGGATGTGGTAGGTCTTCAACATGTGTCGTACGTGCATGGATGTGGCAGGCCTTCAACATTTACCGTACGTGCATGGATGTGGCAGGCCTTCAACATTTACCATACGTGCATGGATGTGGCAGGCCTTCAACATTTACCATACGTGCATGGATGTGGCAGGCCTTCAACATTTGTCGTTCGTGCATGGATGTGGCAGGCCTTCAACATTTACCATACGTGCATGGATGTGGCAGGCCTTCAACATTTACCATACGTGCATGGATGTGGCAGGCCTTCAACATTTACCATACGTGCATGGATGTGGCAGGCCTTCAACATTTACCGTACGTGCATGGATGTGGCAGGCCTTCAATATTTACCGTATGTGCATGGATGTGGCAGGCCTTCAACATTTGTCGTACATGCATGGATGTGGCAGGCCTTCAACATTTACCGTACGTGCATGGATGTGGCAGGCCTTCAATATTTGTCGTACTTGCATGGATGTGGTAGGTCTTCAACATGTGTCGTACGTGCATGGATGTGGTAGGCCTTCAACATGTGTCGTACGTGCATGGATGTGGCAGGCCTTCAACATTTACCGTACGTGCATGGATGTGGCAGGCCTTCAACATTTGTCGTACGTGCATGGATGTGGCAGGCCTTCAACATTTACCGTACGTGCATGGATGTGGCAGGCCTCAATCGTTACCGTATGTGCATGGATGTGGCAGGCCTTCAACATTTGTCGTACATGCATGGATGTGGCAGGCCTTCAACATTTACCGTACGTGCATGGATGTGGCAGGCCTTCAATATTTGTCGTACTTGCATGGATGTGGTAGGTCTTCAACATGTGTCGTACGTGCATGGATGTGGTAGGCCTTCAACATGTGTCGTACGTGCATGGATGTGGCACGCCTTCAACATTTACCGTACGTGCATGGATGTGGCAGGCCTTCAACATTTGTCGTACGTGCATGGATGTGGCAGGCCTTCAACATGTGTCGTACGTGCATGGATGTGGCAGGCCTTCAACATGTGTCGTACGTGCATGGATGTGGTAGGCCTTCAACATTTACCGTACGTGCATGGATGTGGCAGGCCTTCAACATTTACCGTATGTGCATGGATGTGGTAGGCCTTCAACATTTACCATACGTGCATGGATGTGGTAGGCCTTCAACATTTACCGTACATGCATGGATGTGGCAGGCCTTCCACATATACCATACGTGCATGGATGTGGTAGGCCTTCAACATTTACCGTACGTGCATGGATGTGGCAGGCCTTCAACATGTGTCGTACATGCATGGATGTGGCAGGCCTTCAACATATACCATACGTGCATGGATGTGGTAGGCCTTCAACAGTTACCGTACGTGCATGGATGTGGTAGGCCTTCAACATTTACCGTACGTGCATGGATGTGGCAGGCCTTCAACATGTATCGTACATGCATGGATGTGGCAGGCCTTCAACATGTGTCGTACATGCATGGATGTGGCAGGCCTTCAACATGTGTCGTACATGCATGGATGTGGCAGGCCTTCCAACATTTACCGTACGTGCATGGATGTGGCAGACATTCAACATGTGTCGTACGTGCATGGATGTGGCAGGCCTTCAACATTTGTCGTACGTGCATGGATGTGGTAGGCCTTCAACAGTTGTCGTACGTCCATGGATGTGGCAGGCCCTCAACATTTGCCGTACGTGCATGCATGTCGTAGGCCTTAACATGTGTCGTACGTGTCGCACATAAGTCCAATGCGATATGTACACCTTCCGGGTAACTACATGTAAAGCCCTGTCACTCTTGGCTCGGCTCTCCCGCGATGGCACATCCTGTCGATTGAGGTGCGGCTATCTAACTACATTAGATTTAAATATTTTTGTAACTTAACCACATTTGATAAATATGTACAAATTTGCAAATAATTTCTGTTATAACTGTTAAATGTATAATGTTTGTGAAATGTGTTTAAATAACAAAATAAATATATTCAATAAAATAAACTACATTTAACTAATACCTAACTACTAGCTAACTATTGTGAGGCTTATATTAGATAGTATTTGTGACACTAAACTACACTACTACCACTACTACTAGACAACTAGTGCATTATAGTTATTACTACTATACATTGTACATGCAGGTACTACTACTCCTACAAGGAGAGCTTGATACTGCTATTACAGAATATATTACAGTATACAGCATATAGAGAGTACAGTAGGTAATAATTACAATAAACATGCAATGAGTAAAGCGTATTTAGCCGACACTGAGCACCATGCTGAGTTGACCAGTGTTGCCCTGCCTGTGCTTTGACATCCACTATTTTCTGTCTCTCTCTTTCCTCTTTCTCCGTGTGTATGAGTCCAAATCAGTTGATCAGCTAATAGTCGCCTAACCACACGGGCCATGTATAGTTTTCTTAGAAACTCAAATAGATTACATTTACCTATAGACATCCAAATTGACATTCTTAATAAAACAATCAAACCGATTATGTTGTATGGAGCGGAACTATGGGGAGTTGGCAATCTTGATGTTATTGAGAGAGTACAGATGAAATTTTTGAAATACATAATGAAAATGAGAAGGTCACCCCCAAATTATATGGTATATGGAGAAAGTGGATGCATGTAATTATCAGTTGATATACAGGAGAAAACTAGTTCTTTCTGAGCACGATTATATTACAAAGTTGAAAATGAAACAACTGAAAAACTTTCTAATGCTATTAATAAAATGTCATCTGGTCTTAATAGTGAATCACTAAAGAACAAATATCCGTGGCTTTACAATATCCGATCCGTACTAATAAATTATGGACATATTAACCTATGGAGAAATCAAACCGCTATAATACAAAGTGGTTGAAACTCTCTGTTAGGCAAAAACTACAAGATATATATCTAACCGAATGGAACTCCCTTACAGAAAATGCCAGTAATAGTACATGTTAAAGAATATTTAAAAAAAACGTTTTATTTTGAAAATTATTTGAAATTAACATACTTCACTAAGTTTAGAACTAGAAACCATAGACTCCCAATTGAAACAGGACACTGGAACAGAGTACCACGTAACCTTAGATTTTGTAACCATTGTGTAAATTAAATAGGCGACGAATTACATTATTTATTTGAATGTGATCATTTGGAAAACGAAAGAAAAACATTTATCAAACCTTACTATTACAGAAGATCAAATATGTATACATTTGAGCAGCTAATGAATATGAATAAACGGTAAAAAAAAGTTTCATTTTTCTCAGTTAATCCACAGAATGTGGCAATGTAAATTTTACTTATACTTTAGTTCGTTTAGAAATAGAACAGTTATATTATGTATGTAAGCACGGTACACACATAGCGTAGCGTAAACTGTTGACGTTCCGGCATGTTTAGCTAGCTAACGTATACATTTGCAGTGGAGATATACTATTCTACACGGAACCATAGTCATGGAATGGTTCATCATTGTTATATATGCATAATTATGTTAGTAATATTATGAGCCTCATGTATTGTATTGATAGTAATAACTCATTTATTCATGTATGTCATGGAATGAGAGAATAACAGATATGTGATGTTGACTAAACTTGACCAGCCGCGCGACCCCACTGAGATATAATAAATATAAATTCAATAAAGGCTCTTAGAATATAATGTTAGAATTCGCAAAGTTTTCACCCCTCTAGCTAAGACAACATCAGCTGCATACGGGTGATCAAACTCTGGGACCACATATCAACTCATGTGTGCAGTTTAAGGAAGTAGGGTCCTGCACATGTTATTTAAGTGTTTATTTATTTGCATATGTTGGCTTTTATTACTTGATTAACATCAATTTGTACAACGTGTAAAACACTAACCATGGATAAGAACCCCGGGATACAAAGATACTATCTTAACAAAGCAAATCAATGCTTTATTTGCTTACTATCACGTTAGGCCGACAACTTGCTAATGCCGGGGGCAACTATGGCTTTAAATGATCGAATAAAAAGTACATAATCATAAATTAGTCAAAATCAGTTTAACATTTAAAAACATATACACTCGAAAATTGTGTTATTTTTTTATATACATATAGTTTCATCTTCATCGTAATAGATAACAGGTCTCTGTTTTATCATGAATATTGATATATATCAAACAGGTCTCTGTTTTATCATGGATATAGATATGAATCAAACAGGTCTCTGTTTTATCATGAATATAGATATATATCAAACAGGTCTTTGTTTTATCATGGATATAGATATGAATCAAACAGGTCTCTGTTTTATCATGAATATAGATATATATCAAACAGGTCTCTGCTTTATCATGAATATAGATATATATCAAACAGGTCTCTGTTTTATCATGAATATTGATATGAATCAAACAGGTCTCTGTTTTATCATGAATATAGATATATATCAAACAGGTCTTTGTTTTATCATGGATATAGATATGAATCAAACAGGTCTCTGTTTTATCATGAATATAGATATATATCAAACAGGTCTCTGCTTTATCATGAATATAGATATATATCAAACAGGTCTCTGTTTTATCATGAATATTGATATGAATCAAACAGGTCTCTGTTTTATCATGAATATAGATATATATCAAACAGGTCTTTGTTTTATCATGGATATAGATATGAATCAAACAGGTCTCTGTTTTATCATGAATATAGATATATATCAAACAGGTCTCTGCTTTATCATGAATATAGATATATATCAAACAGGTCTCTGTTTTATCATGGATATAGCTATGAATATCAAACAGGTCTCTGCTTTAGTTCATGAATATAGATATATATCAAACAGGTCTCTGCTTTATCATGAATATAGATATATATCAAACAGGTCTCTGCTTTATCATGAATATAGATATATATCAAACAGGTCTCTGCTTTATCATGAATATAGATATATATCAAACAGGTCTCTGCTTTATCATGAATATAGATATATATCAAACAGGTCTCTGCTTTATCATGAATATAGATATATATCAAACAGGTCTCTGCTTTATCATGAATATAGATATATATCAAACAGGTCTCTGCTTTATCATGAATATAGATATATATCAAACAGGTCTCTGCTTTATCATGAATATAGATATATATCAAACAGGTCTCTGCTTTATCAGATTATAGATACATTGTAGATATCAAACAGGTCTCTGCTTTATCATATACAAGATACATTGTAGATATCAAACAGGTATCTGCTTTATCAGATATATAGATACATTGTAGATATCAAACAGGTATCTGCTTTATCAGATATATAGATACATTGTAGATATCAAACAGGTCTCTGCTTTATCATGAAAATATAGATATCAAACAGGTCTCTGCTTTATCTGATATAGATATATATCAAACAGGTCTCTGCTTTATCAGAAATATAGATACATAACACGTTTATATGTATGTAGATATAAACAGGTTCTGTTATCAGAATAATAATATCACAGGTATCTGCTTTATCAGAATATAGATGATATAACAGGTCTCTGTTATCATGAATAAAGATATCAAACAGGTCTCTGTTTTATCATGAATATAGATATATATCAAACAGGTCTCTGTTTTATCAGAAATATACATACATATCAAACAGGTTTCTATTGTATCAGGAATATAGATAGATATGAAACAGGTCTCTGTTTTATCAGGAATATACATAAATATCAAACAGGTTTCTATTTTATCAGGAATATAGATAGATATGAAACAGGTCTCTGTTTTATCAGGAATACACATAAATATCAAACAGGTCTCTGTTTTATCAGGAATATACATAAATATCAAACAGGTTTCTATTTGATCAGGAATATACATAAATATCAAACAGGTTTCTATTTGATCAGGAATATAGATAGATATCAAACATGACTGTTTTATCAGGAACATAGATATATAGGAAACAAAAGCTGTCTTGTTATTTAACTTCATTTTAGCTAATTGTCTCAGAGTTGTACACTATTACTGGTCAAAGCTAAATGGGGAAGCAAACTATTTGGTCATCAAACTGGAGAAAGATTTAGGGTCAGATTTCCTGGAGGAAAGAAAACAGACGTACGCCCATTATTTTGGCTTAACTGGTGATCTGTCCAAATGTTTGCATAGGATCATATAAATCAGGAAACCAACATATGTCAAGCGCAGATCTTACAAATCGTCTTCAAATCCTCTTCACACCTTATCTCTAATGCACACACGTCTAAGATCCTGTTTCCCTTGTACGTCCTTGCAGCGTACGAGGCCCGAGGTTATGCCGAGGTGGTCACATTTGATTGGCTATTACGCTTACATTAATATTTGTGTGCATTCTTCGGTCATTATATGTTTTAGTAGATGCAATCTGTTTATATTGTTGCAATATATATACTAGTATGAATAACGCACAGTGTTGAGCACTGACAACTAACAGAGAACAGAATCAAACTAACTTATATACGGAACTAGACAGTTTCAAATTGGATTGAATAAAATGTGACGATAAAATTGTTGAAGAAATAAAACACGCATGTGGAAACAAAATATTGCAGACACGTTCTTATATATTTAACACATGTACGGTAGATAAATAATGTGTGAAATGGCATCTGTGCTTGAAGAATTGGTGGACTTAATTATGGTGGCCCAGACTTCTTTCAGAAGAGCCTGTAATCAGATAATGGTACTAAATCGCGTAATCTCCGGCATGCAAGCACGTTACGATCTCGCTATGAAACAAAATGCACGAATATTTCGGTATTCGCAGCGAGTTCGAATTGCTGTGGCGGAGGGCGTAAGGAACATGTTCTACGAGTACGCTCGCCAAAAGGCAGAATATATTGTTGAACTGCGAAACCAAATCGAACAGGAAGAACAGCAGCACGATATTGAAGACGAACACCACTCACACTATGACGACGATGATGAATACCATGCGTATGGAGATGAATATGACATGTCGGACTCGGAATTAGAATGTTCAGACTTTGAATTTTCAGACTTCGAAGACGAGAACGAGGCGGAGGTCGGTAGTTTTCATGTTCTAAATACAATGACTAATACCAGTGATGAACGCGCCATAGAGAAGGTGAATAATGACAAAAACTTGAATGGAACAGAAATTAGCATGGATAGTGCATTTCTGGACGATTCTGTCACGGATGATGATTCGTTTAGTTTGTAGCAAAGGAGTACCATAGGTATCACAAACACAAGAAGCTATATATTTATTTTCAAGTTATGAATTTAACTTGATGATCATAAAACATTGCGAATTAATCTAAAAATCAGTGTAAGCTCGAATACTTGTCATCCTTTTGATTGACCGCATGTGATGGACACGCATGTGATAGGCACGGCACGCATGTGATAGGCACTACACGCATGTGATAGCCACGACACGGATGTGATAAGCATGACACGCATGTGATAGGCACGGCGCGCATGTGATGGGCACGGCACTCGTGTGATGGGCACGGCACGCATGTGATAAGCATGACACGCATGTGATAGGCACGACACGCATGTGATAAGCATGACACGCATGTGATAGGCACGACACGGATGTGATAGGCACGGCATGGATGTGATAGGCACGGCATGGATGTGATAGGCACGGCATGGATGTGATAGGCACGGCACGCATGTGATCGGCACGGCAATCATGTAATAGGCACGGCAATAATGTGACAGACACGTTGATGATCTTATGTAGTAACGAAGCCCAGGCACATATATGATATTCTGATGCAGATTTCATGAACAGTTGTCATGGGACTCACTTGGAATACAAATTCTGGCGTAGGTTCCAATATTTCTATTGTTTAGGAATAGGACCACCGTGTATTTAAGACATCTTCCAATATAAATTGAAAGAGTTTATGTCATATCTTCTTTATTATATGAAGTTACGTAATCCATAAATATGTAAAAGTCGCTATGTGCTGAGAAACGGCTAAGAATTCTAGAGAAAGGATTTTGCAAGGAGCCAATGCATTCAACTCTTTCATACATCTCTCATTCATGTACACACAGACAGACGAAACGATTGCACAATTATGCAATACAAGTATGCACATGGGTTTGATTCGCTGAACGTCGACAATTTCCGTCACAGACGAACATTGCCGATTGTCACCAAGAACAGACAACGATAAAACATTAAGTTAGCCGTCTAGGCGACACATGCGTGATTGAAACTGCACTATACTATGGAACGCCAAATCCATCATATAATACGCAAACATAAAAACTCAATATGTGATAGGTACGCATGTGATCGGCACGGCCGGCATATGCTATGCACGGCACGCATGTGATAGGCACGTTGGCAGTCTTTCAGATGGGACTTTATACCGAAAGCTCGTGTCGGTGCTTTAAACCGTGTACGTAAAAGAACCAGATGAGACTCTGGAATATGTGTCTGTATCATTGCAATATCCTCCAATCTTCTACAATGACTAATCTCTTCAGGAGGCGTCGCTCATATGGGCAACCGGTAGCGACGATAAATAAACATTTAAACACGCATTCAATATGTGACGCAGTAGTGCAATGTACTATCACGTGTCAGGCAAATATACGCATAGGCTACACGTGTATGTTCATAAATATCGTACAAAATATACACTATTTATAGAGTGCTTATTCAAATGTAAATACACAACATTACTTTGTGATATATCAAATACATGTATGTACTTTGCGACCGGTGTTGATCTTATTGTTTGCTCATGTGAGCTGGTGCAATGATTTAATATTATCCCGGATCTGAGCTAACTCCGTGCCAGATATTATTATGGAAGAGTCATTCGGCGTCCAACGTCTGGCGTGACCACAATTCAAACGCCATTCTGCATCCAACTACTGGCGTGACCACAATTCAAATGTCATTCTGCATCAAACGTCCGGCGTGAACACAAATCATACGTAACATTATGCATAAAACGTTCGGTGTATCGTTTATTTCTGACCCCCTTCGGAAAGTGACCCCGGTCATTATTCGTTGTAAAAAAGTGATTCCCGGTCGTAAAAAGCCTGCCACCCCAGACGTAGAAAAGTGACCCAATCTGTAAAAAAATGACCCCCGTAAATAATGACTCCCATCACAATTCCTTCTTTCTTCCGCACTCAAAAGAAGATATATATTATTTTAAGTAATAGGTCGTTCGTCCGTATGACTGTCTGTACGTCCTACCGTCTGTTCGGCACCGAGCATATTTTACCACAGCATTACCCACACATCACATATAATGCAGGGGAAGATAACTACCAGGGGCGTAGCTAGAATCATTCCGATGTGCAGGCCGAAAAGGCTAGGGGGTCCGGGGACATGGTCTCCCTGAAAATGTTTAAGTTATAGAACGGCTGTGGTGCGTATCTCTCATACACGTGTGTGTACACATTACACAGCTATGTTAGAGGGCAGTTACCCACAACAACCAATACTAGGAAGGAGGTACCGTCGATATACACGTATCATACGTGCACTCTCACTACTTTGAAGAATGTCACCGTTCTCTCTCTCTCTCTCTTTCTCTCTCTCTCTTATATATATATATCTTCTCTCTCTTCTCTCTCTTCTCTCTCTTCTCTCTCTCTTCTCTCTCTCTCTCTCTCTCTCTCTTCTCTCTCTCTATCTCTCACTTCTCTCTCTCTCTTTCTTCTCTCTCTATCTTCTCTCTCTTCTCTCTCTCTATCTATCTCTCTTCTCTCTCTCACTCGTGCTTTCCTGAGGCTGATCTCTCATACACGTGTGTGTACACATTACACAGCTATGTTACACGACAGTTATCCACAACAACCAATACACTGAAGGAGGTATACTCAATATGGGTACATCTGGCATCATATATACGTTGGATATCATACATGCACTCTCACTACTTTGATTGAGTTCGCTGCACACTCACTCTCCTCCTACGTTTGTTAATTTCCTGCATGAACCCGTGCATTCATGAGGCTGGTATATCATGTACGTGTGTGTATATATTACCTAGCTATGTTAGACAACAATAACTAGTACCATCGACATGGGCATATAATACCTGCACTCTCACTACTCTGGTCTATTTTGCTGCACTCTCTTTCTCTACTCCTAAATTTGAGTATTTCCTGAATGAACCCGTGCATTCCTGAAGCTGATATCTCATCCACGTGTGTGTACACATTACATAGCTATGATAGAGGACAATTACCCATAATCGATAACTGCATATCATACATGCACTCTCACTATTTTTATGAATTGCGCCACTCTCTTTCTCTACTCCTAAATATGGCATGTTCCTGCATGAACCAGTGCATTCCTGAAGCTGATCTCTCATACACGTGTGTGTACACATTCCATAGATATGCTTAGAGGACAATTACCCACAATCGATATGTGCATATCATACATGCACTCTCACTACTTTGATTAATTTCATCGCACACTAGGGAAAAGGTAGCAATTATATGAGCATAACATACATGCACTCATACTACTTCGATTAATTTCACGGCACATTCTCTCTTACTCCTAAGATTGGCATTTTCCGTGTATGGACCCGTGATTTCCTGGGTCTGATTTCTCCTACACGTATGTGTACTATGGACCCGTGGTTTCCTGTGTTTGATCTCTCCTACACGTATGTGTACTATGGACCCGTGGTTTACTGTGTCTAATCTCTCCTACACGTATGTGTACTATGGACCCGTGGCTTCCTGGGTCTGATCTCTCCTACAAGTATGTGTACTATGGACCCGTGGTTTCCTGGGTCTAATCTCTCATACAAGTATGTGTACTATGGACCCGTGGTTTCCTGTGTTTGATCTCTCCTACACGTATGTGTACTATGGACCCGTGGTTTACTGTGTCTAATCTCTCCTACACGTATGTGTACTATGGACCCGTGGTTTCCTGTGTCTGATCTCTCCTACACGTATGTGTACTATGGACCCGTGGTTTCCGGTGATCTCTCCTACAAGTATGTGTACTATGGACCCGTGGTTTCCTGTGTCTGATCTCTCCTACAAGTATGTGTACTATGGACCCGTGGTTTCCTGTGTCTGATCTCTCCTACACGTATGTGTACTATGGACCCGTGGTTTCCCGTGTCTGATCTCTCCTACAAGTATGTGTACTATGGACCCGTGGTTTCCTGTGTTTGATCTCTCCTACAAGTATGTGTACTATGGACCCGTGGTTTCCTGGGTTTGATCTCTCCTACAAGTATGTGTACTATGGACCCGTGGTTTCCTGTGTTTGATCTCTCCTACACGTATGTGTACTATGGACCCGTGGTTTCCTGTGTCTGATCTCTCCTACAAGTATGTGTACTATGGACCCGTGGTTTCCTGGGTCTGATCTCTCCTACAAGTATGTGTACTATGGACCCGTGGTTTCCTGTGTCTGATCTCTCCTACAAGTATGTGTACTATGGACCCGTGGTTTCCCGTGGCTGATCTCTCCTACAAGTATGTGTACTATGGACCCGTGGTTTCCTGGGTCTGATCTCCCCAACAAGTATGTGTACTATGGACCCGTGGTTTCCTGTGTCTGATCTCCCCTACACGTATGTGTACTATGGACCCGTGGTTTCCTGTGGCTGATCTCTCCTACAAGTATGTGTACTATGGACCCGTGGTTTCCTGGGTCTGATCTCTCCTACAAGTATGTGTACTATGGACCCGTGGTTTCCTGTGTCTGATCTCTCCTACAAGTATGTGTACTATGGACCCGTGGTTTCCTGGGTTTGATCTCTCCTACAAGTATGTGTACTATGGACCAGTGGTTTTCTGTGTCTGATCTCCCCATCACGTATGTGTACTATGGACCCGTGGTTTCCTGTGTCTGATCTCTCCTACAAGTATGTGTATTATGGACCCGTGGTTTCCTGGGTTTGATCTCTCCTACAAGTATGTGTACTATGGACCAGTGGTTTTCTGTGTCTGATCTCCCCTACACGTATGTGTACTATGGACCCGTGGTTTCCTGTGTCTGATCTCTCCTACAAGTATGTGTACTATGAACCCGTGGTTTCCTGTGTCTGATCTCCCCTACAAGTATGTGTACTAGTATGGACCCGTGGTTTCCTGTGTCTGATCTCTCCTACAAGTATATGTACTAGGAAGAATGTAACACTGATATTGGCATGTTATCATTGCACTCTCTCTGTAAAGCATGTATCTAAATAGTATTAGCGTCTTTTAATTTTTGCATGGATGCTTGGTTTTACAAATCACCGTACACTCTCATCTCTACTTATCTCTACTTAGTCACATTACATATATAGAATACGGTTATCCGTTTGTTACCCTCTAGCAAGCAAGGAGAACTAAATTGAGAATATCCAGTACAGGTTAACGGCATTTGGAGCCATACACAAGGAATGTGACACCACTGACGATGAATGGGTGTGAGCCCATTTCCAATATGCACATAATACACATAAGTCCAACTTTTTACCTTAGGGTTATTTCAGAAATAGAACAGACATTCGATATTGATTAACGATACCTGAGGCCTTAAATAAGGAATGTGACACCACTGACTATACAAAGGCATGGACCCACAAGCAATACACACATAATACATACACCAATAGGTTTTTACCTTGGGGAAGGATACCCAAAATATGGGCTTCTCTAATGCCACTATTTGCATTAAAATATATATGAAACAAACAGCTGACAGTTATTCACCGGCCCATTGGGCCTTAAATAAGTAATATGGATGGGTACGAGCCTGGATCAAATAGGCACAGACTACACATAAGCCCAACTTTCTACCTTGCGATTGGATACCCAATGTATGGGCTCTTCCATATCACTATGTAATTTCAGAAATAAAAGTAGAACATAGGGAATGTGAAACCACTGACTATGCATAATCGTGGACCAACAACCAACACACACATAACACATACAAGGATAAGTTTGAAAGTAATGGTGATGGCAACGGCAACGATGATGACGATTGTGGTGATGACATTGATCATTGTGATGATGATGATGATGACGACAGCGGCGGCGGAGGTGGCGGCGACGGCGGCGGCGGCGGCGGCGGCGGCGGCGGCGGCGGCGGCGGCGGCGGCGGCGATGACGACAACGATGATGATGACAATGTCGATGATGATAATGATGATGAGGTTGAAGACGTCGACGACAATGACGACATCGATGATGAGGATTGTAATTATGAGTGTGATACTGATGATGAAGATGACGATGACGTCGACGATGATGTTGAATGTAATGATGGCGATGATAATTGTTATGCTGAAGTTGATGATGACGATGTTGATGGTAAAAGTGATAGCGATGATTGTGACGATGATGATAACGATGTCGATGATGATGATGATGTTGGGAGGAGGATGATGACGTCGGCGACAATGGCGACGATGTTGATTGTGGTGGTGGTGATGATGATGATGATGATGACAACGACGACGATGATGATTGTGGTGATGACGTTGAAGATCGTTATGATAATGATAATGCTGACGACGGCGACGATGTTGTTTGTGATGATGACGATGTTGATGATGATGATGATGATGACGATGTCGATGATGATGAGGAGAAGGATGACGTCGACGACTATGACGACGACGATCTTGATTGTGATGATGATGCTGATGACTGCGACGATAATGATGATTGTGGTGAAGACGCTGATGATTGTGATAATGCCCATGACGATATTGATTGTGATAATGACGATGATGACGGCAATGATGATGACGATACTGGTGATTGTGGTGATGATGTTGATGATCGTGATGATGATGCTGATAATGATGAAGATGATGATGACGACAGCGATATTGATGATGTTGTTGATGCTGACGACGAGGACGATGTTGATTGTGATGATGATATCTGTGATGATGATGATGATGATGATGATGATTGTGGTGATGACGTTGATGATTGTGATGATGATGGCGACGATGATGATGACAACGACGTCGCCGCCGACGACGACGATGATGCTTATGATAATGATGATGATGATGACGACGATGATTCTTGTGCTGATCAAAACAGAGAAACAATTATTGTAATGATTGTTGTGATGAGGATGATGATTATACCTGTTTTCGCTACCATGTTTCAGGAACATCATTACCCTGAAAAACAGTATGCCATACAATAACTGCTACAGAACAGAACGTAATTTTATTACTCAAAACATATGAATGTTACACGAATTAATAACGATAATTCATAAATTGTTTATTTATTATGCGTACCTGTTTGTATAGGCCATATCGAGTAAATTGACTTTTTAACTGATTTTCTTTAATGCAGTGAGCAATGCATGTAACACGTATATAAACGTTTCAAGTGGTAGTATTAAACGAACAGTTTCATTCGTGGGTAGACATATTTTTGTGGCGAGTAAACATGTAAAATTAGAAACTTTAGATTTAATCCATTTGTGTACACAATAGACATGTACGGTACGTTATAAACGAATATTGAAATATGTTTAAGCCAAAACATATAATTATATTCTGATATGAAGGTAGAAGAACTATATGTGTGTGACCATGGATACTTATAAATAAGCATTTAGAGGAAGAAAAGAATTATAAAAGAATAAATATATCGATGTCCAATAAGTAGTGAAATAACAAATGTAGTTTACCTTTCCCATGGAAGTGTTGTGTACACACAACCATATAGCCATACGGTGGTGTCACATTCCTTATTACAGACGGATCCATAGCCCAGTGGTAACACGTTGGACTGGTTATCCAGGGATCGTAGGTTCGATCCTCTGCCTGACCATAATACAATTAACAGTCTTTCAGATGGGACGTTAAACCGAGGTCTCGTGTCGGTGCTTTACACCGTGCACGTAAACGAACCAGAGGAGACTCTGGAATGGGTCTCTCTCTGTATCATTGCACTATCTTCCAAAATCTAAAATGACTAATATCTTCAGGAGGCGTCGCTCATATGGGCAACCGGTAGCGACAATAAATAAACGTAAAATAACAAAACAAAAACATTCCTTATTTAATGCCCAATGGGCCGGGCCGGTGGATAAATGTCTGCTATTTGTTTCATATATATTTTAATGCAAATAGTGGCATTAGAGAAGCCCATATTTTGCGTATCCATCCCCAAGGTAGAAACTTATTGGTGTATGTATTATGTGTGTATTGCTTGTGGGTCCCTGACTATGGGTAGTCAGTCAGTGGGCTGGTGAATAAATGTCGGCTGTTTGTTTCATATATATTTTTACTGTAAATAGTGGCATTAGAGAAGCCCATATTTTGGGTATCCATCCCCAAGGTATAAACCTATCGGTGTATGTATTATGTGTGTATTGCTTAGGGGCCCACGCCTATGCATATTCAGTGGTGTCACATTATATTATGTACATATATGGGCTCACACCCATCCATTGTGTCACATTCCTTATGTATGACTCAAAATGCCGTTAACCTGTACTGTGATGTTCTCAATTTATTTCTCTTATTGCTTGCTAGAGGGTACGCATTCACAAACGGATAACCGTATTTTACTCTATTGCATTTCCTTATTGATTGGGTAAAATTGTTTACAGATTACGAAGAAGAATATATAGTTGCTAGGTCAGTTTCTGCTCGTCAATGAACAATTCTAATCTTATTTTTTCTTATTAAGTATGACTATCGTCTAAATTGTTGTTGTTTCTAAGGCATAAACTAATACATAAACTAGCAACAGTTGCCATTGCACATAGTTTGCTATAAATAAATATATAGCCATAAACAATAAGCTTACTATTGCCGTATTGGTATGAAGTCGAATAGCAGTTTCATGTTGTATTTCAAGTCTGTCGTAAGATTTTCCGGCACAAAGCACTTCTTTTGTTCAGATGTTGTATTTAACAGTTTAAAGGTCATAATGTCACATAATCATCCATAAATGAAAGGAATGCAGGAGGTTTTGTCAACTGGAGGTTTCGTCAACAAGGCAATATAGAGGGAAATTGTTAAGAGGTTTCGATTATGTGAGAGGTTTCGTCAATTAGGCGATTAAGCAACAATAATTGAAGCTTGCAAGCGTACAATGTAAGCCCTTTTTTTCGAGATTCATGTCACATGCCAAAGCCAAGTAAAGATATATATTCCACTGGAATCAGCGGATCTACCGGAAGATTTCTACATTGGGACTGTCAGCCATCTATAACAAATATACATAAAAATCACATAAACATGAAAATAACACATAGATCTAGTTAAATCAATTAACAATTAATGTCCACAACTAAGTCCTTGCCAATTAATAACTTACAAACATTTCACATCGTTGACGAAACCTCCAGGGTTGACGAAACCTCTAGTTGACGAAACCTCCGACACCCAATGAAAGTCATCTCAATCACTGAAAATGGAGTTAAAAAGTTACTGAAAAATATCAAACCACATAAAGCTGCTGGACCGGACGAATCTAACAACAAAAATATCTAAACCGTTGTCATCATTATGGATTTTGCAAAAGCATTTGACAAAGTTTCTCACCGTCACCTCCTCTACAAACTACAATTCTACGGTATAAATTGTAATGCTTTTCATTGGATATCTGACTTCTTGAGAGATAGGACCCAGACAGTTGTCCTGGAAGGGGAAACATCATACACTGTATCAGTCACATCCGGAGTACCCCAGGGCACTCATGGGGCCTATCCTCTTTCTTATCTATATAAACGACTTCCCGGAATACCTCAATCATAGTACACTTAGACTTTTCGCAGATGACAGCATTATATATAGAGAAATTAACAACACTTCTGATGCAAAACTCCTACAATCTGACCTAGAAGCTGCTGGTAGGTGGGAGCAGGATTGGCTCATGCATTTTCACCCTGATAAATGTAATGTTCTAAATGTCAAACAAAAAAGAAACCAAGTTAAATTTACATACAAACTTCACAACCACCCCCTTGAAATTGTCGAACAGGCAACATATTTAGGCCTCACTTTACAGAATAACTTAAAATGGGATAAGCATATAAACTCTATAACAAGCAAAGTTAATCAGTCACTAGGATTCCTCCTCAGAAATTTAAAAGTCAACTCTACCAAAGTAAAAGACCATGCTTATAAAGCCCTCGTCAGACCCAAACTAGAATACTCCTCTTCTGTCTGGGACCCACATACCAAAAGCCAAATTGGTCAGATTGAGAAAGTACAATGCCGTGTAGCCCGTTATACATCCAACCGCTACCACAATACAAGTTCTGTAACTGATATGCTCACTACCCTTAACTGGCCCACCTTGGAAATTCGAAGAATCCATACCAGACTCATCATGTTTTATAAGATCATCCACCATGTAGTTGCCATTCAACCACCCTGTAATCTAATTATTCCTTCAGACCCCAGAACCAGACACAGTAACACCTATACCTAAAACACATACACGCAGCTAAACTCGTACAAATACTCTTTCTATCCTAGAGCCGTCACTCAGTGGAACATGCTACCGCCCACCGTATATGCCGCATACACAGTGGACGCCTTCAAGGCCCTGATCCCTGTGTCTGTTCTTACCCCAATATACTTTGCATAAATTGCCACAATTATGTACATAGTTTTATAAAAAACACTTAAAAATATATCTAAAAATATGTCTATTCACTGTATCCTTTCTAATGATCACTTTCTGATCAAGCACTTAACTAACACTTTTTGTTACGGCGCCGGCACCTAATCTTCATAAGTGAAGGAGTGCTGTATACACAAAGAAGAAGATGTATTTTTTTACCCTATTTTGTTGAATTTGATTAAATAATATCATTTAAGTATGCAATCACGTGCTCTCTCCCACTGTGCTTTGTATAGTTCTATTTTTAGGGGGTCGTCAACCCCCTTACCAAATTTAGAGGATCATATTCAATATCATAGGGTCACGCTGTATGACATAGAATGGTGGAACCTATGCTCAGCGTATTCCTTTGCTCGGCGTATTTGTCCATTTACATCCTTATTTAAAATATTTATATAGTTCTATGATAATTTCGCTGACAAAGCTGAAGCATGGTTCAATAGCATTCCGTTGAGTGTAACGGTAGCCTGATGCAACTGTCAAGTCATTGGTCCAGCAGACGAATATAAACAAACAAATCATTGGGAGAATAGTTCCACCGAAACTGATACAATGGTATGAGCAATTCAGGTGGCTATCCGAATTTAAAATATCTACCACTAACACGAAAAATAGTTTCTATACCATTTCTGATTAAGACCAGTAAGTGTTTTTATTCAATGATATACTATATCAAAATAAGATATTCAACAAGTTATGGTGGATAAATAAAAAATAACAAGTATACCTGAAGTCTTGATTTCCCCATATAAACGGGTGTCGACCAACACCGTTGCGATGGCTGTATTGAGCAGCAAGGTCACACGCTAAAACTGTCAACAAAAGTTTTTTGAAAGTTGTTTTCACGACTTAAGAAAATAATAATATACGGCAAGTGCAATTAACATTTTGTAATGGCCATTATATGAGGGATTTATGCCGAGCATAGGTTCCACCATTCTAGGACTAAGCACTGGCAATTGATACAATCATTTGAATTGAGTTATGCTATGAATCTATATCTATGATTTGAGGTTTTGCCTTATTCATATTAATTAAATATTATTCAACACTGCATGTGGACTACGAACATATCCCAGCGTGAAGAATTTTCGCCTATCTGTGGGGAATAGCAAGTCATGAGAGATCACGCCCCAGTTAACGGAAATATAAATAAACATACCTTGTGCACTTACAATCTATTTCGAACCGATCGTGGAGATCAGACAGGCAAATACGCAGTGAAAACTTTAAACATACCCCAGTTTTCACTATTCCCATTTATTTCGCCATATATTCAATCAAACATCTTGTAAGTGCAATCATAGTCCTATGTAGCGACGATAAATAAACGTAAAATACACACAGTTCCTGTGGTGCACCGATATCATTCTTATGTAAACATGGATTTCCTGTGTGACGACACAGCAGTAAACATAGACATTAACACAGACAGACGGACAGTTTATTCCCAAACCATTAGGCTAAATTGTCCATGAGGTCAAAACATATGCATGATAGAGATAGCGAACAGTGAAACTACATTTTGTAGTGACAATCTACACAACACACAGCCAGTAAATATCATGAAATAACCTGTTGCACGGAACTTTCCAGGCAATCTCTGAAACTACTCCAAATATTTAGACTTGAAAAATGTGACATTTTACTATAGTCCTATATATAAGACCTCTACATAAAAAATGTTTCTGTTATTTCGAGGTCTTATCGTTAAAGCTCATTTTCGCATAGCACTTTCCGCCCTGATCTCACTTAGCATATAGTTATACATAATGTAAGCAATCAGCTTTTATGTCAATTTATTAAAGCAGCCTTGTGCTGAATTGACGATATGTGATGGCTGATAGAACGCAGTGAAATTACGAAAGTTAGTGCAACCCATTTGTAAACAAGTTATCTTTACCCTCGACAGAGTCGGCACTACAAATATATGCATCATTTCCCCACCCACTCTATTCTAAATTCACATTGTGATACAACGTTTGACCGGACTACTAGCCTGAAAGTGAACTTGGCCAAGTCATTTACCTCCATAGCATACTAGAAGTGACTCCCTATTAGGCCATCCTTGTTTGATTTGCATAACATGGCATGATGACCGCCGACCCAGCTAAATTCCCGCTACCCAAATGTTTTGATGAAATGTCTCGCGAATTTGTATTTTTTATGCGTGTCCCCGGACTGACTTTAGTTACTGAGGATACTAAATAATAAGTTTCATTAACACGAGCATCAGATACTGTGTTTCTTTTCTTTTCTGATAAAACCTTTAACCCTTTCCCTCATAGAAGCACCTCTTGACGCCATTACCAATACGACATACATTGACAATGTAGTAGCCAAACCAATGTTCATAGCCCTTTCCCTCATAGAAGCACCTCTTGACGCCATTACGAATACGACATACATTGACAATGTAGTAGCCAAACCAATGTTCATAGCCCTTTCCCTCATAGAAGCACCCCATGACGCCATTACCAATACGACATACATTGACAATGTAGTAGCCAAACCAATGTTCATAGCCCTTTCCCTCATAGAAACACCCTGAGCCATTACCAATACAACATACATTGACAATATAGTAGCCAAACCAATGTTCATAATAAAGACCAGAATCTCATATAGTTCCAGTAATATCTATGGCGGTGGGATAGATATGGCGACTACTTATCCACTGCATGATAGCTAAATGGTCGTTTATATGGAGATATAATAATATATTAACCTAAATCTCTATGAAGGAAAGGGTTAATATAGTATACATAACCAGAACATTTTTCGGCCTACCTACCCATCTCAAATTTTCTGGGCCTCATTAGGCCTAGCAAACAAACCTAGGAAACTAGCTTAAAACTTAAAAAATGTATATTATGTATCACTTGTGCTCTTCATGTATATGGAGGTAATAAAAGGATTATTATTATTAAAACTTGATTTTTGTTTTCTTCACAGCCATACAGAGATTACAATGAATTGTGTGACAAGGGATACAATTGTGCTGTTGTACATCTGATTCATAGTGAGACAATTGACAAAACACCCTGCCAATATGCAGAATTCTTACAATAGCGGAGATAGAATTCCTCGTGAGAAGAAGTTTGAGGTGAATGAGCAGCTGGCGAGTAAGCATATACAGACATTACAGTTTGTGCAGGAGGTGGTGAATGAAAACAAAGTGCTGAAGAAGAAAGTCATAGAATTGGAGGTAATAAAATGGGTACAGGACATCTCTACCACAAGACTAGCCTGGGTTCCAGTCTGTCGATTTTTCACTTTTTAATTTCTAGCCAAATGACAGCCTGGGGAAACTGTATTTTCGATCGTAGCGCCATCTACTTACACCCACTTTTTTGAGGGTGTAGATTTGAAGAACGACAACTCTTCTCTACAAGATAATATCGCTAAATATAGAAATGGAATTCTATCGGAAATCGCCGAACAGGCACGATTATACATGATCATTTCCGAATATACATGAATGCTCCCGTAGACTCATTTACAGATAATGTCCCGTTTCTGTGTTATATTGACGGGATGGCGGATTTTAAATATTACATTTAGATGGTAATGGATCGATTAGGCGTAATTGAACTAAGGACGACTTAAATATTGAGTAAATATGTCAAATCGGACGCACATTGTACTTTTTAAAACTATTTATCGTTCTGTTGACCCATAAACAATGGCGGCCAATTATAAAGTTTTATCAGCATTGCAGTGCCTCGCTTTCGATTCAAGTACGTCATTACTTAAGTCACGTGCTAATAGGCCTATTAATAGGATTAATAATTTCACGGGAAACCCCACCAGTTTCCCCAGGCGTTGATATGTTCAGAAACTCAATACGGCCCAATTAATAGTCTCGGTGTTAAAATATATTTATTTGACTGACCAGGCAAAATATATTGACGCCTGTTCCCAGGCTACCCCAAGACATCTGGACCCTATAAGATATCTCGACCCCAATGCCTTGGACAACTCGACCCCAATTTCTTATTATATAAATATAATATTTTGTTCATTATTATCTTGAATCTTGCTTACCCCATTTGTTTACTAGTTAATCATGTGCTATTATTATATGACTTGTAGATTATTGTAACATTTTATTACAATTGATTGATGGTTAATCATTTATTTTTGGGAAATTGTGAGTTAGATCGACGAGTTGTTAAGATATTTATTGCAAATATATTGTATGACACAAAAATAACGGTAATTTTATACTTCTTATAACTATATTTTAAGATCATAGATCGTGAATTCTCTCTTTTCTATGGCATTGTTATGACAAACTTATACTTGCACAAAATATTAGTTAATATATGTAAGGATTTATTGTGGAAAAAATGTAGGACAAGAGGAAAAGAGATCGTTGATTTTATTATGCATTTGTAATATTTATAAAAGATATTTGTGTAGGTCAAAATATGAGGGAAGTTTTATTTTACAAATGTCAGTTTTCCGCCTCCGTGGTCGAGTGGTTACGGTCGTTGATATGTATATGTATTTTGTATGGTTCGAGCCCCTGACCGTGTCTCATTTATATGAAAAAGTTGGCAGTTTCTTACGGAGGTTGGTGGTGCGTAAAACCCGAAATATAACATATAACAAATGTCAGTTTGGTCCACTGGACAACATGATTACAAAACATTTTGCACATAAAGTCACATTGATTTAGTTATTTATCAACAACAATGTACATAATATATACAGATAATCAGATATTCACCATGTATACAACATACTATTCAACGGATATACCATCGGTTCAATTTCTTGTGTACAAATATACATGACATATAGAGAGTATAAATACAGATTAATATGACCAATCCTTGAGTCACAACATATTAATTATATCAATCTGAGTTGATTTAATTCACATGTTTATATACTTAAACGTTCACACAATTCTTTCCCGGAGAAGGAAAGAACATTCATTTTGATATAATTTCTTAATTTTTTGATAACTTATTTCTCATCTTAAGCGCTTTATATAATCCTAAGTAAAAAAGTATTTTTGCATTTTAACTTTTAAACAGTTGCATAGATTTGTACATACTCTTTGAAAATAAAACCTGGGAATGTAGCTTTTTCATAAGTCGTTGTACAATGGGCAACATAGCATAAAATGATATTCATCTTCAAGAATATTACAAAATCTACATATCCTTTCATTTACTTTCACTCCTTATAAGTGAGTATGGATGGTAGCCAATTAACCATTCATCAAAACAAATATACAATTTAGTTGGTTTAACCCTTTCAACCCCAAGTAACTGACATGGACTGGTCCATGATATTTTTAGACCAATAAATTAATAACAAAATTACATTTGGATCAGTTCATTTATCAAAATGGGTAATTTTATCTAAAAATAGTAATAATTATTACTGGCAAAAAAGTGCAGATCCTGATGAGACGGCTCGTTATGAGCCGGCTCATCTGGATCTAAACTTTTTCATAAGCCTATTTAGAGGCCTGTGGGGTTGAAAGGGTTAAACAGTATTTATTCCAAGAAATATACATGTATAACACAAACAAATGTTACAAATTACATAAATTGTGAATAGTTCGGATTGGAAAACAAGTTTTCAGAAAACTTATATTAATTCCTCTCCAATTTAGTTGTATCCTATTTACATTAATACTTAAGAACTAGCTAGTAAAAAACTAAACTTTTGATTGTACACCATATGCAACCAAAATCACAACAAATCGTGAACAGTTCTGTTGATAAAACTACCGGAAAGTACGAAGGTTGATTGAAGCAAAAATATATTGTCATCACTTATTTTGACAATAATAACGATTTGTTGTATTTATAGCATATATATTGCATATAGGGAAAACCTGTAAACAAATGCAAACATATATTATTTTTAAAAATTAAATTACATTTCGTTGGTTTTTAAATATTTCACTTAAATCTGCCTTATTGTATTTATTTTCCCTGATGATTTAAGTGAAATCATTTGGTAATTAAACACATAATAATGTTATTTAATGTCTTAAAAAGTGTTTTGCTAATATAAAATGAATGAATTCATTGGCAAGTAATCACAGACAAGTAATTAAAATATGCATGTAGAATTAATAACAAAATTAATGTAAATTATGCATATTTATGTGTCATGAAATGCCTAAAGAAATCACAGATATCCTAATAATAGTATGAAAGCTAAGTAGTAGTGATTTTGGGGGTTGAGATGCCCTGGGGTTGGGATGTCTTTGGGTCGAGGTGTCCGACATATTTGTCACTGTAACCTATCATCACTGATGGTCACGGGTTCGAGCCCCACTCAGACCATGTCTCATTTATATGAAAAAGTTGGCAGTTTCTTACGGAGGTTGGTGCACCCCCAAGTACTGGTTAACCGCTGGAGCCTGCCCAGGAAAGGTGTTGTTAGGTAAACTGCCTGCCGACGATATAGCCCAAAATGGTGCTGATGCAGGCATATAAATAAACGAAATATATGTTGATATAGAAGTTCATTGACAGACATTTTGTAATCTACCACCATCCTATTTGCTATGTTGATATAGAAGTTCATTGACAGACATTTTGTAATCTACCACCATCCTATTTGCTATGTTGATATAGAAGTTCATTGACAGACATTTTGTAATCACCACAACAAACACCACATCCTATTGCTATGTTGATATAGAAGTTCATTGACAGACATTTTGTAATCTACCACCATCCTATTTGCTATGTTGATATAGAAGTTCATTGACAGACATTTTGTAATCTACCACCATCCTATTTGCTATGTTGATATGAATCATTGACAGACTTTGTAATCTACCACCATCCTATTTGCTATATTGATATAGAAGTTCATTGACAGACATTTGTAATCTACCACCATCCTATTTGCTATGTTGATATAGAAGTTCATTGACAGACATTTTGTAATCTACCACCATCCTATTTGCTATGTTGATATAGAAGTTCTGACAGACATTTTGTAATCTACCACCATCCTATTTGCTATGTTGATATAGAAGTTCATTGACAGACATTTTGTAATCTACCACCATCCTATTTGCTATGTTGATATAGAAGTTCATTGACAGACATTTTGTAATCTACCACCATCCTATTTGCTATATTGATATAGAAGTTCATTGACAGACATTTTGTAATCTACCACCATCCTATTTGCTATGTTGATATAGAAGTTCATTGACAGACATTTTGTAATCTACCACCATCCTATTTGCTATGTTGATATAGAAGTTCATTGACAGACATTTTGTAATCTACCACCATCCTATTTGCTATGTTGATATAGAAGTTCATTGACAGACATTTTGTAATCTACCACCATCCTATTTGCTATGTTGATATAGAAGTTCATTGACAGACATTTTGTAATCTACCACCATCCTATTTGCTATGTTGATATAGAAGTTCATTGACAGACATTTTGTAATCTACCACCATCCTATTTGCTATGTTGATATAGAAGTTCATTGACAGACATTTTGTAATCTACCACCATCCTATTTGCTATGTTGATATAGAAGTTCATTGACAGACATTTTGTAATCTACCACCATCCTATTTGCTATGTTGATATAGAAGTTCATTGATTGACATTTTGTAATCTACCACCATCCTATTTGCTATGTTGATATAGAAGTTCATTGACAGACATTTTGTAATATTTATATTGGGCTTTCTCTGTGTGTATTTGGGTTGTATGTATAGGATGACTGCTTTTCCCAACCAAGTAAACGAGTAAAGTAAGCCACCATTTCATAAATTGGTAATTATAATATTTTGAAATTCATTGTTATCACCCGCCATAAACTTTATTTTTATATTGTTTTGACATTATTCGACCGTCCGGACTCCGGAGCCAGTTCTCAGTAACCAATGGGTGGAATTTTATGAAACTTACAAGAAATATATATCCCACTGACATGATGCGAAATAAACATAGTATGGAATGTGCCTATTTTTAGCTACTGTAGTGATTTGAGAACATTTATGCAGATAATTTTTCCCAATTTAAAGACCTCAAAGTACAAAAAAATGAACGCTACATCAATTAAAAGACATATATAGTCTGTATTCCAGTGGTAACATGCTGGACTGGTAATCCAGGGATCGCAGGTTTGATCCCTCGTCTGACCCTAATAAAATTAACAGTCTTTCAGATGGGACGTTAAACCGAGGTCTCATGTCGGTACTTTACACCGTGCACGTAAAAGAACCAGAGGAGACTCTGGAATGGGTATCTGTCTGTATCATTGCACTATCCTTCAAAATCTAAAATGACTAATCTTTTCAGGAGGCGTCGCCCATATGGGCAACCGGTAGCGACGATAAATAAACGTAAAAAACAAAATATATATATATATAGGATGACATTGCACAAAAGTCACATCAATATAATAATATATTGTAGTAAAGCTGTGATAAGTAGCATAGACAGAAAATGTTCTCTGTTAACACCCGGTAGTACGTCCTAGCGGTACAGTTCTAGTCATGGAACATAAGACGTAATTAAAACTTTGTTATGCGTCTTATTTAACCCTTTCAACACCACATACCTCTAAATAGGCTTACAAAAAGTGTAGATCCAGATGAGCCGGCTCATGACGAGCCGTCTCATCAGGATCTGCACTTTTTGCCAGTGATATGACTATTTTTAGACATAATTACCCATTTTGATAAATGAACTTGTCCAAATGTGATTTTCTGATTCATTTATTGGTCTAAGAATATCATGGACCAGTCCATGTGAAATAAAGAGAAAATATATGAAGATTAAAAAAAAATGCTGCTGGCATCAACAAGTACAAGAGTTCAGACCCTATTAGTCAGTACAGAGAAACATGCCAGGGTACTATAGTCATCCCAATTCTAAATTATCTGGATGTACCAAACACATACAGGCTCATAATGTGTGTATACTTTATGCTTACAATGTAGCAGTCCCAATCTAACTGTGATGAGTTACACAACCTTGCTGAGGAGAGTAAAGAGAAGATCAAGACAATACAGGAACTGCACTTGAAGAGGGCAGATGAGATCAATGCCACGATGGCAGAGAAGCACAGAGGAGAGGTAAGATAAATGAAGAGAATTAATGAGACCAATGCCATGATGGAGAAATATAGAGGAGAGATAGACTAGGGGAGACCTAATGAGATCAGTGTTATGGTGGAGAAATATAGAGGAGAGATAGACTAGGAGAGAACTAATGAGATCAGTGTGATGATGGAGAAATATAGAGGAGAGATAGACTAGGAGAGAACTAATGAGATCAGTGTCATGATGGAGAAATATAGAGGAGAGATAGACTAGGAGAGAACTAATGAGATCAGTGTCATGATGGCAGAGAAGCACAGAGGAGAGGTAAGACAAATTGAGAGAACTAATGAGACCAATGCCATGATGGAGAAATATAGAGGAGAGATAGACTAGGGGAGACCTAATGAGATCAGTGTTATGGTGGTAGAGAAGCACAGAGGAGAGGTAAGACAAATGGAGAGAACTAATGAGATCAATTCCATGATGGAGAAATATACAGGAGAGATAGACTAGGGGAGAACTAATGAGATCAATGTCATGGTGGAGAAATATACAGGAGAGATAGACTAGGAGAGACCTAATGAGATCAGTGTCATGGTGGAGAAATATACAGGAGAGATAGACTAGGAGAGAACTAATGAGATCAATGTCATGGTGGAGAAATATACAGGAGAGATAGACTAGGGGAGACCTAATGAGATCAATGTGATGATGGTAGAGAAGCACAGAGGAGAGGTAAGACAAATGGTGAGGAACTAAACATGTCATGGTGATGGAGAAATAGAAGGAAGGGAACTGATTAGATCACAAAAGCTAATGTTGATAAAATTGTTAAAGCTAAGTAAATAAGAACTATGTTTATGAAGAATTGGATTTTGTGTGCTAATAATTAAATAAAATATTAGTATAATAACAGTATACTGAAACATTAAGTTTATTCTTTTTATTTTTAGATAATGACAGTAGTGCAAGAAAAACTGGAACAGGAGCAGCAATTGAGTGAAAATATGGTTCAGGTATGTCTTCTGGAATAATCCTACCATTTGTGTATTACTGTCGTATGACCTTACCAATCACAGGTACAGGCCTGGCTGTTGTAGCACTTCATAAATAGCAGACTGCAGCTTTGTTAGTAGTTGAGCGAAGTGCATGTAAGTCCAACCAAGCATATCACCATGCATGTGAACCTATAGCACAAAGGGGTCACCCTTCATTCCAAAGGGGTCACCCTTCATTCCAAAGTGGTCATCACCATTCATTCCAAAGCAGCTATCACCATTCATTCCAAAGTGGTCATCGCCATTCATTCCAAAGGAAGACATTTCAAATTTTATATAGAACAAAGAAAGAAAAGTCTACCCTAAAGATGGAGAACATGTATATATGATGTGAACTGAGGTCACATTATATTTAGCAGGTATGACCAGTAAGCTTACACAGTGAGTAATGTCACTGATGTTGTTTAGCAGGTATGACCAGTAAGCTTACACAGAGAGTAATGTCACTGATGTTGTTTAGCGGGTATGACCAGTAAGCTTACACAGAGAGTAATGTCACTGATGTTGTTTAGCAGGTATGACCAGTAAGCTAGTAACCAGTAGCCATCTTGGCTAACCGGGCTAACCGGGTTGATTATACACAATATACCAAATTATGAACCCGTTTTAACTGTGTTCGAGCTTCAGACTATGTGCACATTTCTCCTGCGACATGCATATTGCATAGTATGGCTATAGTAGATGATCAATGTGTTAGCCAAGGGATAAGTGTTAGACACAATGACAACTGGACATTGTGATCAATGTGTTAGCCATGGGTTAAGTGTCAGACACGATGACAACTGGACATTGTGATCAATGTGTTAGCCATGGGTTAAGTGTCAGACACGATGACAACTGGACATTGTGATCAATGTGTTAGCCATGGGTTAAGTGTCAGACACGATGACAACTGGACATGGTGATCAATTAGTTAGCCAAGGGTTAAGTGTCAGACACAATGATAACTGGACATGGTGATCAATGAGTTAGCCAAGGGTTAAGTGTCAGACACAATGACAACTGGACATTGTGATCAATGAGTTAGCACAAAACCAAAAACACAAACAACACAACAAAACCAAAAACACAAACACAACAAACCAAAACAACACAAACAACACAACAACAAGGGTTAAGTGTCAGACACAATGACAACTGGACATGGTGATCAATGAGTTAGCCAAGGGTTAAGTATTGGACACAATGACAACTGGACATTGTGATCAATGAGTTAGCCAAGGGTTAAGTGTCAGACACAATGACAACTGGACATTGTGATCAATGAGTTAGCCAAGGGTTAAGTGTCAGACACAATGACAACTGGACATTGTGATCAATGTATTAGACAAGGGTTAAGTGTCGGACACAATGACAACTGGACATTGTGATCAATGTGTTAGCCAAGAGTTAAGTGTCAGACACGATGACAACTGGACATTGTGATCAATAAGTTAGCCAAGGGTTAAGTGTCAGACACGATGACAACTGGACATTGTGATCAATGAGTTAGCCAAGGGTTAAGTGTCAGACACAATGACAACTGGACATTGTGATCAATGAGTTAGCCAAGGGTTAAGTGTCAGACACAATGACAACTGGACATTGTGATCAATGTGTTAGCCATGAGTGTAAGTATTACCTGGCTTAACCATTTTGTTTGTACAAAGCAAGAGAAAGTAATCAGTTTTCCTTGATATGCTATCATTCCAGCTGAAGCAGGAGATTGGACATTTGGAGAATACAAACCGAGAGCTGCTGGAACGTATACATGAACTGTTGCATTCGCACACACAGATTGAGGTAATACTCAACAAATACTTCCTTGTAGAACTCAACAAATACTTCCTTGTAGAACTCAACAAATACTTCCTTGTAGAACTCAACAAATACTTCCTTGTAGAACTCAACAAATACTTCCTCGTAGAACTCAACAAATACTTCCTCGTAGAACTCAACAAATACTTCTTTGTAGAACTCAACAAATACTTCCTTGTAGAACTCAACAAATACTTCCTTGTAGAACTCAACACATACTTCTTTGTAGAACTCAACAAATACTTCTTTGTAGAACTCAACAAATACTTCTTTGTAGAACTCAACACATACTTCTTTGTAGAACTCAACAAATACTTCTTTGTAGAACTCAACAAATACTTCTTTGTAGAACTCAACACATACTTCTTTGTAGAACTCAACAAATACTTCTTTGTAGAACTCAACACATACTTCTTTGTAGAACTCAACAAATACTTCTTTGTAGAACTCAACAAATACTTCTTTGTAGAACTCAACACATACTTCTTTGTAGAACTCAACAAATACTTCTTTGTAGAACTCAACACATACTTCTTTGTAGAACTCAACAAATACTTCTTTGTAGAACTCAACAAATACTTCTTTGTAGAACTCAACACATACTTCTTTGTAGAACTCAACAAATACTTCTTTGTAGAACTCAACAAATACTTCCTCATAGAACTCAACAAATACTTCCTTGTAGAACTCAACAAATACTTCTTTGTAGAACTCAACAAATACTTCCTTGTAGATATATAAATGGTCAAATCTGTACTAAATAAAAGATATATAAATGGTCAAATCTGTACTAAATAAAGGATAGATAAATGGTTGCACCTGCATTAAATAAATGGTGGCATTCGTGGTCCAGTGGTAGATCGTCGGATTTGGAATCGATCGGTCCCGGGTTCGATACTCGGTCAGGCCACGTATGTAATGTCATTGAGCAAGGCACCTCACACACATTGCTTAGTACTGGTTAACCACTTAGGTCGGCTAAGATTGCCCAGGAAAAACATGTCTACGTCCCCGCGAGGGTAGATAAATGATGACATCTGTAGTATATCAAGGGTAGATAAATGGTAACATCTGTAGTAAATCAAGGGTAGATAAATGGTGACATCTGTATTAAATCAAGGGTAGATAAATGATGACATCTGTTGTAAATCAAGGGTAGATAAATGATGACATCTGTAGTAAATCGCTCATAGGTAAATGGTAACATCTGTAGTAAATAAATGGTAGATAAATGGTAACATCTGTAGTAAATCAAGGGTAGATAAATGTTAACATCTGTAGTAAATCAAGGGTAGATAAATGATGACATCTGTAGTAAATCAAGGGTAGATAAATGGTAACATCTGTAGTAAATCAAGGGTAGATAAATGGTAACATCTGTAGTAAATCAAGGGTAGATAAATGATGACATCTGTAGTAAATTGCTCGTAGATAAATGGTAACATCTGTAGTAAATCAAGGGTAGATAAATGGTAACATCGGTAGTAAATCAAGGGTAGATAAATGGTAACATCTGTAGTAAATTAAGGGTAGATAAATGTTAACATCTGTAGTAAATCAAGGGTAGATAAATGATGACATCTGTAGTAAATTGCTCGTAGATAAATGGTAACATCTGTAGTAAATCAAGGGTAGATAAATGGTAACATCGCTAGTAAATCAAGGGTAGATAAATGGTAACATCGGTAGTAAATCAAGGGTAGATAAATGGTAACATCGGTAGTAAATCAAGGGTAGATAAATGGTAACATCTGTAGTAAATCAAGGGTAGATAAATGGTAACATCTGTAGTAAATCAAGGGTAGATAAATGGTAACATCGGTAGTAAATCAAGGGTAGATAAATGGTAACATCTGTAGTAAATCAAGGGTAGATAAATGTTAACATCTGTAGTAAATCAAGGGTAGATAAATGTTAACATCTGTAGTAAATCAAGGGTAGATAAATGGTAACATCTGTAGTAAATCAAGGGTAGATAAATGGTAACATCTGTAGTAAATCAAGGGTAGATAAATGGTAACATCGGTAGTAAATCAAGGGTAGATAAATGGTAACATCTGTAGTAAATCAAGGGTAGATAAATGTTAACATCTGTAGTAAATCAAGGGTAGATAAATGGTAACATCTGTAGTAAATCAAGGGTAGATAAATGGTAACATCTGTAGTAAATCAAGGGTAGATAAATGGTAACATCGGTAGTAAATCAAGGGTAGATAAATGGTAACATCTGTAGTAAATCAAGGGTAGATAAATGTTAACATCTGTAGTAAATCAAGGGTAGATAAATGTTAACATCTGTAGTAAATCAAGGGTAGATAAATGGTAACATCTGTAGTAAATCAAGGGTAGATAAATGGTAACATCTGTAGTAAATCAAGGGTAGATAAATGGTAACATCGGTAGTAAATCAAGGGTAGATAAATGGTAACATCTGTAGTAAATCAAGGGTAGATAAATGTTAACATCTGTAGTAAATCAAGGGTAGATAAATGTTAACATCTGTAGTAAATCAAGGGTAGATAAATGGTAACATCTGTAGTAAATCAAGGGTAGATAAATGGTAACATCTGTAGTAAATCAAGGGTAGATAAATGGTAACATCGGTAGTAAATCAAGGGTAGATAAATGGTAACATCGGTAGTAAATCAGGGGTAGATAAATGGTAACATCTGTAGTAAATCAAGGGTAGATAAACGGGGGTGGTCTTTTGCACAGGTTTGTCTGTATATTGTATTTATTGTATATTGCAGGTTTTAAATGCTCAGATTGAAGACCAAAAGAGAATCATTGTTGATCTAAGATTTGAAGTTGAAGTTTTACAAACTGAAAACCAGGATTTGTCAGGCGAGAAAATGTTTCAGTTCTCTCAGATGCAAGGTCTGCAATCACTTAAGAGTGCAAATGAAAGTCTCACCCACGATTTGAAATCCATGTCGCATAAAAATACGGAATTTACGCATAAGATATCGCAACTCGAGGCACAGTTAAAGGAGACGTCAAATACTAAAGAACAAATGGCACTCATTGATAGCTTGAAAAATAAACTCGGAAAACTGCACAAAGAACGATCGGTGGCAGTCGAAAAAGATGAGTTTTATCAGAAGGAAGTTGGTGATTTACGATACGAGATTGAAGCATTGAAAGAAAAGCTTAAAAATACTGAAGTGACCAAAGACCGGGTGCTGGAGGAATACTACAACGTTCATGCAGAGTTGCAATATTTGAAGAAGAATTACATGATGGATCACAATAATAAAAATTTCAAGGAGTTTGTGAAGCTAAAACGGGAAGTCGGATTACTCCACGAGGAGAATTCTGAACTGAAGAGGGCGAACAAGTTAGCAATGCCTGTTGGGAGTGTTACCAGTCTGCCGATGTTGAGATTTGAAGTTGACCAACCTGCTGTTAAAGCTCGTGGTAGTAAAAAGGGCCACAAGTCCAAGAATCCTCATTGCATAACTTCAAGCTAGATGGTGTTTATGGAATTTTGTATAATTGAACTAATATGATATTGGATAATTAAATACAAAAGAATGATAGTTGTGTTTCCATTAAGAAGCAGTTACATAGTCGCTGTGTCTCCATTAAGAAGCAGTTACATAGTAGTTGTGTCTCCATTAAGCAGCAGTTACATAGTAGCTGTGTCTTCATTAAGCAGCAGTTACATAGTAGCTGTGTCTCCATTACGAAGTATCTACATATTAGATGTGTCTCCATTAAGAAGCAGTTACATAGTAGCTGAGTCTCCATTAAGAAGCAGTTACATAGTAGCTGTGTCTCCATTAAGAAGTAGTTACATAGTAGCTGTGTCTTCATTAAGAAGCAGTTACATAGTCGCTGTGTCTCCATTAAGAAGCAGTTACATAGTAGTTGTGTCTCCATTAAGCAGCAGTTACATAGTAGCTGTGTCTTCATTAAGCAGCAGTTACATAGTAGCTGTGTCTCCATTACGAAGTATCTACATAGTAGATGTGTCTCCATTAAGAAGCAGTTACATAGTAGCTGAGTCTCCATTAAGAAGCAGTTACATAGTAGCTGTGTCTCCATTAAGAAGTAGTTACATAGTAGCTGTGTCTTCATTAAGAAGCAGTTACATAGTAGCTGTGTCTCCATTAAGAAGCAGTTACATAGTAGCTGAGTCTCCATTAAGAAGCAGTTACATAGTAGCTGTGTCTCCATTAAGAAGTAGTTACATAGTAGCTGTGTCTCCATTAAGAAGCAGTTACATAGTAGCTGAGTCTCCATTAAGAAGCAGTTACATAGTAGCTGTGTCTCCATTAAGAAGCAGTTACATAGTAGCTGTGTCTCCATTAAGAAGCAGTTACATAGTAGATGTGTCTCCATTACGAAGCAGTTACATAGTAGTTGTGTTTCCTTAAAGAAGCAGTTACATAGTAGCTGTGTTTCCTTTAAGAAGCAGTTACATAGTAGCTGTGTTTCCTTTAAGAAGCAGTTACATAGTAGCTGAGTTTCCATTAAGAAGCAGTTACATAGTAGTTGTGTTTCCTTTAAGAAGCAGTTACATAGTAGCTGTGTTTCCATTAAGAAGCAGTTACATAGTAGCTGAGTCTCCATTAAGAAGCAGTTACATAGTAGCTGAGTTTCCATTAAGAAGTAGTTACATAGTAGATGTGTCTTCATTAAGAAGCAGTTACATAGTATATGTGTCTTCATTAAGAAGTAGTTACATGGTAGATGTGTCTTCATTAAGAAGCAGTTACATAGTAGCTGTGTCTCCATTAAGAAGCAGTTACATAGTATATGTGTCTTCATTAAGAAGCAGTTACATAGTAGCTGAGTCTCCATTAAGAAGCAGTTACATAGTAGCTTAGTCTCCATTAAGAAGTAGTTACATAGTAGCTGTGTCTCCATTAAGAAGCAGTTACATAGCAGCTGTGTCTCCATTAAGAAGCAGTTACATAATAGCTGTGTTTCCATTAAGAAGCAGTTACATAGTAGCTGAGTCTCCATAAAGAAGCAGTTACATAGTAGCTGTGTTTCCATTAAGAAGCAGTTACATAGTAGCTGA
>CM026395.1:33138198-33159979 GCA_014843695.1 Archivesica marissinica | reverse complement strand
TATAGAAGTTCATTGACAGACATTTTGTAATCTACCACCATCCTATTTGCTATGTTGATATAGAAGTTCATTGACAGACATTTTGTAATCTACCACCATCCTATTTGCTATGTTGATATAGAAGTTCATTGATTGACATTTTGTAATCTACCACCATCCTATTTGCTATGTTGATATAGAAGTTCATTGACAGACATTTTGTAATATTTATATTGGGCTTTCTCTGTGTGTATTTGGGTTGTATGTATAGGATGACTGCTTTTCCCAACCAAGTAAACGAGTAAAGTAAGCCACCATTTCATAAATTGGTAATTATAATATTTTGAAATTCATTGTTATCACCCGCCATAAACTTTATTTTTATATTGTTTTGACATTATTCGACCGTCCGGACTCCGGAGCCAGTTCTCAGTAACCAATGGGTGGAATTTTATGAAACTTACAAGAAATATATATCCCACTGACATGATGCGAAATAAACATAGTATGGAATGTGCCTATTTTTAGCTACTGTAGTGATTTGAGAACATTTATGCAGATAATTTTTCCCAATTTAAAGACCTCAAAGTACAAAAAAATGAACGCTACATCAATTAAAAGACATATATAGTCTGTATTCCAGTGGTAACATGCTGGACTGGTAATCCAGGGATCGCAGGTTTGATCCCTCGTCTGACCCTAATAAAATTAACAGTCTTTCAGATGGGACGTTAAACCGAGGTCTCATGTCGGTACTTTACACCGTGCACGTAAAAGAACCAGAGGAGACTCTGGAATGGGTATCTGTCTGTATCATTGCACTATCCTTCAAAATCTAAAATGACTAATCTTTTCAGGAGGCGTCGCCCATATGGGCAACCGGTAGCGACGATAAATAAACGTAAAAAACAAAATATATATATATATAGGATGACATTGCACAAAAGTCACATCAATATAATAATATATTGTAGTAAAGCTGTGATAAGTAGCATAGACAGAAAATGTTCTCTGTTAACACCCGGTAGTACGTCCTAGCGGTACAGTTCTAGTCATGGAACATAAGACGTAATTAAAACTTTGTTATGCGTCTTATTTAACCCTTTCAACACCACATACCTCTAAATAGGCTTACAAAAAGTGTAGATCCAGATGAGCCGGCTCATGACGAGCCGTCTCATCAGGATCTGCACTTTTTGCCAGTGATATGACTATTTTTAGACATAATTACCCATTTTGATAAATGAACTTGTCCAAATGTGATTTTCTGATTCATTTATTGGTCTAAGAATATCATGGACCAGTCCATGTGAAATAAAGAGAAAATATATGAAGATTTAAAAAAAATGCTGCTGGCATCAACAAGTACAAGAGTTCAGACCCTATTAGTCAGTACAGAGAAACATGCCAGGGTACTATAGTCATCCCAATTCTAAATTATCTGGATGTACCAAACACATACAGGCTCATAATGTGTGTATACTTTATGCTTACAATGTAGCAGTCCCAATCTAACTGTGATGAGTTACACAACCTTGCTGAGGAGAGTAAAGAGAAGATCAAGACAATACAGGAACTGCACTTGAAGAGGGCAGATGAGATCAATGCCACGATGGCAGAGAAGCACAGAGGAGAGGTAAGATAAATGAAGAGAATTAATGAGACCAATGCCATGATGGAGAAATATAGAGGAGAGATAGACTAGGGGAGACCTAATGAGATCAGTGTTATGGTGGAGAAATATAGAGGAGAGATAGACTAGGAGAGAACTAATGAGATCAGTGTGATGATGGAGAAATATAGAGGAGAGATAGACTAGGAGAGAACTAATGAGATCAGTGTCATGATGGAGAAATATAGAGGAGAGATAGACTAGGAGAGAACTAATGAGATCAGTGTCATGATGGCAGAGAAGCACAGAGGAGAGGTAAGACAAATTGAGAGAACTAATGAGACCAATGCCATGATGGAGAAATATAGAGGAGAGATAGACTAGGGGAGACCTAATGAGATCAGTGTTATGGTGGTAGAGAAGCACAGAGGAGAGGTAAGACAAATGGAGAGAACTAATGAGATCAATTCCATGATGGAGAAATATACAGGAGAGATAGACTAGGGGAGAACTAATGAGATCAATGTCATGGTGGAGAAATATACAGGAGAGATAGACTAGGAGAGACCTAATGAGATCAGTGTCATGGTGGAGAAATATACAGGAGAGATAGACTAGGAGAGAACTAATGAGATCAATGTCATGGTGGAGAAATATACAGGAGAGATAGACTAGGGGAGACCTAATGAGATCAATGTGATGATGGTAGAGAAGCACAGAGGAGAGGTAAGACAAATGGTGAGGAACTAAACATGTCATGGTGATGGAGAAATAGAAGGAAGGGAACTGATTAGATCACAAAAGCTAATGTTGATAAAATTGTTAAAGCTAAGTAAATAAGAACTATGTTTATGAAGAATTGGATTTTGTGTGCTAATAATTAAATAAAATATTAGTATAATAACAGTATAATGAAACATTAAGTTTATTCTTTTTATTTTTAGATAATGACAGTAGTGCAAGAAAAACTGGAACAGGAGCAGCAATTGAGTGAAAATATGGTTCAGGTATGTCTTCTGGAATAATCCTACCATTTGTGTATTACTGTCGTATGACCTTACCAATCACAGGTACAGGCCTGGCTGTTGTAGCACTTCATAAATAGCAGACTGCAGCTTTGTTAGTAGTTGAGCGAAGTGCATGTAAGTCCAACCAAGCATATCACCATGCATGTGAACCTATAGCACAAAGGGGTCACCCTTCATTCCAAAGGGGTCACCCTTCATTCCAAAGTGGTCATCACCATTCATTCCAAAGCAGCTATCACCATTCATTCCAAAGTGGTCATCGCCATTCATTCCAAAGGAAGACATTTCAAATTTTATATAGAACAAAGAAAGAAAAGTCTACCCTAAAGATGGAGAACATGTATATATGATGTGAACTGAGGTCACATTATATTTAGCAGGTATGACCAGTAAGCTTACACAGTAAACACAACAAACCAAACACACAAGAGTAATGTCACTGATGTTGTTTAGCGGGTATGACCAGTAAGCTTACACAGAGAGTAATGTCACTGATGTTGTTTAGCAGGTATGACCAGTAAGCTAGTAACCAGTAGCCATCTTGGCTAACCGGGCTAACCGGGTTGATTATACACAATATACCAAATTATGAACCCGTTTTAACTGTGTTCGAGCTTCAGACTATGTGCACATTTCTCCTGCGACATGCATATTGCATAGTATGGCTATAGTAGATGATCAATGTGTTAGCCAAGGGATAAGTGTTAGACACAATGACAACTGGACATTGTGATCAATGTGTTAGCCATGGGTTAAGTGTCAGACACGATGACAACTGGACATTGTGATCAATGTGTTAGCCATGGGTTAAGTGTCAGACACGATGACAACTGGACATTGTGATCAATGTGTTAGCCATGGGTTAAGTGTCAGACACGATGACAACTGGACATGGTGATCAATTAGTTAGCCAAGGGTTAAGTGTCAGACACAATGATAACTGGACATGGTGATCAATGAGTTAGCCAAGGGTTAAGTGTCAGACACAATGACAACTGGACATTGTGATCAATGAGTTAGCCAAGGGTTAAGTGTCAGACACAATGACAACTGGACATGGTGATCAATGAGTTAGCCAAGGGTTAAGTATCAGACACAATGACAACTGGACATTGTGATCAATGAGTTAGCCAAGGGTTAAGTATCAGACACAATGACAACTGGACATTGTGATCAATGAGTTAGCCAAGGGTTAAGTGTCAGACACAATGACAACTGGACATTGTGATCAATGAATTAGCAAGGGTTAAGTGTCAGACACAATGACAACTGGACATTGGATCAATGAGTTAGCCAAGAGTTAAGTATCAGACACAATGACAACTGGACATTGTGATCAATAAGTTAGCCAAGGGTTAAGTGTCAGACACAATGACAACTGGACATTGTGATCAATGAGTTAGCCAAGGGTTAAGTGTCAGACACAATGACAACTGGACATTGTGATCAATGTATTAGACAAGGGTTAAGTGTCGGACACAATGACAACTGGACATTGTGATCAATGTGTTAGCCAAGAGTTAAGTGTCAGACACGATGAAAACTGGACATTGTGATCAATAAGTTAGCCAAGGGTTAAGTGTCAGACACGATGACAACTGGACATTGTGATCAATGAGTTAGCCAAGGGTTAAGTGTCAGACACAATGACAACTGGACATTGTGATCAATGAGTTAGCCAAGGGTTAAGTGTCAGACACAATGACAACTGGACATTGTGATCAATGTGTTAGCCATGAGTGTAAGTATTACCTGGCTTAACCATTTTGTTTGTACAAAGCAAGAGAAAGTAATCAGTTTTCCTTGATATGCTATCATTCCAGCTGAAGCAGGAGATTGGACATTTGGAGAATACAAACCGAGAGCTGCTGGAACGTATACATGAACTGTTGCATTCGCACACACAGATTGAGGTAATACTCAACAAATACTTCCTTGTAGAACTCAACAAATACTTCCTTGTAGAACTCAACAAATACTTCCTTGTAGAACTCAACAAATACTTCCTTGTAGAACTCAACAAATACTTCCTCGTAGAACTCAACAAATACTTCCTCGTAGAACTCAACACATAACTTCTTTGTAGAACTCAACAAATACTTCTTTGTAGAACTCAACAAATACTTCTTTGTAGAACTCAACACATACTTCTTTGTAGAACTCAACAAATACTTCTTTGTAGAACTCAACAAATACTTCTTTGTAGAACTCAACACATACTTCTTTGTAGAACTCAACAAATACTTCTTTGTAGAACTCAACACATACTTCTTTGTAGAACTCAACAAATACTTCTTTGTAGAACTCAACAAATACTTCTTTGTAGAACTCAACACATACTTCTTTGTAGAACTCAACAAATACTTCTTTGTAGAACTCAACACATACTTCTTTGTAGAACTCAACAAATACTTCTTTGTAGAACTCAACAAATACTTCTTTGTAGAACTCAACACATACTTCTTTGTAGAACTCAACAAATACTTCTTTGTAGAACTCAACAAATACTTCCTCGTAGAACTCAACAAATACTTCCTTGTAGAACTCAACAAATACTTCTTTGTAGAACTCAACAAATACTTCCTTGTAGATATATAAATGGTCAAATCTGTACTAAATAAAAGATATATAAATGGTCAAATCTGTACTAAATAAAGGATAGATAAATGGTTGCACCTGCATTAAATAAATGGTGGCATTCGTGGTCCAGTGGTAGATCGTCGGATTTGGAATCGATCGGTCCCGGGTTCGATACTCGGTCAGGCCACGTATGTAATGTCATTGAGCAAGGCACCTCACACACATTGCTTAGTACTGGTTAACCACTTAGGTCGGCTAAGATTGCCCAGGAAAAACATGTCTACGTCCCCGCGAGGGTAGATAAATGATGACATCTGTAGTATATCAAGGGTAGATAAATGGTAACATCTGTAGTAAATCAAGGGTAGATAAATGGTGACATCTGTAGTAAATCAAGGGTAGATAAATGATGACATCTGTTGTAAATCAAGGGTAGATAAATGATGACATCTGTAGTAAATCGCTCATAGGTAAATGGTAACATCTGTAGTAAATAAATGGTAGATAAATGGTAACATCTGTAGTAAATCAAGGGTAGATAAATGTTAACATCTGTAGTAAATCAAGGGTAGATAAATGATGACATCTGTAGTAAATCAAGGGTAGATAAATGGTAACATCTGTAGTAAATCAAGGGTAGATAAATGATGACATCTGTAGTAAATTGCTCGTAGATAAATGGTAACATCTGTAGTAAATCAAGGGTAGATAAATGGTAACATCGGTAGTAAATCAAGGGTAGATAAATGGTAACATCTGTAGTAAATTAAGGGTAGATAAATGTTAACATCTGTAGTAAATCAAGGGTAGATAAATGATGACATCTGTAGTAAATTGCTCGTAGATAAATGGTAACATCTGTAGTAAATCAAGGGTAGATAAATGGTAACATCGCTAGTAAATCAAGGGTAGATAAATGGTAACATCGGTAGTAAATCAAGGGTAGATAAATGGTAACATCGGTAGTAAATCAAGGGTAGATAAATGGTAACATCTGTAGTAAATCAAGGGTAGATAAATGGTAACATCTGTAGTAAATCAAGGGTAGATAAATGGTAACATCGGTAGTAAATCAAGGGTAGATAAATGGTAACATCTGTAGTAAATCAAGGGTAGATAAATGTTAACATCTGTAGTAAATCAAGGGTAGATAAATGTTAACATCTGTAGTAAATCAAGGGTAGATAAATGGTAACATCTGTAGTAAATCAAGGGTAGATAAATGGTAACATCTGTAGTAAATCAAGGGTAGATAAATGGTAACATCGGTAGTAAATCAAGGGTAGATAAATGGTAACATCTGTAGTAAATCAAGGGTAGATAAATGTTAACATCTGTAGTAAATCAAGGGTAGATAAATGGTAACATCGTAGTAAATCAAGGGTAGATAAATGGTAACATCGGTAGTAAATCAAGGGTAGATAAATGGTAACATCTGTAGTAAATCAAGGGTAGATAAATGTTAACATCTGTAGTAAATCAAGGGTAGATAAATGTTAACATCTGTAGTAAATCAAGGGTAGATAAATGGTAACATCTGTAGTAAATCAAGGGTAGATAAATGGTAACATCTGTAGTAAATCAAGGGTAGATAAATGGTAACATCGGTAGTAAATCAAGGGTAGATAAATGGTAACATCTGTAGTAAATCAAGGGTAGATAAATGTTAACATCTGTAGTAAATCAAGGGTAGATAAATGTTAACATCTGTAGTAAATCAAGGGTAGATAAATGGTAACATCTGTAGTAAATCAAGGGTAGATAAATGGTAACATCTGTAGTAAATCAAGGGTAGATAAATGGTAACATCGGTAGTAAATCAAGGGTAGATAAATGGTAACATCGGTAGTAAATCAGGGGTAGATAAATGGTAACATCTGTAGTAAATCAAGGGTAGATAAACGGGGGTGGTCTTTTGCACAGGTTTGTCTGTATATTGTATTTATTGTATATTGCAGGTTTTAAATGCTCAGATTGAAGACCAAAAGAGAATCATTGTTGATCTAAGATTTGAAGTTGAAGTTTTACAAACTGAAAACCAGGATTTGTCAGGCGAGAAAATGTTTCAGTTCTCTCAGATGCAAGGTCTGCAATCACTTAAGAGTGCAAATGAAAGTCTCACCCACGATTTGAAATCCATGTCGCATAAAAATACGGAATTTACGCATAAGATATCGCAACTCGAGGCACAGTTAAAGGAGACGTCAAATACTAAAGAACAAATGGCACTCATTGATAGCTTGAAAAATAAACTCGGAAAACTGCACAAAGAACGATCGGTGGCAGTCGAAAAAGATGAGTTTTATCAGAAGGAAGTTGGTGATTTACGATACGAGATTGAAGCATTGAAAGAAAAGCTTAAAAATACTGAAGTGACCAAAGACCGGGTGCTGGAGGAATACTACAACGTTCATGCAGAGTTGCAATATTTGAAGAAGAATTACATGATGGATCACAATAATAAAAATTTCAAGGAGTTTGTGAAGCTAAAACGGGAAGTCGGATTACTCCACGAGGAGAATTCTGAACTGAAGAGGGCGAACAAGTTAGCAATGCCTGTTGGGAGTGTTACCAGTCTGCCGATGTTGAGATTTGAAGTTGACCAACCTGCTGTTAAAGCTCGTGGTAGTAAAAAGGGCCACAAGTCCAAGAATCCTCATTGCATAACTTCAAGCTAGATGGTGTTTATGGAATTTTGTATAATTGAACTAATATGATATTGGATAATTAAATACAAAAGAATGATAGTTGTGTTTCCATTAAGAAGCAGTTACATAGTCGCTGTGTCTCCATTAAGAAGCAGTTACATAGTAGTTGTGTCTCCATTAAGCAGCAGTTACATAGTAGCTGTGTCTTCATTAAGCAGCAGTTACATAGTAGCTGTGTCTCCATTACGAAGTATCTACATATTAGATGTGTCTCCATTAAGAAGCAGTTACATAGTAGCTGAGTCTCCATTAAGAAGCAGTTACATAGTAGCTGTGTCTCCATTAAGAAGTAGTTACATAGTAGCTGTGTCTTCATTAAGAAGCAGTTACATAGTCGCTGTGTCTCCATTAAGAAGCAGTTACATAGTAGTTGTGTCTCCATTAAGCAGCAGTTACATAGTAGCTGTGTCTTCATTAAGCAGCAGTTACATAGTAGCTGTGTCTCCATTACGAAGTATCTACATAGTAGATGTGTCTCCATTAAGAAGCAGTTACATAGTAGCTGAGTCTCCATTAAGAAGCAGTTACATAGTAGCTGTGTCTCCATTAAGAAGTAGTTACATAGTAGCTGTGTCTTCATTAAGAAGCAGTTACATAGTAGCTGTGTCTCCATTAAGAAGCAGTTACATAGTAGCTGAGTCTCCATTAAGAAGCAGTTACATAGTAGCTGTGTCTCCATTAAGAAGTAGTTACATAGTAGCTGTGTCTCCATTAAGAAGCAGTTACATAGTAGCTGAGTCTCCATTAAGAAGCAGTTACATAGTAGCTGTGTCTCCATTAAGAAGCAGTTACATAGTAGCTGTGTCTCCATTAAGAAGCAGTTACATAGTAGATGTGTCTCCATTACGAAGCAGTTACATAGTAGTTGTGTTTCCTTAAAGAAGCAGTTACATAGTAGCTGTGTTTCCTTTAAGAAGCAGTTACATAGTAGCTGTGTTTCCTTTAAGAAGCAGTTACATAGTAGCTGAGTTTCCATTAAGAAGCAGTTACATAGTAGTTGTGTTTCCTTTAAGAAGCAGTTACATAGTAGCTGTGTTTCCATTAAGAAGCAGTTACATAGTAGCTGAGTCTCCATTAAGAAGCAGTTACATAGTAGCTGAGTTTCCATTAAGAAGTAGTTACATAGTAGATGTGTCTTCATTAAGAAGCAGTTACATAGTATATGTGTCTTCATTAAGAAGTAGTTACATGGTAGATGTGTCTTCATTAAGAAGCAGTTACATAGTAGCTGTGTCTCCATTAAGAAGCAGTTACATAGTATATGTGTCTTCATTAAGAAGCAGTTACATAGTAGCTGAGTCTCCATTAAGAAGCAGTTACATAGTAGCTTAGTCTCCATTAAGAAGTAGTTACATAGTAGCTGTGTCTCCATTAAGAAGCAGTTACATAGCAGCTGTGTCTCCATTAAGAAGCAGTTACATAATAGCTGTGTTTCCATTAAGAAGCAGTTACATAGTAGCTGAGTCTCCATAAAGAAGCAGTTACATAGTAGCTGTGTTTCCATTAAGAAGCAGTTACATAGTAGCTGAGTCTCCATTAAGAAGAAGTTACATAGTAGCTGTGTCTCCATTAGGAAGCAGTTACATAGTAGCTGTGTCTCCATTAAGAAGCAGTTACATAGTAGATGTGTTTCCATTAAGAAGCAGTTACATAGTAGATGTGTCTCCATTAAGAAGCAGTTACATAATAAATGTGTCTTCATTAAGAAGCAGTTACATAGTAGCTGTGTCTCCATTAAGAAGTAGTTGTTTACATGTTTCACTGTGGTGATATGCTCTGTTGTTGACCTGTATCACCGTGGTTACATGCTATGTTGTTTACATGTATCACGTTGTGACATGCCCTATTGTTGACATGTATAACAGTGGTGTTATGCTCTGTTGTTGACATGTATAACAGTGGTGTTATGCTCTGTTGTTTACATCTAACACCATTGTGACATGCCTTGTTGTTTACAGGTATCACTGAGGTGACATGCCTTGTTGTTTACAGGTATCACTGAGTTGACATGCCTTGTTGTTTACAGGTATCACTGAGGTGACATGCTATGTTGTTTACATGTATCACCATTGTGACATGCCTTGTTGTTTACATGTATCACCATTGTGACATGCCTTGTTGTTTACAGTTATCACCGTGGTGGCATGCTCTGTTGTTTACAGGTATCACCGTGGTGACATACCCTGTTGTTTACATGTATAACCGTGGTTACAGGCCCTGTTGTTTACATGTATAACCGTGGTTACAGGCCCTGTTGTTTACATGTATAACCGTGGTTACAGGCCCTGTTGTTTACATGTATAACCGTGGTTACAGGCCCTGTTGTTTACATGTATCACCATGGTTACAGGCCCTGTTGTTTACATGTATCACCGTGGTTACAGGCCCTGTTGTTTACATGTATCACCGTGGCTACAGGCCCTGTTGTTTACATGTATAACCGTGGTTACATGCCCTGTTGTTTACATGTATCACCGTGGCTACATGCCCTGTTGTTTACATGTATAACCGTGGCTACAGGCCCTGTTGTTTACACGTATCACCGTGGTTACAGGCCCTGTTGTTTACATGTATCACCGTGGCTACAGGCCCTGTTGTTTACATGTATCACCGTGGCTACAGGCCCTGTTGTTTACATGTATCACCGTGGCTACATGCCCTGTTGTTTACATGTATAACCGTGGTTACAGGCCCTGTTGTTTACATGTATAACCGTGGCTACAGGCCCTGTTGTTTACATGTATCACCGTGGCTACATGCCCTGTTGTTTACATGTATCACCGTGGCTACATGCCCTGTTGTTTACATGTAAAACCGTGGCTACAGGCCCTGTTGTTTACATGTATCACCGTGGTTACAGGCCCTGTTGTTTACATGTATAACCGTGGCTACAGGCCCTGTTGTTTACATGTATAACCATGGCTACAGGCACTGTTGTTTACATGTATAACTGTGGCTACATGCCCTGTTGTTTACACGTATCACCGTGGTTACAGGCCCTGTTGTTTACATGTATCACCGTGGTTACAGGCCCTGTTGTTTACATGTATAACCATGGCTACAGGCCCTGTTGTTTACACGTATCACCATGGCTACAGGCCCTGTTGTTTACATGTATAACTGTGGCTACAGGTCCTGTTGTTTACATGTATCACCGGGTTACAGGCCCTGTTGTTTACATGTATAACCGTGGCTACAGGCCCTGTTGTTTACATGTATCACCGTGGCTACAGGCCCTGTTGTTTACATGTATCACCCTGGCTACATGCCCTGTTGTTTACATGTATAACCGTGGTTACAGGCCCTGTTGTTTACATGTATAACCGTGGCTACAGGCCCTGTTGTTTACATGTATCACCGTGGCTAGAGGCCCTGTTGTTTACATGTATCACCGTGGCTACATGCCCTGTTGTTTACATGTATCACCGTGGTTACAGGCCCTGTTGTTTACATGTATAACCTTGGCTACAGGCCCTGTTGTTTACATGTATCACCGTGGTTACAGGCCCTGTTGTTTACATGTATCACCGTGGCTACAGGCCCTGTTGTTTACATGTCTCACCGTGGCTACATGCCCTGTTGTTTACATGTATAACCGTGGTTACAGGCCCTGTTGTTTACATGTATAACCGTGGTTACATGACCTGTTGTTTACATGTATAACCGTGGTTACATGCCCTGTTGTTTACATGTATAACCGTGATTACAGGCCCTGTTGTTTACATGTATAATCGTGGCTACAGGCCCTGTTGTTTACATGTATCACCGTGGCTACATGCCCTGTTGTTTACATGTATAACCGTGGTTACATGCCCTGTTGTTTACATGTATAACCGTGGTTACAGGCCCTGTTGTTTACATGTATCACCGTGGCTACAGGCCCTGTTGTTTACATGTATCACCGTGGTTACATGCCCTGTTGTTTACATGTATAACTGTGGCTACATGCCCTGTTGTTTACATGTATAACCGTGGTTACATGCCCTGTTGTTTACATGTATAACCGTGGTTACAGGCCCTGTTGTTTACATGTATCACCGTGGTTACAGGCCCTGTTGTTTACATGTATAACCATGGTTACAGGCCCTGTTGTTTACATGTATAACCGTGGTTACATGCCCTGTTGTTTACATGTATAACCGTGGTTACAGGCCCTGTTGTTTACATGTATAACCGTGGTTACATGCCCTGTTGTTTACATGCATAACCGTGGTTACAGGCCCTGTTGTTTACATGCATAACCGTGGTTACAGGCCCTGTTGTTTACATGTATAACCGTGGTTACAGGCCCTGTTGTTTACATCTATAACCGTGGTTATATGCCCTGTTGTTTACATGTATAACCGTGGTTACATGCCCTGTTGTTTACATGTATAACCGTGGTTACAGGCCCTGTTGTTTACATGTATAACCGTGGTTACAGTCCCTGTTGTTTACATGTATAACCGTGGCTACATGCCCTGTTGTTTACATGTATAACCATGGTTACATGCCCTGTTGTTTACATGTATAACCGTGGTTACAGGCCCTGTTGTTTACACGTATCACCGTGGTTACAGGCTCTTGTTTACATGTATAACCGTGGTTACAGGCCCTGTTGTTTACATGTATCACCGTGGCTACAGGCCCTGTTGTTTACATGTATCACCGTGGCTACATGCCCTGTTGTTTACATGTATAACCGTGGTTACAGGCCCTGTTGTTTACATGTATAACCGTGGCTACAGGCCCTGTTGTTTACATGTATCACCGTGGCTACAGGCCCTGTTGTTTACATGTATCACCGTGGCTACATGCCCTGTTGTTTACATGTATCACCGTGGTTACAGGCCCTGTTGTTTACATGTATAACCTTGGCTACAGGCCCTGTTGTTTACATGTATCACCGTGGTTACAGGCCCTGTTGTTTACATGTATCACCGTGGCTACAGGCCCTGTTTACATGTATCACCGTGGCTACAGGCCCTGTTGTTTACATGTATAACCGTGGTTACAGGCCCTGTTGTTTACATGTATAACCGTGGTTACATGCCCTGTTGTTTACATGTATAACCATGGTTACAGGCCCTGTTGTTTACATGTATAACCGTGGTTACATGCCCTGTTGTTTACATTTATAACTGTGGCTACATGCCCTGTTGTTTACATGTATAACCGTGGTTACATGCCCTGTTGTTTACATGTATAACCGTGGTTACAGGCCCTGTTGTTTACATGTATCACCGTGGTTACAGGCCCTGTTGTTTACATGTATAACCGTGGCTACATGCCCTGTTGTTTACATGTATCACCGTGGCTACAGGCCCTGTTGTTTACATGTATAACCGTGGTTACAGGCCCTGTTGTTTACACGTATCACCGTGGTTACAGGCCCTGTTGTTTACATGTATCACCGTGGTTACAGGCCCTGTTGTTTACATGTATAACCGTGGCTACAGGCCCTGTTGTTTACACGTATCACCATGGCTACAGGCCCTGTTGTTTACATGTATAGCTGTGGCTACAGGTCCTGTTTACATGTATCACCGTGGTTACAGGCCCTGTTGTTTACATGTATAACCGTGGCTACATGCCCTGTTGTTTACATGTATAACCGTGGTTACATGCCCTGTTGTTTACATGTATAACCGTGGTTACAGGCCCTGTTGTTTACACGTATCACCGTGGTTACAGGCTCTTGTTTACATGTATAACCGTGGTTACAGGCCCTGTTGTTTACATGTATCACCGTGGCTACAGGCCCTGTTGTTTACATGTATCACCGTGGCTACATGCCCTGTTGTTTACATGTATAACCGTGGTTACAGGCCCTGTTGTTTACATGTATAACCGTGGCTACAGGCCCTGTTGTTTACATGTATCACCGTGGCTACAGGCCCTGTTGTTTACATGTATCACCGTGGCTACATGCCCTGTTGTTTACATGTATCACCGTGGTTACAGGCCCTGTTGTTTACATGTATAACCTTGGCTACAGGCCCTGTTGTTTACATGTATCACCGTGGTTACAGGCCCTGTTGTTTACATGTATCACCGTGGCTACAGGCCCTGTTGTTTACATGTATCACCGTGGCTACAGGCCCTGTTGTTTACATGTATAACCGTGGTTACAGGCCCTGTTGTTTACATGTATAACCGTGGTTACAGGCCCTGTTGTTTACATGTATCACCGTGGCTACAGGCCCTGTTGTTTACATGTATCACCGTGGTTACAGTCCCTGTTGTTTACATGTATCACCGTGGCTACATGCCCTGTTGTTTACATGTATAACCGTGGTTACAGGCCCTGTTGTTTACATGTATAACCGTGGTTACATGCCCTGTTGTTTACATGTATAACCGTGGTTACAGGCCCTGTTGTTTACATGTATAACCGTGGTTACATGCCCTGTTGTTTACATGTATAACCGTGGTTACAGGCCCTGTTGTTTACATGTATCACCGTGGCTACAGGCCCTGTTGTTTACATGTATCACCGTGGTTACAGGCCCTGTTGTTTACATGTATCACCGTGGCTACATGCACTGTTGTTTACATGTATAACCGTGGTTACAGGCCCTGTTGTTTACATGTAAAACCGTGGTTACAGGCCCTGTTGTTTACATGTATAACCGTGGTTACAGTCCCTGTTGTTTACATGTAAAACCGTGGTTACAGGCCCTGTTGTTTACATGTATAACCGTGGTTACATGCCCTGTTGTTTACATGTATAACCGTGGTTACAGGCCCTGTTGTTTACATGTATAACCGTGGCTACAGGCCCTGTTGTTTACATGTATCACCGTGGCTACATGCCCTGTTGTTTACATGTATAACCGTGGTTACATGCCCTGTTGTTTACATGTATAACCATGGTTACAGGCCCTGTTGTTTACATGTATAACCGTGGTTACATGCCCTGTTGTTTACATGTATAACGTGGTACATGCCCTGTTGTTTACATGTATAACCGTGGCTACATGCCCTGTTGTTTACATGTATAACCGTGGTTACAGGCCCTGTTGTTTACATGTATCACCGTGGTTACAGGCCCTGTTGTTTACATGTATAACCGTGGCTACAGGCCCTGTTGTTTACATGTATCACCGTGGCTACATGCCCTGTTTACATGTATCACCGTGGTTACAGGCCCTGTTGTTTACATGTATAACCTTGGCTACAGGCCCTGTTGTTTACATGTATCACCGTGGTTACAGGCCCTGTTGTTTACATGTATCACTGTGGCTACAGGCCCTGTTGTTTACATGTATTACCATGGCTACAGGCCCTGTTGTTTACATGTATAACCGTGGTTACAGGCCCTGTTGTTTACATGTATCACCATGGCTACAGGCCCTGTTGTTTACATGTATCACCGTGGTTACAGGCCCTGTTGTTTACATGTATCACCGTGGCTACATGCCCTGTTGTTTACATGTATAACCGTGGTTACAGGCCCTGTTGTTTACATGTATAACCGTGGTAACATGCCCTGTTGTTTACATGTATAACCGTGGTTACAGGCCCTGTTGTTTACATGTATAACCGTGGTTACATGACCTGTTGTTTACATGTATAACCGTGGTTATATGCCCTGTTGTTTACATGTATAACCGTGGTTACAGGCCCTGTTGTTTTCATGTATCACCGTGGCTACAGGCCCTGTTGTTTACATGTATCACCGTGGTTACAGGCCCTGTTGTTTACATGTATCACCGTGGCTACATGCCCTGTTGTTTGCATGTATAACCGTGGCTACAGGCACTGTTGTTTACATGTATAACTGTGGCTACATGCCCTGTTGTTTACACGTATCACCGTGGTTACAGGCCCTGTTGTTTACATGTATCACCGTGGTTACAGGCCCTGTTGTTTACATGTATAACCGTGGCTACAGGCCCTGTTGTTTACATGTATCACCATGGCTACAGGCCCTGTTGTTTACATGTATAACTGTGGCTACAGGTCCTGTTGTTTACATGTATCACCGGGTTACAGGCCCTGTTGTTTACATGTATAACCGTGGCTACAGGCCCTGTTGTTTACATGTATCACCGTGGCTACAGGCCCTGTTGTTTACATGTATCACCGTGGCTACATGCCCTGTTGTTTACATGTATAACCGTGGTTACAGGCCCTGTTGTTTACATGTATAACCGTGGCTACAGGCCCTGTGTTTACATGTATCACCGTGGCTAGGCCCTGTTGTTTACATGTATCACCGTGGCTACATGCCCTGTTGTTTACATGTATCACCGTGGTTACAGGCCCTGTTGTTTACATGTATAACCTTGGTACAGGCCCTGTTGTTTACATGTATCACCGTGGTTACAGGCCCTGTTGTTTACATGTATCACCGTGGCTACAGGCCCTGTTGTTTACATGTATCACCGTGGCTACATGCCCTGTTGTTTACATGTATAACCGTGGTTACAGGCCCTGTTGTTTACATGTATAACCGTGGTTACATGCCCTGTTGTTTACATGTATAACCGTGGTTACAGGCCCTGTTGTTTACATGTATAACCGTGGTTACAGGCCCTGTTGTTTACATGTATAACCGTGGCTACAGGCCCTGTTGTTTACATGTATCACCGTGGCTACATGCCCTGTTGTTTACATGTATAACCGTGGTTACATGCCCTGTTGTTTACATGTATAACCGTGGTTACAGGCCCTGTTGTTTACATGTATCACCGTGGCTACAGGCCCTGTTGTTTACATGTATCACCGTGGTTACATGCCCTGTTGTTTACATGTATAACTGTGGCTACATGCCCTGTTGTTTACATGTATAACCGTGGTTACATGCCCTGTTGTTTACATGTATAACCGTGGTTACAGGCCCTGTTGTTTACATGTATCACCGTGGTTACAGGCCCTGTTGTTTACATGTATAACCGTGGTTACAGGCCCTGTTGTTTACATGTATAACCGTGGTTACATGCCCTGTTGTTTACATGTATAACCGTGGTTACAGGCCCTGTTGTTTACATGTATAACCGTGGTTACATGCCCTGTTGTTTACATGTATAACCGTGGTTACAGGCCCTGTTGTTTACATGTATAACCGTGGTTACAGGCCCTGTTGTTTACATGTATAACCGTGGTTACAGGCCCTGTTGTTTACATGTATAACCGTGGTTACATGCCCTGTTGTTTACATGTATAACCGTGGTTACATGCCCTGTTGTTTACATGTATAACCGTGGTTACAGGCCCTGTTGTTTACATGTATAACCGTGGTTACAGGCCCTGTTGTTTACATGTATAACCGTGGCTACATGCCCTGTTGTTTACATGTATAACCGTGGTTACAGGCCCTGTTGTTTACATGTATAACCGTGGTTACAGGCCCTGTTGTTTACATGTATCACCGTGGTTACAGGCTGTTGTTTACATGTATAACCGTGGTTACAGGCCCTGTTGTTTACATGTATCACCGTGGCTACAGGCCCTGTTGTTTACATGTATCACCGTGGCTACATGCCCTGTTGTTTACATGTATAACCGTGGTTACAGGCCCTGTTGTTTACATGTATAACCGTGGCTACAGGCCCTGTTGTTTACATGTATCACCGTGGCTACAGGCCCTGTTGTTTACATGTATCACCGTGGCTACATGCCCTGTTGTTTACATGTATAACCGTGGTTACAGGCCCTGTTGTTTACATGTATAACCGTGGCTACAGGCCCTGTTGTTTACATGTATCACCGTGGTTACAGGCCCTGTTGTTTACATGTATCACCGTGGCTACAGCCCTGTTTACATGTATCACCGTGGCTACAGGCCCTGTTGTTTACATGTATAACCGTGGTTACAGGCCCTGTTGTTTACATGTATAACCGTGGTTACATGCCCTGTTGTTTACATGTATAACCGTGGTTACAGGCCCTGTTGTTTACATGTATAACCGTGGTTACATGCCCTGTTGTTTACATGTATAACCGTGGCTACATGCCCTGTTGTTTACATGTATAACCGTGGTTACATGCCCTGTTGTTTACATGTATAACCGTGGTTACAGGCCCTGTTGTTTACATGTATCACCGTGGTTACAGGCCCTGTTGTTTACATGTATAACCGTGGCTACATGCCCTGTTGTTTACATGTATCACCGTGGCTACAGGCCCTGTTGTTTACATGTATAACCGTGGTTACAGGCCCTGTTGTTTACACGTATCACCGTGGTTACAGGCCCTGTTGTTTACATGTATCACCGTGGTTACAGGCCCTGTTGTTTACATGTATAACCGTGGCTACAGGCCCTGTTGTTTACACGTATCACCATGGCTACAGGCCCTGTTGTTTACATGTATAGCTGTGGCTACAGGTCCTGTTTACATGTATCACCGTGGTTACAGGCCCTGTTGTTTACATGTATAACCGTGGCTACATGCCCTGTTGTTTACATGTATAACCGTGGTTACAGGCCCTGTTGTTTACATGTATAACCGTGGTTACATGCCCTGTTGTTTACATGTATAACCGTGGTTACAGGCCCTGTTGTTTACATGTATAACCGTGGTTACAGGCCCTGTTGTTTACATGTATAACCGTGGTTACAGGCCCTGTTGTTTACATGTATAACCGTGGTTACATGCCCTGTTGTTTACATGTATAACCGTGGTTACATGCCCTGTTGTTTACATGTATAACCGTGGTTACAGGCCCTGTTGTTTACATGTATAACCGTGGTTACAGGCCCTGTTGTTTACATGTATAACCGTGGCTACATGCCCTGTTGTTTACATGTATAACCGTGGTTACATGCCCTGTTGTTTACATGTATAACCGTGGTTACAGGCCCTGTTGTTTACATGTATCACCGTGGTTACAGGCCCTGTTGTTTACATGTATAACCGTGGTTACAGCCCTGTTGTTTACATGTATAACCGTGGCTACAGGCCCTGTTGTTTACATGTATAACCGTGGTTACATGCCCTGTTGTTTACATGTATAACCGTGGTTACAGCCCTGTTGTTTACATGTATAACCGTGGTTACAGGCCCTGTTGTTTACATGTATAACCGTGGTTACAGTCCCTGTTGTTTACATGTATAACCGTGGTTACATGCCTGTTGTTTACTGTATAACCGTGGTACAGCCCTGTTGTTTACAAACACACCTGTTGTTTAATGTATAACCGTGGTTACAGGCCCTGTTGTTTACATGTATCACCGTGGTTACAGGCCCTGTTGTTTACATGTATAACCGTGGCTACAGGCCCTGTTGTTTACATGTATCACCGTGGCTACATGCCCTGTTGTTTACATGTATCACCGTGGTTACAGGCCCTGTTGTTTACATGTATAACCGTGGCTACAGGCCCTGTTGTTTACATGTATCACCGTGGTTACAGGCCCTGTTGTTTACATGTATCACCGTGGCTACAGGCCCTGTTGTTTACATGTATTACCGTGGCTACAGGCCCTGTTGTTTACATGTATAACCGTGGTTACAGGCCCTGTTGTTTACATGTATCACCGTGGCTACAGGCCCTGTTGTTTACATGTATCACCGTGGTTACAGGCCCTGTTGTTTACATGTATCACCGTGGCTACATGCCCTGTTGTTTACATGTATAACCGTGGTTACAGGCCCTGTTGTTTACATGTATAACCGTGGTAACATGCCCTGTTGTTTACATGTATAACCGTGGTTACAGGCCCTGTTGTTTACATGTATAACCGTGGTTACATGACCTGTTGTTTACATGTATAACCGTGGTTATATGCCCTGTTGTTTACATGTATAACCGTGGTTACAGGCCCTGTTGTTTACATGTATCACCGTGGCTACAGGCCCTGTTGTTTACATGTATCACCGTGGTTACAGGCCCTGTTGTTTACATGTATCACCGTGGCTACATGCCCTGTTGTTTACATGTATAACCGTGGTTACAGGCCCTGTTGTTTACATGTAAAACCGTGGTTACAGGCCCTGTTGTTTACATGTATAACCGTGGTTACAGTCCCTGTTGTTTACATGTATAACCGTGGTTACATGCCCTGTTGTTTACATGTATAACCGTGGTTACAGGCCCTGTTGTTTACATGTATAACTGTGGCTACAGGCCCTGTTGTTTACATGTATCACCGTGGTTACAGGCCCTGTTGTTTACATGTAAAACCGTGGTTACAGGCCCTGTTGTTTACATGTATAACCGTGGTTACAGGCCCTTAAGTTTACATGTATAACCGTGGTTACATGTCCTGTTGTTTACATGTATAACCGTGGTTACAGGCCCTGTTGTTTACATGTATCACCGTGGCTACAGGCCCTGTTGTTTACATGTATCACCGTGGTTACAGGCCCTGTTGTTTACATGTATCACCGTGGCTACAGCCTGTTGTTACATGTATAACCGTGGTTAAGCCCTGTTGTTTACATGTAAACACACCACAAACCACACCCTGTTGTTTACATGTAAAACCGTGGTTACAGGCCCTGTTGTTTACATGTATAACCGTGGTTACATGCCCTGTTGTTTACATGTATAACCGTGGTTACAGGCCCTGTTGTTTACATGTATAACCGTGGCTACAGGCCCTGTTGTTTACATGTATAACCGTGGTTACATGCCCTGTTGTTTACATGTATAACCGTGGTTACAGGCCCTGTTGTTTACATGTATAACCGTGGTTACATGCCCTGTTGTTTACATGTATAACCGTGGTTACATGCCCTGTTGTTTACATGTATAACCGTGGTTACAGGCCCTGTTGTTTACATGTATCACCGTGGCTACAGGCCCTGTTGTTTACATGTATCACCGTGGTTACAGGCCCTGTTGTTTACATGTATCACCGTGGCTACAGGCCCTGTTGGTTGTTTACATGTATAACCGTGGTACTGCCTGTTGTTTACACGTATCACCGTGGTACAGGCCCTGTTGTTTACATGTATCACCGTGGTTACAGGCCCTGTTGTTTACATGTATAACCGTGGCTACAGGCCCTGTTGTTTACACGTATCACCATGGCTACAGGCCCTGTTGTTTACATGTATAACTGTGGCTACAGGTCCTGTTGTTTACATGTATCACCGTGGTTACAGGCCCTGTTGTTTACATGTATAACCGTGGCTACAGGCCCTGTTGTTTACATGTATCACCGTGGCTACAGGCCCTGTTGTTTACATGTATCACCGTGGCTACATGCCCTGTTGTTTACATGTATAACCGTGGTTACAGGCCCTGTTGTTTACATGTATAACCGTGGCTACAGGCCCTGTTGTTTACATGTATCACCGTGGCTACAGGCCCTGTTGTTTACATGTATCACCGTGGCTACATGCCCTGTTGTTTACATGTATCACCGTGGTTACAGGCCCTGTTGTTTACATGTATAACCTTGGCTACAGGCCCTGTTGTTTACATGTATCACCGTGGTTACAGGCCCTGTTGTTTACATGTATCACCGTGGCTACAGGCCCTGTTGTTTACATGTATCACCGTGGCTACATGCCCTGTTGTTTACATGTATAACCGTGGTTACAGGCCCTGTTGTTTACATGTATAACCGTGGTTACATGCCCTGTTGTTTACATGTATAACCGTGGTTACATGCCCTGTTGTTTACATGTATAACCGTGGTTACAGGCCCTGTTGTTTACATGTATAACCGTGGCTACAGGCCCTGTTGTTTACATGTATCACCGTGGCTACATGCCCTGTTGTTTACATGTATAACCGTGGTTACATGCCCTGTTGTTTACATGTATAACCGTGGTTACAGGCCCTGTTGTTTACATGTATCACCGTGGCTACAGGCCCTGTTGTTTACATGTATCACCGTGGTTACATGCCCTGTTGTTTACATGTATAACTGTGGCTACATGCCCTGTTGTTTACATGTATAACCGTGGTTACATGCCCTGTTGTTTACATGTA
>CM026395.1:33066105-33128006 GCA_014843695.1 Archivesica marissinica | reverse complement strand
TAGCCATTAGCGATATATGTAGTTAATGCTGATTACAGTAGCTATTAGAGAATCATGTAGCCATTAGCGATATATGTAGTTAATGCTGATTACAGTAGCTATTAGAGAATCATGTAGCCATTAGCGATATATGTAGTTAATGCTGATTACAGTAGCTATTAGAGAATCATGTAGCCATTAGCGATATATGTAGTTAATGCTGATTACAGTAGCTATTAGAGAATCATGTAGCCATTAGCGATATATGTAGTTAATGCTGATTACAGTAGCTATTAGAGAATCATGTAGCCATTAGCGATATATGTAGTTAATGCTGATTACAGTAGCTATTAGAGAATCATGTAGCCATTAGCGATATATGTAGTTAATGCTGATTACAGTAGCTATTAGAGAATCATGTAGCCATTAGCGATATATGTAGTTAATGCTGATTACAGTAGCTATTAGAGAATCATGTAGCCATTAGCGATATATGTAGTTAATGATGATTACTGTAGCTATTAGAGAATCATGTAGCCATTAGCGATATATGTAGTTAATGGTGATTACTGTAGCTATTAGAGACTCGTGTACAGAGATAAGGACGCTGATTACAAAGTCTCTATGTGGTTCATCGCATCGTCTGCATAACACATTTGCGTAACGAGTGAGCATGCCACACGTTCTATAGAGTGAGCATATTACACGTTCTATAGAGTGAGCATACTACACGTTCTATAGAGTGAGCATATTACACGTTCTATAGAGTGAGCATACTACACGTTCTATAGAGTGAGCATACTACACGTTCTATAGAGTGAGCATGCCACACGTTCTATAGAGTGAGCATACTACACGTTCTATAGAGTGAGCATACTACACGTTCTATAGAGTGAGCATATTACACGTTCTATAGAGTGAGCATACTACACGTTCTATAGAGTGAGCATATTACACGTTCTATAGAGTGAGCATACTACACGTTCTATAGAGTGTGCATACTACACGTTCTATAGAGTGAGCATACTACACGTTCTATAGAGTGAGCATACTACATGTTCTATAGAGTGAGCATACTACACGTTCTATAGAGTGAGCATACCATACGTTCTATATAGTGAGCATACTACACGTTCTATAGAGTGAGCATACTACACGTTCTATAGAGTGAGCATGCTACACGTTCTATAGAGTGAGCATACTATACGTTCTATAGAGTGAGCATACTACACGTTGTATAGAGTGAACATACTAAACGTTCTATAGAGTGAGCATACTACACGTTGTATAGAGTGAGCATACTACACGTTCTTTAGAGTGAGCATACTACACGTTCTATAGAGTGAACATACTACACGTTCTATAGAGTGAGCATACTACACGTTCTATAGAGTGAGCATGCTACACGTTCTATAGAGTGAGCATACTACACGTTCTATAGAGTGAACATGCTACACGTTCATAGAGTGAGCATACTACACGTTCTATAGAGTGAGCATACTACACGTTCTATAGAGTGAGCATACTACACGTTCTATAGAGTGAGCATACTACACGTTCTATAGAGTGAGCATACTACACGTTCTATAGAGTGAGCATACTACACGTTCTATAGAGTGAGCATACTACACGTTCTATAGAGTGAGCATACTACACGTTCTATAGAGTGAGCATACTACACGTTCTATGGAGTGAGCATACTACACGTTCTATAGAGTGAGCATACTACACGTTCTATAGAGTGAGCATACTACACGTTCTATAGAGTGAGCATACCACATGTTCTATAGAGTTAGCATACTACACGTTCTATAGAGTGAGCATACTACACGTTCTATAGAGTGAGCATACTACACGTTCTATAGAGTGAGCATACCACACGTTCTATAGAGTGAGCATACTACACGTTCTATATAGTGAGCATACTACACGTTCTATGGAGTGAACATACTACACGTTCTATAGAGTGAGCATACTACACGTTCTATGGAGTGAACATACTACACGTTCTATAGAGTGAACATACTACACGTTCTATAGAGTGAGCATACTACACGTTCTATAGAGTTAGCATATTACACGTTCTATAGAGTGAGCATACTACATGTTCTATAGAGTGAGCTTACTACACGTTCTATAGAGTTAGCATATTACACGTTCTATAGAGTGAGCATACTACACGTTCTATATAGTGAACATACTACACGTTCTATAGAGTGAGCATACTACACGTTCTATAGAGTGAGCATACTACACGTTCTATAGAGTGAGTGAGCATACTACACGTTCTATAGAGTGAGCATACTACACGTTCTATAGAGTGAGCATACTACACGTTCTATAGAGTGAGCATACTACACGTTCTATAGAGTGAGCATACTACACGTTCTATAGAGTGAGCATACTACACGTTCTATAGAGTGAGCATACCATACGTTCTATATAGTGAGCATACTACACGTTCTATAGAGTGAGCATACTACACGTTCTATAGAGTGAGCATGCTACACGTTCTATAGAGTGAGCATACTATACGTTCTATAGAGTGAGCATACTACACGTTGTATAGAGTGAACATACTAAACGTTCTATAGAGTGAGCATACTACACGTTGTATAGAGTGAGCATACTACACGTTCTTTAGAGTGAGCATACTACACGTTCTATAGAGTGAACATACTACACGTTCTATAGAGTGAGCATACTACACGTTCTATAGAGTGAGCATGCTACATGTTCTATAGAGTGAGCATACTACACGTTCTATAGAGTGAACATGCTACACGTTCTATAGAGTGAGCATACTACACGTTCTATAGAGTGAGCATACTACACGTTCTATAGAGTGAACATACTACACGTTCTATAGAGTGAGCATACTACACGTTCTATAGAGTGAGCATACTACACGTTCTATGGAGTGAGCATACTACACGTTCTATAGAGTGAGCATACTACACGTTCTATAGAGTGAGCATACTACACGTTCTATAGAGTGAGCATACCACATGTTCTATAGAGTTAGCATACTACACGTTCTATAGAGTGAGCATACTACACGTTCTATAGAGTGAGCATACTACACGTTCTATAGAGTGAGCATACTACACGTTCTATATAGTGAGCATACTACACGTTCTATGGAGTGAACATACTACACGTTCTATAGAGTGAGCATACTACACGTTCTATAGAGTGAGCATACTACACGTTCTATAGAGTGAACATACTACACGTTCTATAGAGTGAGCATACTACACGTTCTATAGAGTTAGCATATTACACGTTCTATAGAGTGAGCATACCACATGTTCTATAGAGTGAGCATACTACACGTTCTATAGAGTTAGCATATTACACGTTCTATAGAGTGAGCATACTACACGTTCTATATAGTGAACATACTACACGTTCTATAGAGTGAGCATACTACACGTTCTATAGAGTGAGCATACTACACGTTCTATAGAGTGAGCATACTACACGTTCTATAGAGTGAGTGAGCATACTACACGTTCTATAGAGTGAGCATACTACACGTTCTATAGAGTGAGCATACTACACGTTCTATAGAGTGAGCATACTACACGTTCTATAGAGTGAGCATACTACACGTTCTATAGAGTGAGCATACTACACGTTCTATAGAGTGAGCATACTACACGTTCTATAGAGTGAGCATACTACACGTTCTATAGAGTGAGCATACTACACGTTCTATAGAGTGAGCATACTACACGTTCTATAGAGTGAGCATACTACACGTTCTATAGAGTGAACATACTAAACGTTCTATAGAGTGAGCATACTACACGTTCTATAGAGTGAGCATACTACACGTTCTTAGAGTGAGCATACTACACGTTCTATAGAGTCATACTACACGTTCTATAGAGTGAGCATACTACACGTTCTATAGAGTGAGCATGCTACACGTTCTATAGAGTGAGCATACTACACGTTCTATAGAGTGAACATGCTACACGTTCTATAGAGTGAGCATACTACACGTTCTATAGAGTGAGCATACTACACGTTCTATAGAGTGAGCATACTACACGTTCTATAGAGTGAGCATACTACACGTTCTATAGAGTGAGCATACTACACGTTCTATAGAGTGAGCATACTACACGTTCTATAGAGTGAGCACTGAGCATACTACACGTTCTATAGAGTGAGCATACTACACGTTCTATGAGTGAGCATACTACACGTTCTATAGAGTGAGCATACTACACGTTCTATAGAGTGAGCATACTACACGTTCTATAGAGTGAGCATACTACACGTTCTATAGAGTGAGCATACTACACGTTCTATAGAGTGAGCATACTACACGTTCTATAGAGTGAGCATACTACACGTTCTATAGAGTGAGCATACTACACGTTCTATAGAGTGAGCATACTACACGTTCTATAGAGTGAGCATACTACACGTTCTATGGAGTGAATACTACACGTTCTATAGAGTGAGCATACTACACGTTCTATAGAGTGAGCATACTACACGTTCTATAAGCATACTACACGTTCTATAGAGTGAGCATACTACACGTTCTATAGAGTGAGCATACTACACGTTCTATAGAGTGAGCATACTACACGTTCTATAGAGTGAGCATACTACACGTTCTATAGAGTTAGCATATTACACGTTCTATAGAGTGAGCATACTACACGTTCTATATAGTGAACATACTACACGTTCTATAGAGTGAGCATACTACACGTTCTATAGAGTGAGCATACTACACGTTCTATAGAGTAGTGAGCATACTACACGTTCTATAGAGTGAGCATACTACACGTTCTATAGAGTGAGCATACTACACGTTCTATAGAGTGAGCATACACACGTTCTATAGAGTGAGCATACTACACGTTCTATAGAGTGAGCATTACACGTTCTATAGAGTGAGCATACTACACGTTCTATAGAGTGAGCATACTACACGTTCTATGGAGTGAACATACTACACGTTTTATAGAGTGAGCATACTACACGTTCTATAGAGTGAGCATACTACACGTTTATATAGAGTGAGCATACTACACGTTCTATAGAGTGAGCATACACGTTCTATAGAGTGAGCATACTACACGTTCTATAGAGTGAGCATACTACACGTTCTATAGAGTGAGCATACGTTCTATAGAGTGAGCATACTACACGTTCTATAGAGTGAGCATACTACACGTTCTATAGAGTGAGCATACTACACGTTCTATAGAGTGAGCATACTACACGTTCTATAGAGTGAGCATACTACACGTTGTATAGAGTGAGCATACTACACGTTCTATAGAGTGAGCATACTACACGTTCTATAGAGTGAGCATACTACACGTTGTATAGAGTGAGCATACTACACGTTCTATAGAGTGAGCATACTACACGTTCTATAGAGTGAGCATACTACACGTTCTATAGAGTGAGCATACTACACGTTCTATATAGTGAACATACTACACGTTCTATAGAGTGAGCATACTACACGTTCTATAGAGTGAGCATACTACACGGTCTATAGAGTGAGCATACTACATGTTCTATAGAGTGAGCATACTACACGTTCTATAGAGTGAGCATACTACACGTTCTATAGAGTGACCATACTACACGTTCTATAGAGTGAGCATACTACACGTTCTATAGAGTGAGCATGCTACACGTTCTATAGAGTGAGCATACTACACGTTCTATGGAGTGAACATACTACACGTTCTATAGAGTGAACATGCTACATGTTCAATAGAGTGAGCATACTACACGTTCTATAGAGTGAGCATACTACACGTTCTATAGAGTGAACATACTACACGTTCTATAGAGTGAACATGCTACATGTTCAATAGAGTGAGCATACTACACTTTCTATAGAGTGAGCATACTACACGTTCTATATAGTGAGCATACTACACGTTCTATAGAGTGAGCATACTACACGTTCTATAGAGTGAGCATACTACACGTTCTATAGAGTGAGCATACTACACGTTCTATAGAGTGAGCATACTACACGTTCTATAGAGTGAGCATACGTTCTATAGAGTGAGCATATTACACGTTCTATAGAGTGAGCATACTACACGTTCTATAGAGTGAGCATACTACACGTTCTATAGAGTGAGCATACTACACGTTGTATAGAGTGAGCATACTACACGTTGTATAGAGTGAGCATGCTACACGTTCTATAGAGTGAACATGCTACACGTTCTATAGAGTGAGCATACTACACGTTGTATAGAGTGAGCATACTACACGTTCTATAGAGTGAGCATACTACACGTTCTATAGAGTGAGCATACTACACGTTCTATAGAGTGAGCATACTACACGTTCTATAGAGTGAGCATACTACACGTTCTATAGAGTGAGCATACTACACGTTCTATGGAGTGAGCATACTACACGTTCTATAGAGTGAGCATACTACACGTTCTATAGAGTGAGCATACTACACGTTGTATAGAGTGAGCATACTACACGTTCTATAGAGTGAGCATACTACACGTTGTATAGAGTGAGCATACTACACGTTCTATAGAGTGAGCATACTACACGGTCTATAGAGTGAGCATACTACACGTTCTATAGAGTGAGCATACTACACGTTCCATAGAGTGAGCATACTACACGTTCTATAGAGTGAGCATACTACACGTTCTATAGAGTGAGCATGCTACACGTTCTATAGAGTGAGCATACTACACGTTCTATAGAGTGAGCATACTACACGTTCTATAGAGTGAGCATACTACACGTTCTATAGAGTGAGCATACTACACGTTCTATAGAGTGAGCATACTACACGTTCTATGGAGTGAGCATACTACACGTTCTATAGAGTGAGCATGCTACACGTTCTATAGAGTGAACATACTACACGTTCTATGGAGTGAGCATACTACACGTTCTATAGAGTGAGCATACTACACGTTCTATAGAGTGAGCATACTACACGTTCTATATAGTGAGCATACTACACGTTCTATAGAGTGAGCATACTACACGTTCTATAGAGTGAGCATACTACACGTTCTATGGAGTGAGCATACTACACGTTCTATAGAGTGAGCATGCTACACGTTCTATAGAGTGAACATACTACACGTTGTATAGAGTGAGCATACTACACGTTCTATAGAGTGAGCATACTACACGTTCTATAGAGTGAACATATTACACGTTCTATAGAGTGAGCATACTACACGTTCTATGGAGTGAACATACGTTCTATAGAGTGAGCATACTACACGTTCTATGGAGTGAGCATACTACACGTTCTATGGAGTGAACATACGTTCTATAGAGTGAGCATACTACCCGTTCTATAGAGTGAGCATACTACACGTTCTATAGAGTGAGCATACTACACGTTCTATAGAGTGAACATACTACACGTTCTATAGAGTGAGAGCATACTACACGTTCTATATAGTGAGCATACTACACGTTCTATATAGTGAACATACTACACGTTCTATAGAGTGAGCATGCTACACGTTCTATAGAGTGAGCATACTACACGTTCTATAGAGTGAGCATGCTACACGTTCTATAGAGTGAGCATACTACACGTTCTATAGAGTGAGCATACTACATGTTCTATGGAGTGAACATACGTTCTATAGAGTGAGCATACTACACGTTCTATGGAGTGAGCATACTACACGTTCTATGGAGTGAACATACGTTCTATAGAGTGAGCATACTACACGTTCTATAGAGTGAGCATACTACACGTTCTATAGAGTGAACATACTACACGTTCTATAGAGTGAGAGCATACTACACGTTCTATATAGTGATCATAATACACGTTCTATATAGTGAACATACTACACGTTCTATAGAGTGAGCATGCTACACGTTCTATAGAGTGAGCATACTACACGTTCTATAGAGTGAGCATGCTACACGTTCTATAGAGTGAGCATACTACACGTTCTATAGAGTGAGCATACTACACGTTCTATGGAGTGAGCATACTACACGTTCTATGGAGTGAGCATACTACACGTTCTATGGAGTGAGCATACTACACGTTCTATGGAGTGAGCATACTACACGTTCTATGGAGTGAGCATACTACACGTTGTATAGAGTGAGCATACTACACATTCTATAGAGTGAGCATATTACACGTTCTATAGAGTGAGCATACTACACGTTCTATGGAGTGAGCATACTACACGTTCTATAGAGTGAGCATATTACACGTTCTATAGAGTGAGCATATTACACGTTCTATAGAGTGAGCATACTACACGTTGTATAGAGTGAGCATACTACACGTTCTATAAGCATACTACACGTTCTATAGAGTGAGCATACTACACGTTCTATAGAGTGAGCATACTACACGTTCTATAGAGTGAGCATACTACACGTTCTATGGAGTGAGCATGCTACACGTTATATAGAGTGAGCATACTACACGTTCTATAGAGTGAGCATGCTACACGTTCTATAGAGTGAGCATACTACACGTTCTATAGAGTGAGCATATTACACGTTCTATAGAGTGAACATACTACACGTTCTATAGAGTGAACATACTACACGTTCTATAGAGTGAGCATACTACACGTTCTATAGAGTGAGCATACTACACGTTCTATATAGTGAGCATACTACACGTTCTATAGAGTGAGCATACTACACGTTCTATGGAGTGAGCATGCTACACGTTCTATAGAGTGAGCATACTACACGTTCTATAGAGTGAGCATACTACACGTTCTATAGAGTGAGCATACTACACGTTCTATAGAGTGAGCATATTACACGTTCTATATAGTGAGCATATTACACGTTCTATAGAGTGAGCATATTACACGTTCTATAGAGTGAGCATACTACACGTTCTATAGAGTGAGCATACTACACGTTCTATAGAGTGAGCATACGGTCTATAGAGTGAGCATACTACACGTTCTATAGAGTGAGCAAACTGAGCATATTACACGTTCTATAGAGTGAGCATACTACACGTTGTATAGAGTGAGCATACTACACGTTCTATAGAGTGAGCATATTACACGTTCTATAGAGTGAGCATACTACACGTTCTATAGAGTGAACATACTACACGTTCTATAGAGTGAACATGCTACATGTTCAATAGAGTGAGCATACTACACGTTCTATAGAGTGAGCATACTACACGTTCTATAGAGTGAACATACTACACGTTCTATAGAGTGAACATGCTACATGTTCAATAGAGTGAGCATACTACACTTTCTATAGAGTGAGCATACTACACGTTCTATATAGTGAGCATACTACACGTTCTATAGAGTGAGCATACTACACGTTCTATAGAGTGAGCATACTACACGTTCTATAGAGTGAGCATACTACACGTTCTATAGAGTGAGCATACTACACGTTCTATAGAGTGAGCATACTACACGTTCTATAGAGTGAGCATACGTTCTATAGAGTGAGCATATTACACGTTCTATAGAGTGAGCATACTACACGTTCTATAGAGTGAGCATACTACACGTTCTATAGAGTGAGCATACTACACGTTGTATAGAGTGAGCATACTACACGTTGTATAGAGTGAGCATGCTACACGTTCTATAGAGTGAACATGCTACACGTTCTATAGAGTGAGCATACTACACGTTGTATAGAGTGAGCATACTACACGTTCTATAGAGTGAGCATACTACACGTTCTATAGAGTGAGCATACTACACGTTCTATAGAGTGAGCATACTACACGTTCTATAGAGTGAGCATACTACACGTTCTATAGAGTGAGCATACTACACGTTCTATGGAGTGAGCATACTACACGTTCTATAGAGTGAGCATACTACACGTTCTATAGAGTGAGCATACTACACGTTGTATAGAGTGAGCATACTACACGTTCTATAGAGTGAGCATACTACACGTTGTATAGAGTGAGCATACTACACGTTCTATAGAGTGAGCATACTACACGGTCTATAGAGTGAGCATACTACACGTTCTATAGAGTGAGCATACTACACGTTCCATAGAGTGAGCATACTACACGTTCTATAGAGTGAGCATACTACACGTTCTATAGAGTGAGCATGCTACACGTTCTATAGAGTGAGCATACTACACGTTCTATAGAGTGAGCATACTACACGTTCTATAGAGTGAGCATACTACACGTTCTATAGAGTGAGCATACTACACGTTCTATAGAGTGAGCATACTACACGTTCTATGGAGTGAGCATACTACACGTTCTATAGAGTGAGCATGCTACACGTTCTATAGAGTGAACATACTACACGTTCTATGGAGTGAGCATACTACACGTTCTATAGAGTGAGCATACTACACGTTCTATAGAGTGAGCATACTACACGTTCTATATAGTGAGCATACTACACGTTCTATAGAGTGAGCATACTACACGTTCTATAGAGTGAGCATACTACACGTTCTATGGAGTGAGCATACTACACGTTCTATAGAGTGAGCATGCTACACGTTCTATAGAGTGAACATACTACACGTTGTATAGAGTGAGCATACTACACGTTCTATAGAGTGAGCATACTACACGTTCTATAGAGTGAACATATTACACGTTCTATAGAGTGAGCATACTACACGTTCTATGGAGTGAACATACGTTCTATAGAGTGAGCATACTACACGTTCTATGGAGTGAGCATACTACACGTTCTATGGAGTGAACATACGTTCTATAGAGTGAGCATACTACCCGTTCTATAGAGTGAGCATACTACACGTTCTATAGAGTGAGCATACTACACGTTCTATAGAGTGAACATACTACACGTTCTATAGAGTGAGAGCATACTACACGTTCTATATAGTGAGCATACTACACGTTCTATATAGTGAACATACTACACGTTCTATAGAGTGAGCATGCTACACGTTCTATAGAGTGAGCATACTACACGTTCTATAGAGTGAGCATGCTACACGTTCTATAGAGTGAGCATACTACACGTTCTATAGAGTGAGCATACTACATGTTCTATGGAGTGAACATACGTTCTATAGAGTGAGCATACTACACGTTCTATGGAGTGAGCATACTACACGTTCTATGGAGTGAACATACGTTCTATAGAGTGAGCATACTACACGTTCTATAGAGTGAGCATACTACACGTTCTATAGAGTGAACATACTACACGTTCTATAGAGTGAGAGCATACTACACGTTCTATATAGTGATCATAATACACGTTCTATATAGTGAACATACTACACGTTCTATAGAGTGAGCATGCTACACGTTCTATAGAGTGAGCATACTACACGTTCTATAGAGTGAGCATGCTACACGTTCTATAGAGTGAGCATACTACACGTTCTATAGAGTGAGCATACTACACGTTCTATGGAGTGAGCATACTACACGTTCTATGGAGTGAGCATACTACACGTTCTATGGAGTGAGCATACTACACGTTCTATGGAGTGAGCATACTACACGTTCTATGGAGTGAGCATACTACACGTTGTATAGAGTGAGCATACTACACATTCTATAGAGTGAGCATATTACACGTTCTATAGAGTGAGCATACTACACGTTCTATAGAGTGAGCATACTACACGTTCTATAGAGTGAGTGAGCATACTACACGTTCTATAGAGTGAGTGAGCATACTACACGTTCAATAGAGTGAGTGAGCATACTACACGTTCTATAGAGTGAGTGAGCATACTACACGTTCTATAGAGTGAGCATACTACACGTTCTATATAGTGAGCATACTACACGTTCTATGGAGTGAGCATACTACACGTTCTATAGAGTGAGCATATTACACGTTCTATAGAGTGAGCATATTACACGTTCTATAGAGTGAGCATACTACACGTTGTATAGAGTGAGCATACTACACGTTCTATAAGCATACTACACGTTCTATAGAGTGAGCATACTACACGTTCTATAGAGTGAGCATACTACACGTTCTATAGAGTGAGCATACTACACGTTCTATGGAGTGAGCATGCTACACGTTATATAGAGTGAGCATACTACACGTTCTATAGAGTGAGCATGCTACACGTTCTATAGAGTGAGCATACTACACGTTCTATAGAGTGAGCATATTACACGTTCTATAGAGTGAACATACTACACGTTCTATAGAGTGAACATACTACACGTTCTATAGAGTGAGCATACTACACGTTCTATAGAGTGAGCATACTACACGTTCTATGGAGTGAGCATGCTACACGTTCTATAGAGTGAGCATACTACACGTTCTATAGAGTGAGCATACTACACGTTCTATAGAGTGAGCATACTACACGTTCTATAGAGTGAGCATATTACACGTTCTATATAGTGAGCATATTACACGTTCTATAGAGTGAGCATATTACACGTTCTATAGAGTGAGCATACTACACGTTCTATAGAGTGAGCATACTACACGTTCTATAGAGTGAGCATACGTTCTATAGAGTGAGCATACTACACGTTCTATAGAGTGAGCAAACTGAGCATATTACACGTTCTATAGAGTGAGCATACTACACGTTGTATAGAGTGAGCATACTACACGTTCTATAGAGTGAGCATATTACACGTTCTATAGAGTGAGCATACTACACGTTCTATAGAGTGAGCATACTACACGTTCTATGGAGTGAGCATGCTACACGTTCTATAGAGTGAGCATGCTACACGTTCTATAGAGTGAGCATACTACACGTTCTATATAGTGAGCATACTACACGTTCTATAGAGTGAGCATACTACACGTTCTATATAGTGAGCATACTACACGTTCTATAGAGTGAGCATACTACACGTTCTATAGAGTGAACATGCTACACGTTCTATAGAGTGAACATGCTACACGTTCTATAGAGTGAGCATACTACACGTTCTATAGAGTGAACATGCTACACGTTCTATAGAGTGAACATACTACACGTTCTATAGAGTGAACATGCTACACGTTCTATAGAGTGAACATGCTACACGTTCTATAGAGTGAACATGCTACACGTTCTATAGAGTGAACATACTACACGTTCTATAGAGTGAACATACTACACTTTCTATAGAGTGAACATACTACACGTTCTATAGAGTGAGCATACTACACGTTCTATAGAGTGAGCATACTACACGTTCTATAGAGTGAGCATACTACACGTTCTATAGAGTGAGCATACTACACGTTCTATAGAGTGAGCATACTACACGTTCTATAGAGTGAGCATACTACACGTTCTATAGAGTGAGCATACTACACGTTCTATAGAGTGAGCATACTACACGTTCTATAGAGTGAGCATACTACACGTTCTATAGAGTGAGCATACTACACGTTCTATAGAGTGAGCATACTACACGTTCTATAGAGTGAGCATACTACACGTTCTATAGAGTGAGCATACTACACGTTCTATAGAGTGAGCATACTACACGTTCTATAGAGTGAGCATACTACACGTTCTATAGAGTGAGCATACTACACGTTCTATAGAGTGAGCATACTACACGTTCTATATAGTGAGCATACTACACGTTCTATGGAGTGAGCATACTACACGTTCTATAGAGTGAGCATATTACACGTTCTATAGAGTGAGCATATACACGTTCTATAGAGTGAGCATACTACACGTGTATAGAGTGAGCATACTACACGTTCTATAAGCATACTACACGTTCTATAGAGTGAGCATACTACACGTTCTATAGAGTGAGCATACTACACGTTCTATAGAGTGAGCATACTACACGTTCTATGGAGTGAGCATGCTACACGTTATATAGAGTGAGCATACTACACGTTCTATAGAGTGAGCATACTACACGTTCTATGGAGTGAGCATGCTACACGTTCTATAGAGTGAGCATACTACACGTTCTATAGAGTGAGCATACTACACGTTCTATAGAGTGAGCATACTACACGTTCTATAGAGTGAGCATATTACACGTTCTATATAGTGAGCATATTACACGTTCTATAGAGTGAGCATATTACACGTTCTATAGAGTGAGCATACTACACGTTCTATAGAGTGAGCATACTACACGTTCTATAGAGTGAGCATACGTTCTATAGAGTGAGCATACTACACGTTCTATAGAGTGAGCAAACTGAGCATATTACACGTTCTATAGAGTGAGCATACTACACGTTGTATAGAGTGAGCATACTACACGTTCTATAGAGTGAGCATATTACACGTTCTATAGAGTGAGCATACTACACGTTCTATAGAGTGAGCATACTACACGTTCTATGGAGTGAGCATGCTACACGTTCTATAGAGTGAGCATGCTACACGTTCTATAGAGTGAGCATACTACACGTTCTATATAGTGAGCATCTACACGTTCTATAGAGTGAGCATACTACACGTTCTATAGAGTGAGCATACTACACGTTCTATAGAGTGAGCATACTACACGTTCTATAGAGTGAGCATACTACACGTTCTATAGAGTGAGCATACTACACGTTCTATAGAGTGAGCATACTACACGTTCTATAGAGTGAACATGCTACACGTTCTATAGAGTGAACATGCTACACGTTCTATAGAGTGAGCATACTACACGTTCTATAGAGTGAACATGCTACACGTTCTATAGAGTGAACATACTACACGTTCTATAGAGTGAACATGCTACACGTTCTATAGAGTGAACATACTACACGTTCTATAGAGTGAGCATACTACACGTTCTATAGAGTGACATACTACACGTTCTATAGAGTGAGCATATTACACGTTCTATATAGTGAGCATATTACACGTTCTATAGAGTGAGCATATTACACGTTCTATAGAGTGAGCATACTACACGTTCTATAGAGTGAGCATACTACACGTTCTATAGAGTGAGCATACGTTCTATAGAGTGAGCATACTACACGTTCTATAGAGTGAGCAAACTGAGCATATTACACGTTCTATAGAGTGAGCATACTACACGTTGTATAGAGTGAGCATACTACACGTTCTATAGAGTGAGCATATTACACGTTCTATAGAGTGAGCATACTACACGTTCTATAGAGTGAGCATACTACACGTTCTATGGAGTGAGCATGCTACACGTTCTATAGAGTGAGCATGCTACACGTTCTATAGAGTGAGCATACTACACGTTCTATATAGTGAGCATACTACACGTTCTATAGAGTGAGCATACTACACGTTCTATATAGTGAGCATACTACACGTTCTATAGAGTGAGCATACTACACGTTCTATAGAGTGAACATGCTACACGTTCTATAGAGTGAACATGCTACACGTTCTATAGAGTGAGCATACTACACGTTCTATAGAGTGAACATGCTACACGTTCTATAGAGTGAACATGCTACACGTTCTATAGAGTGAACATGCTACACGTTCTATAGAGTGAACATGCTACACGTTCTATAGAGTGAACATGCTACACGTTCTATAGAGTGAACATACTACACGTTCTATAGAGTGAACATACTACACTTTCTATAGAGTGAACATACTACACGTTCTATAGAGTGAGCATACTACACGTTCTATAGAGTGAGCATACTACACGTTGTATAGAGTGAGCATACTACACGTTCTATAGAGTGAGCATACTACACGTTCTATAGAGTGAGCATACTACACGTTCTATAGAGTGAGCATACTACACGTTCTATAGAGTGAGCATACTACACGTTCTATAGAGTGAGCATACTACACGTTCTATAGAGTGAGCATACTACACGTTCTATAGAGTGAGCATACTACACGTTCTATAGAGTGAGCATACTACACGTTCTATAGAGTGAGCATACTACACGTTCTATAGAGTGAGCATACTACACGTTCTATAGAGTGAGCATACTACACGTTCTATAGAGTGAGCATACTACACGTTCTATAGAGTGAGCATACTACACGTTCTATAGAGTGAGCATACTACACGTTCTATAGAGTGAGCATACTACACGTTCTATAGAGTGAGCATACTACACGTTCTATAGAGTGAGCATACTACACGTTCTATAGAGTGAGCATACTACACGTTCTATAGAGTGAGTATACTACACGTTCTATAGAGTGAGCATACTACACGTTCTATAGAGTGAGCATACTACACGTTCTATAGAGTGAGCATACTACACGTTCTATAGAGTGAGCATACTACACGTTCTATAGAGTGAGCATACTACACGTTCTATAGAGTGAGCATACTAGATACAGGTACAAGATACAACATTTATTTTGAGTCGGCATGATTAAACTACACGTTCTATAGAGTGAGCATGATGCTATACGTTCATTATTTTATTAACCACAGCAGGATGATGTGTGTGAATAATATTAGATCTATTTGTTTTATCATATACAGACGTACTTTAATTATACAAGTGACTGTCACATATAAATTGTCCGTTGATAGTGCTCTAGAACAGAACTGCCATTTTGGTCGGCAATTTTGAGCATTTTCTATAGATGAAAGAGAAACGTTTAAGATTAAACTTTATTTATTTTATAACGATTGCAAAGCAAGTTTTAACAACTTATATTAATCACTCTTGTTGGCGCGGATGAAAGCGTAAATGTGGTCATTCGTGTGGGAGGAAACCGGAGTACCCAATAACAGTGGGTAGGTCTGGGGTACGTCTGTAGATATATTATATAATATGAATATAAACGTCATGTGTTGAGATCACTCTTGTCGTATTTGTTATCAACTTACACTGTTTTGAACAACTAAAAAGTATGATGCATATAATACTAAGAGATGTAAACATTGCTATATAATTATATACATGTATATATATATATTGAGATTAATATTGTATTCATACAACGTAAATTAATGACTTTGCGGTTACCTGGATCCCCTTCTTCCGCTTTCATTCGAAAACTGTTCAGTTGGTATTCAATAGGATGTAGCTGGTGCCCGAACAACGGTAGTTGTGCTTAAACACGTGAAGTATCGGGTAATTTAGTTGTATGTAGGCCTTCAGACAACAATCTCTAATTGGTTGACCTAAATACAGATAATGCACGATCTAAGTAAATCAACAGTTCCAAAATTCAAACGACCTTGTAAGAGTTATAAATAGCATCAATTAAAGTTATTATTAATCCATAATTAGACACAAATCAAGGAAAATGTGGGTAATTCATAAATCACGAGACACTCCCGGAAGTTCTTTATTTACTAGTGGGAAAACACCCTACGACGTCACTGAAACGTCATATACACATTTCCTTATATGGAGAATGGCCGTCCTATTGAGCGTGAGAAAAATAAGCCGCATCGGCCAATTACAGCCCGTCGATGATAGATCAATATTTATAGTAACAAAATATCTACCGGTATAAATAATATAGTACACGTGCAGATCCGGGGTAAAGTGAAAATTCCGTCTCACATCCGTACCATTGGATACAGCTTTATAATATGTGGCCTCCGTTGTCCAGTGGTAGAGCGTCGGATTTGGAATCGATGCATGTATGTCATCGACGGACGGTCTCGGTCACGTATGTAGTGTCATTGAACAAGGCATCTTACACACATTGCTTATGTCTGTCTGTCTGTCTGTCTGTCTGTCTGCTTAATACGGGTTAACCGCTTAGGTCGACTAAGCCTGCCCAGGAAAACATGGCTAGGTCCCCGTCAACGATTTCAAGTACATACAATACTGAATGACTATTATAAAGTGTACTATATTACAACCTGTATATGTTGAAAGGGTTAAGGGGCACTAGGTCTTATACAGTTATACGTGTCATTATATATCCGTGACAGGGCAATACGTTATCCTCACCTCAAAATATAACGTTTGAGATCTTTTCGCATCTCTGACAGTGTTGTCCTCAACATTATATTATTATTACTTAGCAAATACGCTGACCTACGATACGCGATATTGATAGAAATTATCGGCCAACCCATTTTGCTATTTCTCTTTGTCTAGATTTGTATCATGTTGTATAACAGTATATATACAAATAGATTTGTATCATGTTGTATAACAGTATATATACAAATAGATTTGTATCATGTTGTATAACAGTATATATATACATATATATTTGTATCATGTTGTATAACGGTATATATACAAATAGATTTGTATCATGTTGTATAACGGTATATATATACAAATAGATTTGTGTCATGTTGTATAACAGTATATATATACAAATAGATTTGTATCATGTTGTATAACAGTATATATAGACAAATAGATTTGTGTCATGTTGTATAACAGTATATATATACAAATAGATTTGTGTCATGTTGTATAACAGTATATATATACAAATATATTTGTATCATGTTGTATAACGGTATATATATACAAATAGATTTGTATCATGTTGTATAACAGTATATATATACAAATAGATTTGTATCATGTTGTATAACAGTATATATATACAAATAGATTTGTATCATGTATAACAGTATATATATATATTTGTATCATGTTGTATAACAGTATATATATACAAATAGATTTGTATCATGTTGTATAACAGTATATATATACAAATAGATTTGTGTCATGTTGTATAACAGTATATATATACAAATATATTTGTGTCATGTTGTATAACAGTATATATATATACAAATAGATTTGTGTCATGTTGTATAACAGTATATATATACAAATAGATTTGTGTCATGTTGTATAACAGCATATATATATACATATATATTTGTATCATGTTGCATAACGGTATATATATACAAATAGATTTGTATCATGTTGTATAACAGTAGATATATATAGATTTGTATCATGTTCTATAACAGTATATATATACATATATATTTGTATCATGTTGTATAATGGTATATATACAAATAGATTTGTATCATGTTGTATAATAGTAGATATATATAGATTTGTATCATGTTGCATAAAGTAAACACATATATATTTGCATCATGTTGTATAATAGTAGATATATATAGATTTGTATCATGTTGCATAAAGTAAACACATATATATTTGCATCATGTTGTATAATAGTAGATATATATAGATTTGTTTCATGTTGTATAATAGTAGATATATATAGATTTGTATCATGTTGTATAATAGTAGATATATATAGATTTGTATCATGTTGTATAACAGTATATATATATATATAGATTTGTATCATGTTCTATAACAGTATATATACATATAGATTTGTATCATGTTGCATAAAGTAGACACATATAGATTTGTATCATGTTGCATAAAGTAGACACATATAGATTTGTATCATGTTGCATAAAGTAGACACATAGATTTGTATCATGTTGCATTAAGTAGACACATATAGATTTGTATCATGTTGCATAAAGTAGACACATATAGATTTGTATCATGTTGCATAAAGTAGACACATATAGATTTGAATCATGATGCATAAAGTAGATACATATAGATTTGAATCATGATGCATAAAGTAGATACATATAGATTTGAATCATGATGCATAAAGTAGATACATATAGATTTGAATCATGATGCATAAAGTAGATACATATAGATTTGTATCATGTTGCATAAAGTAGATACATATAGATTTGTATCATGTTGCATAAAGTAGATACATATAGATTTGTATCATGTTGCATAAAGTAGATACATATAGATTTGTATCATGTTGCATAAAGTAGATACATATAGATTTGTATCATGTTGCATAAAGTAGATACATATAGATTTGTATCATGTTGCATAAAGTAGATACATATAGATTTGTATCATGTTGCATAATGGTATATATATATTGGCTGTCCGATTAGCGCTCTCGCGTCTCACCAATGCAACCCGGATTCGATCCTTAAAACGGGAAGTATGTGAGATGGTACGGTGGTCGCCAGATCTGACAGGTGGCCTTTCTCCGGGTACTCCGGTTTCCTTCCACATGAATGACCATATATGCTTTCATCCGCGCCAACAAGGATGATTAATATAAGCTGTTAGAACTTGCTTCGCAATCGTTGTAAAATAAATAAATGTGTGTCATATTGCATAACAGTAGATATATATAAATTTGTGTCATGTTGCATAACAGTAGATATATATAGAGATTTGTGTCATGTTGTATAACAGTATATATAGATTTGTATGATGTTGTATAACAGTATATATATTTGTTGTGTTGTTGTTTGATTTGTATGATGTTGTATAACAGTATATATAGATTTGTATGATGTTGTATAACAGTATATATAGATTTGTATGATGTTGTATAACAGTATATATAGATTTGTATGATGTTGTATAACAGTATATATAGATTTGTATGATGTATAACAGTATATATAGATTTGTATAATGTTGTATAACAGTATATATAGATTTGTATGATGTTGTATAACAGTATATATAGATTTGTATAATGTTGTATAACAGTATATATAGATTTGTATGATGTTGTATAACAGTATATATAGATTTGTATGATGATGTATAACAGTATATATAGATTTGTATCATGTTGTATAACAGTATATATAGATTTGTATGATGTATAACAGTATATATAGATTTGTATGATGTTGTATAACAGTATATATAGATTTGTATCATGTTGTATAACAGTATATATAGATTTGTATAATGTTGTATAACAGTATATATAGATTTGTATCATGTTGTATAACAGTATATATAGATTTGTATGATGTTGTATAACAGTATATATATATTTGTATGATGTTGTATAACAGTATATATAGATTTGTATGATGTTGTATAACAGTATATATAGATTTGTATATGTTGTATAACAGTATATATAGATTTGTATAATGTTGTATAATAGTATATATAGATTTGTATCATGTTGTATAACAGTATTATACATATAGATTTGTATCATGTTGCATAAAGTAGACACATATAGATTTGTATCATGTTGCATAAAGTAGACACGTATAGATTTGTATCATGTTGCATAAAGTAGACACTAGATTTGTATCATGTTGCATAAAGTAGATACATATAGATTTGTATCATGTTGCATAAAGTAGATACATATAGATTTGTATCATGTTGCATAAAGTAGATACATATAGATTTGTATCATGTTGCATAAAGTAGATACATATAGATTTGTATCATGTTGCATAAAGTAGATACATATAGATTTGTATCATGTTGCATAAAGTAGATACATATAGATTTGTATCATGTTGCATAAAGTAGATACATATAGATTTGTATCATGTTGCATAAAGTAGATACATATAGATTTGTATCATGTTGCATAAAGTAGATACATATAGATTTGTATCATGTTGCATAAAGTAGATACATATAGATTTGTATCATGTTGCATAAAGTAGATACATATAGATTTGTATCATGTTGCATAAAGTAGATACATATAGATTTGTATCATGTTGCATAATGGTATATATATATTGGCTGTCCGATTAGCGCTCTCGCGTCTCACCAATGCAACCCGGATTCGATCCTTAAAACGGGAAGTATGTGAGATGGTACGGTGGTCGCCAGATCTGACAGGTGGCCTTTCTCCGGGTACTCCGGTTTCCTTCCACATGAATGACCATATATATGCTTTCATCCGCGCCAACAAGGATGATTAATATAAGCTGTTAGAACTTGCTTCGCAATCGTTGTAAAATAAATAAATGTGTGTCATATTGCATAACAGTAGATATATATAAATTTGTGTCATGTTGCATAACAGTAGATATATATAGAGATTTGTGTCATGTTGTATAACAGTATATATAGATTTGTATGATGTTGTATAACAGTATATATAGATTTGTATGATGTTGTATAACAGTATATATAGATTTGTATGATGTTGTATAACAGTATATATAGATTTGTATGATGTTGTATAACAGTATATATAGATTTGTATGATGTATAACAGTATATATAGATTTGTATAATGTTGTATAACAGTATATATAGATTTGTATGATGTTGTATAACAGTATATATAGATTTGTATAATGTTGTATAACAGTATATATAGATTTGTATGATGTTGTATAACAGTATATATAGATTTGTATGATGATGTATAACAGTATATATAGATTTGTATCATGTTGTATAACAGTATATATAGATTTGTATGATGTATAACAGTATATATAGATTTGTATGATGTTGTATAACAGTATATATAGATTTGTATCATGTTGTATAACAGTATATATAGATTTGTATAATGTTGTATAACAGTATATATAGATTTGTATCATGTTGTATAACAGTATATATATATTTGTATGATGTATAACAGTATATATAGATTTGTATGATGTTGTATAACAGTATATATAGATTTGTATGATGTTGTATAACAGTATATATATATTTGTATGATGTTGTATAACAGTATATATAGATTTGTATGATGTTGTATAACAGTATATATAGATTTGTATGATGTTGTATAACAGTATATATAGATTTGTATAATGTTGTATAACAGTATATATAGATTTGTATCATGTTGTATAACAGTATATATAGATTTGTATGATGTTGTATAACAGTATATATAGATTTGTATAATGTTGTATAACAGTATATATAGATTTGTATGATGTTGTATAACAGTATATATAGATTTGTATGATGTTGTATAACAGTATATATATATTTGTATGATGTTGTATAACAGTATATATAGATTTGTATGATGTTGTATAACAGTATATATAGATTTGTATGATGTTGTATAACAGTATATATAGATTTGTATAATGTTGTATAACAGTATATATAGATTTGTATCATGTTGTATAACAGTATATATAGATTTGTATCATGTTGTATAACAGTATATATAGATTTGTATGATGTTGTATAACAGTATATATAGATTTGTATGATGTATAACAGTATATATAGATTTGTATGATGTTGTATAACAGTATATATAGATTTGTATCATGTTGTATAACAGTATATATAGATTTGTATGATGTTGTATAACAGTATATATAGATTTGTATCATGTTGTATAACAGTATATATAGATTTGTATCATGTTGTATAACAGTATATATAGATTTGTATGATGTTGTATAACAGTATATATAGATTTGTATGATGTATAACAGTATATATAGATTTGTATGATGTTGTATAACAGTATATATAGATTTGTATCATGTTGTATAACAGTATATATAGATTTGTATGATGTTGTATAACAGTATATATAGATTTGTATGATGTATAACAGTATATATAGATTTGTATCATGTTGTATAACAGTATATATAGATTTGTATGATGTATAACAGTATATATAGATTTGTATCATGTTGTATAACAGTATATATAGATTTGTATCATGTTGTATAACAGTATATATAGATTTGTATGATGTATAACAGTATATATAGATTTGTATGATGTTGTATAACAGTATATATAGATTTGTATGATGTTGTATAACAGTATATATAGGTTTGTATGATGTTGTATAACAGTATATATAGATTTGTATGATATTGTATAACAGTATATATAGATTTGTATGATGTTGTATAACAGTATATATAGATTTGTATGATGTATAACAGTATATTTAGATTTGTATGATGTTGTATAACAGTACATATAGATTTGTATCATGTTGTATAACAGTATATATAGATTTGTATGATGTTGTATAACAGTATATATAGATTTGTATCATGTTGTATAACAGTATATATAGATTTGTATCATGTTGTATAACAGTATATATAGATTTGTATGATGTTGTATAACAGTATATATAGATTTGTATGATGTTGTATAACAGTATATATAGATTTGTATGATGTTGTATAACAGTATATATAGATTTGTATGATGTATAACAGTATATATAGATTTGTATAATGTTGTATAACAGTATATAAATTTGAATGTGACTGGTGAAAGCAGCTGTGTTCTTAAAGTCTAAATTTCAATAATGAAATTAAAATCTCCCCCTATTAGTGATGGAGGAAGACCCTGGGTTCCCCTACGAGCAGGGACTCCGGTAGAACAACCGACCTTGCACAGGTCAGCTTCCTCACACGAAATAATTCGACATTCCCCGAGGGATTCGAACAAGTGTGGGCCAAGTGATATGAAGTCAACGACTGTAAACACTCGGCCCCCTGACTAAATATATGTCATGTTTTATGTCGAAACACATCATTTTCATTGCATCAGGACCTCAGTGGTGTTGGTTTTGAATTCCGCTGCCAGTACTTCTCAATATAAGTCGTGATAGCGCAGAGGATGGGCGTTCGCTTCAGGTGTGAAAAGTCCAGTTAGAGCCCCACTGGAGCCGTTACGTTTGTGCCCTTAGGCAAGGCATTTAAATTCCACATTGCCTCTTCTCTCTCCTTCATGGCGATGGATTCCATCAGGAATGAGGTCTAGAGAGTGATTAATATAAGTTGAAAGAACTTGTTTCACAATCAAGCTAAAATAAATTTGTACAAACTAATGGATGTACAGTTTGACATGGTGATCTAGTGATAAATTATCAGAGCAACCAAATATTGACCTACATGTAACATGTGACCAAGTTTGAAATGATATCCAAGGTAAGAGCTGTTCCTGTGTTCACAAGAATGTCGATGTTCCTTAGTTGACCTAAAAATGTCTGAATATCGAGAGTAACCAAGGTAACATCAATATGTATCTTGTGACCAAGTTTAATCGGATTCTAAAGAGAGGTACATTTGCTACTCTGATTATGCTGCTGGGGCTTGAACCCGTGACCATCAATGATGATAGGTTACAGTGGTATACAAGTCAGCAACTTAAACGACTCGACCACGGAGGAGGACAGCTGGGTGATACTTTAGACCATTCTATATAAAAGTAAAAGTGTTTGTTTATTATAGTGTCACCCCTATTTAAAGGGCCAGCCATTTGTGACTTACGAGACATCTCTTTTTATGATCACTACTTCCTGAATCCTATGCTGGTATACCAGACGCCAGGCTTGTAGGCAATCGGTAACCAGTATTTAACAAGCTGGTGGCTCACCAACCGGCCATATCAGAACGATCCCCTGACGCGATTCGAACCTTCGACATCCCGCTCTGTAGGCGGACGCCTTAATCACTAGGCCACAGAGACGGTGATATGTGCAATGTCACAGTTTCCTAGTTCTTGTCTATAGGTCCATCGACTACGAAAATATAACAAACATAGTTTAAACATACATGTACATTTATTTCATATAACCAGTATCTAGCACCTGCTATATATATATATATAGTTTGTTAGGTAACAATTTCATAAACAACGCTATATATATATTATTAATAATATTACAGAAAGAAAAATATATCAGATTAAATATGGAAAGCCACTAGTTCAGTCTGTCCCACCTACAGTCAATTTATTTAAAATGATATCACCAGAACACATTTTTTATTTTGATATCAAATGTAAATAAAAATTCAAATTTTGTGATTTGCCACATAAATGCTGTATTGCAATGCAAAATCTCAAGATTATAAGTTCAATGTGTAATGCAAATTGATTAGGCTTTAATTCTTTGTATTCTGGGTAAAAGCTATAAATAGTTCAAATAATTGTAGCAGACGACAATTCATTAATTCATTAATGTCGTGATAGCGCAGTGGATGCGCGTTCGCATCAGGTGCAAAAGGTCCGGAGTTCGAGCCCCACTGGAGCCACTACGATCGTGCCCTTAGGCAAGGCATTTAAATTCCACGTTGCCTCTTCTCTCTCCCTTGTGGCGATGGATTCCATCAAGAATGAGGTCTCGAGAGTGATTAATATAAGGTATAAGAACTTGTTTCGCAATTGAGCTAAAATAAATTTGTATAAACTATTTTTCTTCTTCTTATTTGTAACTTAAAACCCTAGAAATATGTCATGGATCGTTATAACACAATTCTAATGAAATTTGATGACAAATTTGGTCGTTATATATTTTTACATTTATTTATTTTCACTATTATTTATTTTCACCGTTATTTACTTTCATCGTTTTATATATTTTCACCGTTATTTATTTTCACTATTATTTATTTTCACCGTCAGGTGGGACAGATTATAAGAGTAAACTTAAATATTGCAACGGATAATAAAAAGACAGATGTTTAAAAATTAAGATTATCTTGCATGATGTAGGTCATATAACACCGGATAGTATCAATGTGCTTGTCATGTTTGGATGAACATATACCGGATAGTATCAATGTGCTTGTCATGTTTGGATGAACATATACCGGATAGTATCAATGTGCTTGTCATGTTTGGATGAACATATACCGGATAGTATCAATGTGCTTGTCATGTTTGGATGAACATATACCGGATAGTATCAATGTGCTTGTCATGTTTGGATGAACATATACCGGATAGTATCAATGTGCTTGTCATGTTTGGATGAACATATACCGGATAGTATCAATGTGCTTGTCATGTTTGGATGAACATACCGGATAGTATCAATGTGCTTGTCATGTTTGGATGAACATATACCGGATAGTATCAATGTGCTTGTCATGTTTGGATGAACATATACCGGATAGTATCAATGTGCTTGTCATGTTTGGATGAACATATACATGCTGTTCTAATTGGTTTAAATCACGTTTTAAAAACATGTGGCTATATTAACTTAATCGCAGGTTCGATCCCACGTCTGACCCTAATAAAATTAACAGTCTTTTAGATGGGACGTTAAACCGAGGTCTCGTGTCGGTGCTGTACACTGTGCACGTAAAAGAACCAGAGGAGACTCTGGAATGGGTATCTGTCTGTATCATTGCACTATCCTCCACAAATCTAAAATGACTAATCTCTTCAGGAGGCGTTGCTCATATGGGAAATCGGTAGCGACGATAAAAAATTAATTAATCAAAAGCAAAGGCTTATTTTCGGCTTGCTTGAATAAAATATAAAGACAGTTTAACTAAAATATAAATAGGTACATTAAAAAATCTTTTATGGAAACCATAGTTTATCTTAATCCTTCCTCACATATAGATGTCGGCTGATATACATACTACTATAACTTCTTACATAGGGCAGCCTAGCCTGGGAACGTTGATATATGTTGCCTGGACAGTTATATAAATATATTCATTTAACACCCAAACTGTTAATTGAGCCGTGTTGAGTTTCTGATCATATAAATCGACAGACTGGAACCCAGGCTAATTGCAGCCGATAAACAGTAAGCATATCTACCCCACCTCCATAGAGATGTCTGGGAATACACAAGATTCGAGCCTATATTATGAATGTTTGCTTGGCAGCTGCATTGTCAATGTACCGTACTTACTCCCCTATAACACAGGACTTTTATAACCAGATTATGGCCTCAAAGTGGCTTCCAGTCTTACAAGCGAGTGATAAAATCAGTTTGTTCCATTCCAACTCACTAAGTGATGGCCTTATATTGAAATAACTGAAAGGGTTTAAACAAAAGCATAGACTTTCATAGCTTTGTCTGTAATCTGAACTGGTCAATAGCAGTTTAACAAACCAAATTTATTGTTGTGCAAAAGTACATTTTTTATAATGATTTGATATCGTTTCCATGCTTCATTTGATATTTACTTCTGAGTGGTTTCCGTCTTATAAGCGGGTCTATGCAAAATACTACCGATTTAAAACATAAGTTTATGGGGCGTCTTATAGTCGATAGCGTCTTATAGGCAAGTAAATACGGTATGTGACATTTGAAATGGTGTCAAGAGTGGCTTCTATGTTGGAAAGAGTTCACATTTTTGAGAATACAGTCAAACATGTGTTAGTGGTCACCTCTATTAAGCAGCCACCCTGTATTAAGCAGCCAGTACCCAAATTCCCATTATGTTGTTTTATTATACATTTGACCTCTATTAAGCAGCCACCTGTGCTAAGCAGCAACATTCTGTGATTGCCCTGGCTGGCTGCTTAAGACAGGTGACTGTATCTCGGGTGAATCTAATACTGTTAAAATAATTTTGGCTAAGATATTGAATACTTCTAACAATGATGGATTTGGTTTTATGATGCAGGAAGGAATGAAAATACAGAAACAGATGGCGGTAAAGATTTCTACGGGCACTAGAACTGTAACTACATAGAGGATATTTGTTTGTTTTGAGTGAATATGGATTATATCTCACTGAGAAAATTTCAAATATTTTCACATGTAGCGCGAGTAAAATATGAAAAGTTTCTCACTTCTCAGTGAGATATATTCCATATTCACTCAAAACAAACAAATTTTATTTTTATTTTATGCTAATTGGTGAAAAACAAACACAAAATGAAGAAATTAAAATAGCTTGCCGCCGTGTTTTTGCGTGGATGAATACATTGACGACTATACGACGTGAGTCGATACATAAATCTGCCGCCATCTTGAATTTAAAGTTGAATCGAGGAAAAATACATGAAAATATTTATTGGATTTATTGTTACAATTTGCAGTGACAAAATTTGAGACATTGTCAGTTGTATTTCGCTTTTGATTTGTTTCATAACAAAAACAATAATACAGGTAAATAGTGTCATTGAAGCCAGGTAAACAGTGAAAATTAAATGACACATGTGACACGGTGCAAGTTGGTGAAAAAATAGCAACATCGGATGAAGGGAGATAATAAAAAAGGTAGTCCGGCAAAATACAGTGAGTGATGTGCAGTGAGTGATATGGATTATATCTCACTGATAGAACACTGTATTTCAACAATTAGCATAAAATAAATATAAATATAAGGAATGGTTAGGTACAATTTATAACATATAACAATTTCTATACATCCATAAGCATAAAAATATGGAAACAATAAACAAAACGAGATAATGATACGGGTATTGCGCCACTCACCTAAAATAAACCACAAACATATCTGTGTGACAGATTGACAACATATCTGTGTGACAGATTGACAACATATCTGTGTGACAGATTGACAACATATTTGTGTGACAGATTGACAATATATCTGTGTGACAGATTGACAACATATCTGTGTGACAGATTGACAACATATCTGTGTGACAGATTGACAATATATCTGTGTGACAGATTGAAAACATATCTGTGTGACAGATTGACAATATATCTGTGTGACAGATTGACAATATATCTGTGTGACAGCTTGACAATATATCTGTGTGACAGCTTGACAACATATCTGTGTGACAGATTGAGCTATCATGATCTATTTGGGAAGAAAGCAATACCAGGATGGCTAGTTTGGTATAACGTTGGATACTGGTTTTCGAGAAAATTGCAAATTAAAGCCCCTATCTTAATTTGACCTACTGACCCTTTCTTAATTTGACCTACTGACCCTTTCTTAATTTGACCTACTGACCCTTTCTTAATTTGACCTACTGACCTAGATGTCTTTGCATACCAACCTGGACTTCTGAAAGACAGACGTAGTTAATCAGAACACACTTGTAAGAGGTCATAATGCTTTGGACCAAGTTTTGGCATGAAGTTGTAGGACAAGGTTGGTAAAGTCTGGCTAGAATATTTGAAAGAAGATGGTGTTTGGAGGCAAATGTCGACAAGCAGCAGACGACCCATCTGTACCAATAGCGTATTATGTTCCATTCTCAGGTTAGCTAAAATAGCATATTATGTTCCATTCTCAGGTTAGCTAAAATAGCGTATTATGTTCCATTCTCAGGTTAGCTAAAATAGCGTATTATGTTCCATTCTCAGGTTAGCTAAAATAGCGTATTATGTTCCATTCTCAGGTTAGCTAAAATAGCGTATTATGTTCCATTCTCAGGTTAGCTAAAATAGCGTATTATGTTCCATTCTCAGGTTAGCTAAAATAGCGTATTATGTTCCATTCTCAGGTTAGCTAAAATATCAATAGTAATACATGTATGTACATATAAAAGTATATAAATATATCATATTCTAACATTTAAATAGAGAAATGTAGTTGTAACAACTTTTGCAAATATGTGATGAAAATCACTCATACACGTGTAGTATCCCAATTCAAGAAGGATTGCCTCCCCTTAACACCATCATTCATACAGGTGTAGTATCCCCATTCAAGAAAGGATTGTCTCCCCTTAGCACCATCATTCATACAGGTGTAGTATCCCCATTCAAGAAAGGATTGTCTCCCCTTAACACCATCATTCATACAGGTGTAGTATCCCCATTCAAGAAAGGATTGCCTCCCCTTAACACCATCATTCATACAGGTGTAGTATCCCCATTCACGAAAGGATTGTCTCCCCTTAGCACCATCATTCATACAGATGTAGTATCCAAATTCAAGAAAGGATTGTCTCCCCTTAGCACCATCATTCATACAGGTGTAGTATCCCCATTCACGAAAGGATTGTCTCCCCTTAACACCATCATTCATACAGATGTAGTATCCAAATTCAAGAAAGGATTGTCTCCCCTTAACACCATCATTCATACAGGTGTAGTATCCCAACCATGCAGGACTGTCCCCATTGAGATGGTTCACACAAGTGGTGTACCCCCAACCATGCAGGACTGTCCCCATTGCGATGGTTCACACAAGTGGTGTACCCCCAACCATGCAGGACTGTCCCCATTGAGATGGTTCACACAAGTGGTGTACCCCCAACCATGCAGGACTGTCCCCATTGCGATGGTTCACACAAGTGGTGTACCCCCAACCATGCAGGACTGTCCCCATTGAGATGGTTCACACAAGTGGTGTACCCCCAACCATGCAGGACTGTCCCCACTGAGATGGTTCACACAAGTGGTGTACCTCCAACCATGCAGGACTGTCCCCATTGCGATGGTTCACACAAGTGGTGTGCCCCCAACCAGGCAGGACTGTCCCCATTGCGATGGTTCACACAAATGGTGTACCCCCAACCATGCAGGACTGTCCCCATTGCGATGGTTCACACAAGTGGTGTACCCCCAACCATGCAGGACTGTCCCCATTGCGATGGTTCACACAAGTGGTGTGCCCCCAACCAGGCATGACTGTCCCCATTGAGATGGTTCACACAAGTGGTGTGCCCCCAACCATGCAGGACTGTCCCCATTGAGTTGGTTCACACAAGTGGTGTACCCCCAACCAGGCAAGACTGTCCCCATTGAGATGGTTCACACAAGTGGTGTACCCCCATTCACATGACTTATTGTTTACCAAAGCAGCTATGCATATGCAGTTCAAATCATAGCTTAATCTAAACCAACAAATTGGACACTTGGTTCCTATTTTGAGGTGAATTTTCTGCAAATGTACAGCACATTTCACTTGAGTTATATTATATTACACAGTCACATATTCAAATGTAATGTAAAAATTATTTAACAAGCAAAAGCTTGATAGGTTTAATAAAAATATTAATATGTACATAAATATTATAGTCAACCGTCACAACACAATTTCTTTCTTTAAAGAGCAAATTATTATACAGCCTGGTATTAATCAAGATATTATATAATGTTCGGATACACTATTTTATACATTATGGTTTTATATTTTAGGCCATTATAAGCTATGTAACAATATTTAAAATACATGCAAGTCTCCGTGGTCGAGTGGTTACAGTCGCGGACATATATACAACTGTAACCTATCATCACTGATGGTCACGGGTTCAAGTCCCACTCAGGCCGTGTCTTATTTATATGAAAAAGTTGGCAGATTCTTACGGAGGTTGGTGCACCGAAGTACTGGTTAACCGTTGGAGCATGCACAGGAAATGTGTTGTCAGGTAAACTGCCAAAAATATACGCATTAAATATGCATGGACTTAGAATAATTTTAGTGTATATATAGTAATGATTTGAAGAAGTACCGTATATACTTCACAAAACTCTACCGTACTTCCTACTGCCGTATATATACTTCACAAAACTCGACCATACTTCCTACTACCGTATATACTTCACAAAACTCGACCATACTTCCTACTACCGTATATACTTCACAAAACTCGACCGTACTTCCTACTGCCGTATATACTTCACAAAACTCGACCGTACTTCCTACTGCCGTATATACTTCACAAAACTCGACCGTACTTCCTACTACCGTATATACTTCACAAAACTCGACCATACTTCCTACTACCGTATATACTTCACAAAACTCGACCGTACTTCCTACTGCCGTATATACTTCACAAAACTCGACCATACTTCCTACTACCGTATATACTTCACAAAACTCGACCATACTTCCTACTACCGTATATACTTCACAAACCTCGACCATACTTCCTACTACCGTATATACTTCACAAAACTCTACCGTACTTCCTACTGCCGTATATACTTCACAAACTCGACCGTACTTCCTACTGCCGTATATACTTCACAAAACTCGACCGTACTTCCTACTACCGTATATACTTCACAAAACTCGACCGTACTTCCTACTAAACTGTGATCTAACATGATCCAGACATATTAATATACATTTATTTTTATTTTGAAACCTGAACAAGTCGTTTGTTGTTAGCATTGTATCTGACCACTATCTCGTACATTTGGTGATTGTAACTGCTTTTGAGTGATTGTGCAAAGAACAGGGATTTTCGGAAACCGTTAGTTATTATGTTCCATACTCAAGCGAGCTAAAGTATCAATGATCAAGTATTTGGTTTAACGACGCATCAGCACAGTTCAGGCTATATCGCGCCGGAAATCAATATATCAATATCAATGAGAATACATGTATGTATATATAAAATTATATAAATTTCACTAGTCCCCAATGTACAACAGTCAACCTTGCTTGAAAGACCATGTCTCGAGGTTATAAAACTTTTCTCCAATCTCAAAATTCAGTCTCAAGCGTCTGATTGGTTCAGCTGACAGTAACACTCAGAATCAAACAATCAGATCATTTGAGCTTGAGTTCTGAGAAAATTTTATAACCTCGGGGCCATGTCTATTAAGAGACAATTTGTATCAAGAGACCATTTCTTTATTTACTGTTTATGTTGTTAAGGAACAAATTAGTCCGTATTTAGAGTCCATTCCTGCTTAGAGACCGCTTTTAGCCTTCACGTTTAAAGTCTCTTAATACAAGTTTGACTGTATATAGTTGGAAAATATATTTATATAGAGATTTTATGAACAAATTAGGTGTAAAAAACTGACATATCATACTTCGATGAAACACAAAAAAACAAACAATCAATTGTTGAAATTACAACTAATATTTCGCAAATTACAAAACAAGTTGTTGTTTAATTCTTCAACATTTCCCTACTGTACAGAATCCTTTACGCTGTACACGTTTCTAGTGTTGGAACGGATAATAGTATTGCGTAGTCACACATTTAAAATCACCTTGGTTACTTAGAGAATAGAATAATTTCGCGGTTCATCGGGTAATGAACAGCGATCACATGGGCTGAATCAGCCAATCAGAACTGCTACATTGCAAGTTGTAATTATTATACACTTTCTATCTAGATTTCCACTTCACCTACATACAATGTTAAATTAAAATCTTACTATACAGATATTAGGGCTCAACTTTGGTTAACAATTTAGGGGGAGGGCACTACCCCCTCCAATCAATTTAGGGAGAAATGAGGGGAAATCAGTAGCAAATGTGCAGCCGTACGTATATTTATAAGTTGAACCCTCGATATATATCTCTCATTGACTGGCACAACCATATTTGTACAATATGCCAAATAAAAAGTTTTATAACTGAATATTGAAGCTTGACCAAGTGCATGGCAATGGTAAACCTATTGTTATCGACTTGGTTTAATGGTTCACCAACACAAGTGCATGGCAATGGTAAACCTATTGTTATCGACTTGGTTTAATGGTTCACCAACACAAGTGCATGGCAATGGTAAACCTATTGTTAACGACTTGGTTTAATGGTTCACCAACACAAGTGCATGGCAATGGTAAACCTATTGTTAACGACCTTGGTTTAATGGTTCACCAACACAAGTGCATGGCAATGGTAAGCCTATTGTTAACGACTTGGTTTAATGGTTCACCAACACAAGTGCATGGCAATGGTAAACCTATTGTTAACGACTTGGTTTAATGGTTCACCAACACAAGTGCATGGCAATGGTAAACCTATTGTTATCCACTTGGTTTAATGGTTCACCAACACATGTGCATGGCAATGGTAAGCCTATTGTTAACGACTTGGTTTAATGGTTCACCAACACAAGTGCATGGCAATGGTAAACCTATTGTTAACGACTTGGTTTAATGGTTCACCAACACAAGTGCATGACAATGGTAAACCTATTGTTATCCATTTGGTTTAATGGTTCACCAACACAAGTGCATGACAATGGTAAACCTATTGTTATCGACTTGGTTTAATGGTTCACCAACACAATGGTAAACCTATTGTTATCGACTTGGTTTAATGGTTCACCAACACAAGTGAATGGCAATGGTAAACCTATTGTTATCGACTTGGTTTAATGGTTCACCAACACAAGTGCATGGCAATGGTAAACCTATTGTTAACGACTCGGTTTAATGGTTCACCAACACAAGTGCATGACAATGGTAAACCTATTGTTATCGACGTGGTTTAATGGTTCACCAACACAAGTGCATGGCAATGGTAAACCTATTGTTATCCACTTGGTTTAATGGTTCACCAACACAAGTGCATGGCAATGGTAAACCTATTGTTAATGACTTGGTTTAATGGTTCACCAACACAAGTGCATGGCAATGGTAAACCTATTGTTATCCACTTGGTTTAATGGTTCACCAACACAAGTGCATGGCAATGGTAAACCTATTGTTATCCACTTGGTTTAATGGATCACCAACACAAGTCAGGTATGGTATCAACACAAATACATCTCAACTACATCGAAACGGAAAGCATGCTTTCTACGTAATTTCTCCCAACACAGCCCAGTATTTAACCCTTTGCCTGCTGAGTAAATAAAATCACATTTGCAAACAACATAATCCAGATCAGCTAAGGCGTAACGCCACGTCTGACCAGGATCTATGTTGTTTGCTATTCAGCCGAATGTTTTATTTACCTCCACTATCTGAATAGCAAAGAGCATAGAGCCTGATCAGACGGCACAGAATTCTGTGCCATCTGATCTGGCTCTATGCTGTTTGCAAAAGTGATTTTATCTGCTGCTAGTGTGAAAATGGTTAATACTAGGTTGCCACACAAACCACCGTAGTTATATAATAGTATCACCGTAATATTGCTCTTTGTTCATGGAATGTCCCATTACCATTAAGTTTGTAATATGTGTGCTGTTATTCTAATATGTGTTGCTTTAATGTCATATTCCAGTTCAAACTCACTGACTGTCACAATTTCCAAAATAACATGCCTTATTAATTTTAGCATATTCCCCCCGCCCCCGTTATTTGCCTACCACAATACTGTCTACCACACAGGATGATACACTGTGTTTTCCAGTCTGATATTATGCTTGATACAAGTCTGTACCAAACAAGAAAACGCTGTATCATAACTAGTTCCTGAGAAAATATTGCATGCGCACATAGTGCTAGTTTGTTTACTTCTTATAGCATGTCAAAGTTGACAGATAACAGTTTCGTGGTAATATTTCAATTCAGTAATTGTGATTATTCCTGATCAATGGATAACGGAGAGCAGGATTTCGATGATTAACACAAATCTTTTTCTTTTACCATTTCCAATGATTTTGGCTAATATATTTGTTATCCAATTTTATTCTATTTAACTGCTCATGTCGGGAGCCTCATACCACTACAATACACAGCCGCACAAGTTGTACAACCACCTATGTTAGTCAGAACATTTGCAATAAAAAATAGGTCCGGTATTATTTTCTGTCTGCTGTCAATATTGAAACAGACAAATACAAATTCATTAGAACATACCATTTTACAATTAACATGCTTTGTCAGAAAATATCTAAAATACAGAAGTACAAGCAGCCGCGGAGGAATACGAACCACAAGTAGTGGGAAAGAAAACGCCATCTTCCACTGTTTCAAAATGGTGAAGGATAGCAGTTTCTTTCACTTAGAACACCATTCATTGGAAAGCATAAAAGATAGGATATTTTTCGATCAGCTCTCATCCTAGCTCCGTTTCTCCGTAACAAATGATAACAGCGATGAAATGAATGTTCGATAAATCACCTTTAGCATGTTTTATTATTAAAATTATTGGCATAAAAAGTGGGACACTCGCATGCAGTGTAATTTTATATTTTAGAGCAGGAATAGGACTTTATAAACTATTTTCAATGTAGATCACAATGTTGAAATTACAATCCTTCACCGGCTCCATCGATTTATAAATGACGCTGAATTTCTTGGAAACATTTTGCATCATGAATATATAGTAGCTCCCAAGTGGAGAAATGTTGAAATTACAATCCTTCACCATCGATTTATAAAGGACGCTGAATTTCTTGGAAACATTTTGCATCACGAATGTATATTAGCTGCTGAGTGGAGAAATCCTTTGCGATGTTTCTGTTTGCGCTGTTCTGTCATCTGTTCATTGAGCTCACTGAGTTGGCGGGATAATAACTGAACAAGTTCATTCGTTGAGTTGAGTTGCGTCTGCAGAGTGCGTATGTCATTCTGCTCTCCTTCGTTTTCCTCGGCTGCTAATGACATCGCCCGCATGCGCGGAAACCAATCTAGGTTCTTTTCCTGAAAAACAATGCAAGAACAATGCACCGTTACTTCACAATTTACATACTAAATAAACGCACGTGTGTTAGAAACCCGCCGACTTTAATTATAAACATCACTGTTCTTTTTGATTCTAGTAAATGGCTACTATTTACCTTGACCATTTCTGACACGTAACTCTCTGGTCCGGTAAATTCAGTTGACTTTTTAACTTTGGCAAGAACAATGAAGTTTAGGTAATGCCACATGTTGTGTTCTATCTTGACATGTTCCTCAAATGATACTGATTTGTTGTCAAAGGCACTTCTTGGAAGAGCTGAAATAAATACAAATACATAGCATTTACATAGCGCAAAGCTTAAAAATTATTCTATTGCGCTTCACAATTACAGATGCAATTTTAAACATTTACACATGACAATAATATATGGAAATATAAATAAAAATGTATACATATATAGATATAACTAGGATTCTAGTAATTGGATAAGAACATATATCATAATATCTACACCATTACAGTATATAAATGAGTGATTGGATTAGCGATAAAAGTGGAAATATGAACCATAGACACAAACACCGCCGTAAGAATGACAACCGTGATGTGGCCAGTACAGTGATTGGGCCGGTACAGTGATCCGCCCATCACCACACAACAGAGTTCAAACCCAAGAGAATGCCCATACAACACTTCACACAAAAACACAGAACATGGCAAACTGTCATGGAACACTGTAACATATATATATATATTAGGATTTACTAGTTTGCTCACTTGACAACAAAATTAATACTTATTCTATACAATGAATTTGTTTGTTTTTTAGGGTATAAAGTGATGCCAACAGCTTAGGTCATATGGCGACCCTCCAGCTATTATTGGTAGAGAAAAGCCTGGGTGCCCCTCCTAGCGGTATTTCAGGCTCGGATGGGCACCCAGGTAGAACCACAGACCTTCTTCAAGTCAGCTGAATAGAAAGAATTCGACACTCCAGCGGGATTCGAGCCTACAGTGGTGAGGGTCAAGTGGTTTGCAGTCAACGACCGTAACCACTCGGCCACCTTATACGATGAAACACAGGTTAAACAAAGATAGGTAGACATACACATATATCTGCAATAGTTTCTTGTAATAGACATACACATATATCTGCAATAGTTTCTTGTAATAGACATACACATATATCTGCAATAGTTTCTAGTATTAGACATACACATATATCTGCAATAGTTTCTAGTAATAGACATACACATATATCTGCAATAGTTTCTTGTAATAGACATACACATATATCTGCAATAGTTTCTTGTAATAGACATACACATATATTTGCAATAGTTTCTAGTAAGACATACACATATATCTGCAATAGTTTCTAGTAATAGACATACACATATATCTGCAATAGTTTCTAGTAATAGACATAGACATATATCTGCAATAGTTTGATATATCTGCAATAGTTTCTTGTAATAGACATACACATATATCTGCAATAGTTTCTAGTAATAGACATACACATATATCTGCAATAGTTTCTTGTAATAGACATACACATATATCTGCAATAGTTTCTTGTAATAGACATACACATATATCTGCAATAGTTTCTTGTAATAGACATACACATATATCTGCAATAGTTTCTTGTAATAGACATACACATATATCTGCAATAGTTTCTAGTAATAGACATACACATATATCTGCAATAGTTTCTTGTAATAGACATACACATATATCTGCAATAGTTTCTTGTAATAGACATACACATATATCTGCAATAGTTTCTTGTAATAGACATACACATATATCTGCAATAGTTTCTTGTAATAGACATACACATATATCTGCAATAGTTTCTTGTAATAGACATACACATATATCTGCAATAGTTTCTTGTAATAGACATACACATATATCTGCAATAGTTTCTTGTAATAGACATACACATATATCTGCAATAGTTTCTAGTAATAGACATACACATATATCTGCAATAGTTTCTAGTAATAGACATACACATATATCTGCAATAGTTTCTTGTAATAGACATACACATATATCTGCAATAGTTTCTTGTAATAGACATACACATATATCTGCAATAGTTTCTTGTAGTAGACATACACATATATCTGCAATAGTTTCTTGTAATAGACATACACATATATCTGCAATAGTTTCTTGTAATAGACATACACATATATCTGCAATAGTTTCTTGTAACAGACATACACATATATCTGCAATAGTTTCTAGTAATAGACATACACATATATCTGCAATAGTTTCTTGTAATAGACATACACATATATCTGCAATAGTTTCTTGTAATAGACATACACATATATCTGCAATAGTTTCTTGTAATAGACATACACATATATCTGCAATAGTTTCTTGTAATAGACATACACATATATCTGCACTAGTTTCTAGTAATAGACATACACATATATCTGCAATAGTTTCTAGTAATAGACATACACATATATCTGCAATAGTAACTAGTAATAGACATACACATATATCTGCACTAGTTTCTTATTGGAGTATATACAAAATATTATATTGATTTATTGAATAAAACTGCAATTAAATGCCGTTCTTGTGTTTGGTTTCTGCACAAACCCCTACCCGTGATGATATAGTGATTTTCCACCTTTATGTGGTGGATGTAGATTCCAGGTGCCCTTCTAAGCATTAGTTCAGACATGGGCAGGCATCCATGTAGGTCATTGGTTCTGCATGAGTATGGCTTGAGTGCATGGTAGTGTGGATCAAGTGAATTACCTTGTACACACTATATAATTCTGTTCCTAATATAACCCATGAGATCACATGACACCTCCAATGATTATACTTACTACAAATGAAAGTGCGTGTTATACATACACGATTACGGTACTTACTACAAATGAAAGTGCGTGTTATACATACACGATTACGGTACTTACTACAAATGAAAGTGCGTGTTATACATACACGATTACGGTACTTACTACAAATGAAAATGCGTGTTATACATACATGATTACAGTACTTACTACAAATGAAAGTGCGTGTTATACATACACGATTACGGTACTTACTACAAATGAAACAGGTATTTCTAAGAACTTCGTCTTTGTTCTGTTTTTCACTTCTCAGGTCAGCAAATGTGTCGATGATGACACCGAAGATGAGATTGAGGATGATGATAATCACGATGAAGAAGAAGAGAAGGTCATACACAACCCGGGCGACAAACAACGGCTCCTGTAAACACAAATACAGCATACATAACCCGGGCGACAAACAATGGCTCCTGTAAACACAAATACAGCATACACAACCCGGGCGACAAACAACAGCTCCTGTAAACACAAATACAGCCTACACAACCAACCCGGGCGACACAACCCGGGCGACAAACAACGGCTCCTGTAAACACAAATACAGCATACATAACCCGGGCGACAAACAACGGCTCCTGTAAACACAAATACAGCATACATAACCCGGGCGACAACAGCTCCTGTAAACACAAATACAGCATACACAACCCGGGTGACAAACAACAGCTCCTGTAAACACAAATACAGCCTACACAACCTGGGCGACAAACAACAGCTCCTGTAAACACAAATACAGCCTACACAACCAACCCGGGCGACACAACCCGGGCGACAAACAACGGCTCCTGTAAACACAAATACAGGATACACAACCCGGGCGACACAACCCGGGCAACAAACAACGGCTCCTGTAAACACAAATACAGCCTACAGGTTATAAAATACAGGTTAAATATGCAACAAAATAAAATGACAGTTATAGAATATGGAATCTGGCTGCTTAATAGAAGTGATCACATAATGAATGAACACAATTGATTTCTCAGGTGTTTCTATCTTTTAGTAGCATGGTTATGGTTATCTCCTTACCTGGTTACGGTTATCCCCTAACCTGATTACAGTTATCTGCTTACCTGGTTACAGCTATCCCCTTACCTGGTTACGGTTATCCCCTAACCTGATTACAGTTATCTGCTTACCTGGTTACAGCTATCCCCTTACCTGGTTACAGCTATCCCCTTACCTGGTTACAGCTATCCCCTTACCTTGTTACAGTTATCTGCTTACCTGGTTACAGCTATCTCCTTACCTGGTTACAGCTATCCCCTTACCTGGTTACAGTTATCTACTTACCTGGTTACAGCTATCCCCTTACCTGGTTACAGCTATCCCCTTACCTGGTTACAGCTATCCCCTTACCTGGTTACAGCTATCCCCTTACCTAGTTACAGTTATCTGCTTACCTGGTTACAGCTATCCCCTTACCTGGTTACAGCTATCCCCTTACCTGATTACAGTTATGTACTTACCTGGTTACAGCTATCCCCTTACCTGGTTACAACTATCCCCTTACCTGGTTACAGTTATCTACTTACCTGGTTACAGCTATCCCCTTACCTGGTTACAGTTATCTACTTACCTGGTTACAGCTATCTCCTTACCTGGTTACAGCTATCCCCTTACCTGGTTATGGTTGTTGGGTGTTGCATGCAAGAGGAAGTCACAAACTACTTACATTGGAATCTGGCTTACGAAGAACATCTCCAATGCCACCTCCATTACGTAAGCCCTGATTTAACGTCGTCAATATACACATGACGAGGGAGTCACAGGCCCGCTGAGTGCTAGAATCATCAACCTCGTCTGCAATATAAACACTTGTAAATAGTCGCTCACACACTGCCCTACATCTCCCACACACTGACCCTACATGTCCCATACACTGACCCTACATCTCCCACACACTGACCCTACATGGCCCATACACTGACCCTACATGGCCCATACACTGACCCTACATGGCCCATACACTGCCCCTACATGGCCCATACACTGACCCTACATGGCCCATACACTGACCCTACATGGCCCATACACTGACCCTACATGTCCCACACACTGACCCTACATCTCCCACACACTGACCCTACATCTCCCACACACTGACCCTACATGGCCCACAAACTGACTCCTACATGACACACACACTGACACTACATGGCCCATACACTGACCCTACATGGCCCACAAACTGACCCTACATGGCCCACAAACTGACTCCTACATGACACACACACTGACCCTACATGTCCTACATACTCACTGTACATGGCCCACACACTCACCGTACATGTCCTACACACTCACTGTACATGGCCCACACACTCACCGTACATGGCCTACACACTGACACTACATGTCCTACACACTCACCGTACATGGCCTAGACACTGACGCTACATGTCCTACACACTCACTGTACATGGCCCACATACTCACTGTACATGGCCCACATACTCACCGTACATGGCCTACACACTCACTGTACATGGCCCACACACTCACTGTATATGGCCTACACACTGACACTACATGGCCCACACACTCACCGTACATGGCCTAGACACTGACGCTACATGTCCTACACACTCACCGTACATGGCCCACATACTCACTGTACATGGCCCACACACTCACCGTACATGGCCTACACACTGACACTACATGTCCTACACACTCACTGTACATGTCCTACACACTCACCGTACATGGCCCACACACTCACCGTACATGGCCCACACACTCACCGTACTACACACTGACGCTACATTGCCCATATATAATGATCAACATTAAACATGTAATGTCTACACGGAATCATGTGTATAATGCTTAATGTCACATTAAATGTGTAAAATCTTACCATGTGTATAATGCTTAATGTCACATTAAATGTGTAAAATCTTACCATGTGTATAATGATTAATGTCACATTAAATGTGTAAAATCTTACCATGTGTATAATGATTAATGTCACATTAAATGTGTAAAATCTTACCATGTGTATAATGATTAATGTCACATTAAATATGTAAAATCTTACCATGTGTATAATGATTAATGTCACATTAAATGTGTAAAATCTTACCATGTGTATAATGATTAATGTCACATTAAATGTGTAAAATCTTACCATGTGTATAATGTTTAATGTCACATTAAATGTGTATAATCTTACCATGTGTATAATGATTAATTCCAGTTTCTCTACAAGACTCTGTCGAACACGACTCCTCAGAAAGATCTGTATAATGTAACATTCAAATATATGTATGTATGTACATCACACAAAATCACCAGGATTAACAGAAACAAGGCACAGGCTAGAGTGGGAACAGGTGTTGATATATTTTGCCTGGTCAGTCATATAAATATATTTTAATACCGAGATCATTAATTGGGCCGTATTGAGTTTCTGATAATATCAACGCCTGGGGAAACTTGGGGGTTATTCCGTGTAATTATTGATTATCATTAATCCTATTAATAGGCCTATTAGCACATGACTTAATTAAGGATGTACTTGAATCGAAAGCGAGGCACTGCAATGTTGATACAACTTTATAATTGGCCGTCATTGTTTACAGGTCAACAGAACGATAAATAGTTTTAAAAAGTACAATGTGCGTCTGATTTGACATATTTACTCAAGATTTAAGTCGTTCTTACTTCAATTACGCCGAATCTACCCGTTACAACTTAAACTTAATAGTTAAAATTCGCCATCTCGTCAATATAACATAGAAACAGGAAATTATATGTTTGCAATGTAAATGAGGATACGGGAGCATTTGTGTATTTTCGGAAATGATCGTGTATAATCATGCTTGTTCGATGATTTCGGTGATTTTATTTTTAGCGATCGTATCTTGCAGAGTTGTCATTCTTCAATCAGCACAGTAGAAAATACGTGTGTAATGTAAGTAGTGGTACACTCGGAAATCGAGTTTCCCCAGGCTGTCATATTGCCAGAAGTAAATTAGTGAAAAATCAACTTGAAACCAGGCTAGGCTAGGCACAGGCAAGCTCTCTCTCTCTCTTGTGTCGTTGGAATACATATTTCATTCACATTCCTCACTTCAAGGCATTACTCATTAATACAGTCTATTTCTGTTATCTTAAACTCGGTTATATCAAATTCACAGGTTATGTCAAAGTCAAGTTAAAGTCCTGTTTCAAATACTATCATTTTGCATAAAACTGGCTACGCTTACCGTATATATACCTGAAGTCAATCTAGGACACAAGTCGAGGGTCAGATTTTGGCTCAAAATAGCTGATTTTAAGGGACCTCCTTACATAAGTTGAGGGTACTTTGTGCACATGGTTGTCTTCTATATATTCTGTACAAGAACATTTCTCCTTCAGCATAGAATACGGAGAAGTAAGGCAGCTCAAATGAGACTACTTCTCACAATCCGCCCTCTAACTCCCACAACAAACTATTTGGCTACGGAGGCCCCCACAATCTATTTGGCCACAGAGGTCCCCCTCCACAAACTATTTGGCAACAGAGCCCCCCCCCACAAACTATTTGGCAACAGAGGCCCCCACAAACTATTTGACAACAGAGGCCCCCACAAACTATTTAGCAACAGACGCCCACACAAACTGTTTGACAACAGAGGCTCCCACAAACTATTTGACAACAGAGGCCCCCACAAACTATTTGGTCACAGAGCTCCCCCCACAAACTATTTGACAACAGAGGCCCCAACAAACTATTTGGTCACAGAGGCCTCCACAAACTATTTGGTCACAGAGGCCTCCACAAACTATTTGGCCACAGAGGCCCCCACAAACTATTTGGCAACAGAGGCCCCCACAAACTATTTGGCCACAGAGGCCCCCACAAACTATTTGACAACAGAGGCCCCCACAAACTATTTGGCCACAGAGGCCCCCACAAACTATTTGACAACAGAGGCCCCCACAAACTATTTGACAACAGAGGCCCCCACAAACTATTTGGCCACAGAGGCCCCCACAAACTATTTGGTCACAGAGGCCCCCACAAACTATTTGGTCACAGAGGCCCCCACAAACTATTTGGCCACAGAGGCCCCCACAAACTATTTGGTCACAGAGGCCTCCACAAACTATTTGGCAACAGAGGCCCCCACAAACTTTTTGGCCACAGAGGCCTCCACAAACTATTTGGCAACAGAGGCCTCCACAAATTATTTGGCCACAGACACCTCCACAAACTATTTGGCCACAGAGGCATCCACAAACTATTTGGTCACAGAGGCATCCACAAACTATTTGGTCACAGAGGCCTCCACAAACTATTTGGCAACAGAGGCCCCACAAACTATTTGGTCACAGAGGCATCCACAAACTATTTGGTCACAGAGGTCCCCCTCCACAAACTATTTGGCAACAGAGGCCTCCACAAACTATTTGGCCACAGAGGGCTCCACAAACTATTTGGTCACAGAGGCCTCCACAAACTATTTGGCCACAGAGGCCTCCACAAACTATTTGGCAACAGAGGCCTCCACAAACTATTTGGCAACAGAGGCCTCCACAAACTATTTGGCAACAGAGGCCTCCACAAACTAGTTGGCAACAGAGGCCTCCACAAACTATTTGGTCACAGAGGCCCCCACAAACTATTTGGCAACAGAGGCCCCCACAAACTATTTGGCAACAGAGGCCTCCACAAAATATTTGGTCACAGAGGCCTCCACAAACTATTTGGCCACAGAGGCCTCCACAAACTATTTGGTCACAGAGGCCCCCACAAACTATTTGGCAACAGAGGCCCCCACAAACTATTTGGCAACAGAGGCCTCCACAAACTATTTGGTCACAGAGGCCTCCACAAACTATTTGGCAACAGAGGCCTCCACAAACTATTTGGTCACAGAGGCCTCCACAAACTATTTGGCAACAGAGGCATCCACAAACTATTTGGCAACAGAGGCCTCCACAAACTATTTGGTCACAGAGGCCTCCACAAACTATTTGGCAACAGAGGCCCCCACAAACTATTTGGCAACAGAGGCCCCCACAAACTATTTGGTCACAGAGGCCTCCACAAACTATTTGGCAACAGAGGCCTCCACAAACTATTTGGCAACAGAGGCCCCCACAAACTATTTGGCAACAGAGGCCCCCACAAACTATTTGGTCACAGAGGCCTCCACAAACTATTTGGTCACAGAGGCATCCACAAACTATTTGGTCACAGAGGCATCCACAAACTATTTGGCTTGGCAACAGAGGCCTCCACAAACTATTTGGCAACAGACGCCTCCACAAACTATTTAGCCACAGGTCCTCACAAACTATTTGGTCACAGGTCCTCACAAACTATTTGGCCACAGAGCCCCCCCCCCCTCCCACCACTGCAAATGAGTGAACAAATTGACTTACTTTTGCGAACTCTGGCGTGTTCTGGTAGAGGATCAACCTCCATCAAGAAATCACTTTGGAAAAATATGTAGCCGACGATGGAGAACATGTATACAAGAATGACGGCGAGCACAGCAGTAAGGACGATGGAGCGACCGTTCTTCGTCACAGACTTTATCACATTGATCAACGTTTCCTCCCTGTATATCACATCTAACAGCTAAAATACAAGGAAAATCACACTTCGTAGTGGGTCACTGAAACATTATTTATGTGATATTAGTTTGAAATGAATCCACAGGTTATCTTGAAATGAGATAACAGGTTATTTGGAAATAAGACATCAGGTTATCTTCTAATGAGACAAAAGGTTACTTTGATAGAGACAACAGTTATTTGGAAATTACACAACAGGTTATTTGGAAATGAGACAACCAATTATTTGGAAATGAGACATCAGGTTATTTGGAAGTTACACAACAGGTTATTTGGAAATGAGACAACAGGTTATTTGGAAATTACACAACAGGTTATTTGGAAATGAGACAACAGGTTATTTGGAAATGAGACAACAGGTTATTTGGAAGTTACACAACAGGTTATTTGGAAGTTACACAACAGGTTATTTGGAAGTTACACAACAGGTTATTTGGAAGTTACACAACAGGTTATTTGGAAATGAGACAACAGGTTATTTGGAAGTTACACAACAGGTTATTTGGAAATGAGACAACAGGTTATTTGGAAGTTACACAACAGGTTATTTGGAAATGAGACAACCGATTATTTGGAAATGAGACATCAGGTTATTTGGAAGTTACACAACAGGTTATTTGGAAATGAGACAACCGGTTATTTGGAAATGAGACATCAGGTTATTTGGAAGTTAGACCCAAAATGTCCGAGATTAGTTTACAATAGTCATATGAAGAATAAGATCCGATCATAAGACAATGCTTTCTAACAAATCAGCACATTTTGATACACTATTTAGTAGCCGGTCACACAAACAGCATCCTTGCATGGACTTTGAAGTAGGAATATCTTGGAACTGATATCACACAGATAATATAGGAAGTCATCAAATTATCTTATCTAGCTGGCAGTTCTAGAAACTAAAGGGCAATAACTCATGAAATACCGCAATATGTGAACACACACAATATGTGAACACACACAATATGTGAACACACACAATATGTGAACACACACAATATGAGAACACACACAATATGAGAACACACACAATATGTGAACACAAACAATATGTGAACACACAATATGTGAACACACACAATATGTGAACACACAAAACAATATGTGAACACACACAATATGAGAACACACACAATATGTGAACACACACAATATGTGAACACACACAATATGAGAACACACACAATATGTGAACACACACAATATGTGAACACACACAATATGAGAACACACACAATATGTGAACACACACAATATGTGAACACACACAATATGTGAACACACAATATGTGAACACACACAATATGTGAACACACACAATATGTGAACACACACAATATGTGAACACACACAATATGAGAACACACACAATATGTGAACACACACAATATGAGAACACACAATCCGAGAACACACAATATGTGAACACACAATCCAAGAACACACAATACTTACCAATAAACTATAGAAGAACTCGTGAACACACAATCCGAGAACACACAACATGAGATGTGTAATATGATAAACAAAGCTAAAATCTGTGATGACCAATCGCCATGGTTTATTGAACGTCCCTCTGTTCCCCATCATACTGATCAGGAATATTCCTTTATTAATCACCTGAAAACATAGACAGGTACATGTATATATCACTGAGTAACATGCAGGTATAAGAAAACATAGACATGTATATATCACTGAGTAACATGCAGGTATAAGAAAACATAGACAGGTACATGTATATATCACTGAGTAACATGCAGGTATAAGAAAACATAGACAGGTACATGTATATATCAATGAGTAACATGCAGTTATAAGAAAACATAGACAGGTACATGTATATATCACTGAGTAACATGCAGGTATAAGAAAACATAGACAGGTACATGTATATATCACTGAGTAACATGCAGGTATAAGAAAACATAGACAGGTACATGTATATATCACTGAGTAACATGCAGGTATAAGAAAACATAGACAGGTACATGTATATATCACTGAGTAACATGCAGGTATAAGAAAACATAGACAGGTACATGTATATATCACTGAGTAACATGCAGGTATAAGAAAACATAGACAGGTACATGTATATATCACTGAGTAACATGCAGGTATAAGAAAACATAGACAGGTACATGTATATATCACTGAGTAACATGCCGGTATAAGAAAACATAGACAGGTACATGTATATATCACTGAGTAACATGCCGGTATAAGAAAACATAGACAGGTACATGTATATATTACTGAGTAACATGCAGGTATAAGAAAACATAGACAGGTACATGTATATATCACTGAGTAACATGCCGGTATAAGAAAACATAGACAGGTACATGTATATATCACTGAGTAACATGCCGGTATAAGAAAACATAGACAGGTACATGTATATATCACTGAGTAACATGCAGGTATAAGAAAACATAGACAGGTACATGTATATATCACTGAGTAACATGCAGGGATAAAAAAACATAGACAGGTACATGTATATATCACTGAGTGACATGCAGGTATAAGAAAACATAGACAGGTACATGTATATATCAATGAGTAACATGCAGGTATAAGAAAACATAGACAGGTACATGTATATATCACTGAGTAACATACAGGTATCAGAAAACATAGACAGGTACATGTATATATCACTGAGTAACATGCAGGTATAAGAAAACATAGACAGGTACATGTATATATCACTGAGTAACATACAGGTATCAGAAAACATAGACAGATACATGTATATATCACTGAGTAACATGCCGGTATAAGAAAACATAGACAGGTACATGTATATATCACTGAGTAACATGCAGGTATAAGAAAACATAGACAGGTACATGTATATATCACTGAGTAACATGCAGTTATAAGAAAACATAGACAGGTACATGTATATATCACTGAGTAACATGCAGTTATAAGAAAACATAGACAGGTACATGTATATATCACTGAGTAACATGCAGGTATAAGAAAACATAGACAGGTACATGTATATATCAATGAGTAACATACAGGTATAAGAAAACATAGACAGGTACATGTATATATCACTGAGTAACATGCAGGTATAAGAAAACATAGACAGGTACATGTATATATCACTGAGTAACATGCAGGTATAAGAAAACATAGACAGGTACATGTATATATCACTGAGTAACATGCAGGTATAAGAAAACATAGACAGGTACATGTATATATCACTGAGTAACATACAGGTATAAGAAAACATAGACAGGTACATGTATATATCACTGAGTAACATGCAGGTATAAGAAAACATAGACAGGTACATGTATATATCACTGAGTAACATGCAGGTATAAGAAAACATAGACAGGTACATGTATATATCACTGAGTAACATACAGGTATCAGAAAACATAGACAGGTACATGTATATATCACTGAGTAACATGCAGGTATAAGAAAACATAGACAGGTACATGTATATATCACTGAGTAACATGCAGGTATCAGAAAACATAGACAGGTACATGTATATATCACTGAGTAACATGCAGGTATAAGAAAACATAGACAGGTACATGTATATATCACTGAGTAACATGCAGTTATAAGAAAACATAGACAGGTACATGTATATATCACTGAGTAACATGCAGGTATAAGAAAACATAGACAGGTACATGTATATATCACTGAGTAACATGCAGGTATAAGAAAACATAGACAGGTACATGTATATATCACTGAGTAACATGCAGGTATAAGAAAACATAGACAGGTACATGTATATATCACTGAGTAACATGCAGGTATAAGAAAACATAGACAGGTACATGTATATATCACTGAGTAACATGCAGGTATAAGAAAACATAGACAGGTACATGTATATATCACTGAGTAACATGCAGGTATAAGAAAACATAGACAGGTACATGTATATATCACTGAGTAACATGCAGGTATAAGAAAACATAGACAGGTACATGTATATATCACTGAGTAACATGCAGGTATAAGAAAACATAGACAGGTACATGTATATATCACTGAGTAACATGCAGGTATAAGAAAACATAGACAGGTACATGTATATATCACTGAGTAACATGCAGGTATAAGAAAACATAGACAGGTACATGTATATATCACTGAGTAACATGCAGGTATAAGAAAACATAGACAGGTACATGTATATATCACTGAGTAACATGCAGGTATAAGAAAACATAGACAGGTACATGTATATATCACTGAGTAACATGCAGGGATAAGAAAACATAGACAGGTACATGTATATATCACTGAGTAACATGCAGTTATAAGAAAACATAGACAGGTACATGTATATATCAATGAGTAACATGCAGGGATAAGAAAACATAGACAGGTACATGTATATATCAATGAGTAACATGCAGGTATAAGAAAACATAGACAGGTACATGTATATATCACTGAGTAACATGCAGGTATAAGAAAACATAGACAGGTACATGTATATATCACTGAGTAACATGCAGGTATAAGAAAACATAGACAGGTACATGTATATATCACTGAGTAACATGCAGGTATAAGAAAACATAGACAGGTACATGTATATATTACTGAGTAACATGCAGGTATAAGAAAACATAGACAGGTACATGTATATATCACTGAGTAACATGCAGGTATAAGAAAACATAGACAGGTACATGTATATATCACTGAGTAACATGCAGGTATAAGAAAACATAGACAGGTACATGTATATCACTGAGTAACATGCGGTATAGAAAACATAGACAGGTACATGTATTATTACTGAGTAACATGCAGGTATAAGAAAACTAGACAGGTACATGTATATATCACTGAGTAACATGCCGGTATAAGAAAACATAGACAGGTACATGTATATATCACTGAGTAACATGCCGGTATAAGAAAACATAGACAGGTACATGTATATATCACTGAGTAACATGCAGGTATAAGAAAACATAGACAGGTACATGTATATATCACTGAGTAACATGCAGGGATAAGAAAACATAGACAGGTACATGTATATATCACTGAGTAACATGCAGTTATAAGAAAACATAGACAGGTACATGTATATATCAATGAGTAACATGCAGGGATAAGAAAACATAGACAGGTACATGTATATATCAATGAGTAACATGCAGGTATAAGAAAACATAGACAGGTACATGTATATATCAATGAGTAACATGCAGGGATAAGAAAACATAGACAGGTACATGTATATATCACTGAGTAACATGCCGGTATAAGAAAACATAGACAGGTACATGTATATGTAGTAGGGTCCGTTTTAGCCTCCATACTTTAAACCAGTTATTCCTTGTAGATATGTATACACGATGTGTAATGGTCAGTGAGACGCAACCGTGCGTAGCGAGTTTAACTCTAGGATATGTGTATGATCGTTATGTAGCGTGGTATTCCAACGCAGTCACTTCCAATATCGTATGATAGTCGGACGTCTTTTATAAAGAGAGCATTTTATAATATAGTTAGAGAATAGAAGTCTTCAAAAGTATTATTCAGGTATATATAGATATGCGTGAGATATTGAATTGGTTGATTTGTACGCTGTAATATTGGGTTCATTATGTTGTACGCGGGTTCGGTTCAGTTAGTCCTTTTTGTCGTTGGTCCTTGAGTCTGTGCCCTTGGTCCTGGCTGTCGGTATATCAAACCTTATCGTTGCACATAACTTAACAGACGCATGTTATTTACAGTTGTCAACGGCACCAGTGAGTGAGTGGTTGAATGTGTAGCGGACGGTGGAGAATAGCGAGAAGTGTTACAGAGACCATATCTCTGCGTAAGTTATTGTATTGGTCTATATTGTATTGGTCTATGTTATATATGTCTATGTTGCATTTGTCTATGTTTCATCAGAGACATGGATGTAACATAGATTACCTCTGTGTTTCGGATGTCTTATATATATATATATTGGAGTAAGAGTAAGCGTTATTACGAACCACGAACCTGACGAGAGTATATATAGTGCCAACGTATATAATATGTTGTTGTTGTTGTTAACCCAAGCACCGCAAATCATCTATTATATATTTATATGACGCATATGTTTTAATCCTATTCTTAATGTGTGTGTGTATTGTAGAACCAAAGCATTCGAGAGCCTTGTTGTCTACGGAGATCGAATAGAGTGATGAATCATATAGGGTGTTGTCATTTTACTGATCCCCCAGAATACGAACCCTACCACAATGGAGCCCAACGAGGGACGACGAGGCAGAGTACCGAACGTACAGTTCAACATAGGAGCCGATCATTTTTGAAGAGCGTGTATACCACATAGTGAAGCTGACGGACAGTTGTGAACACTATATTTTTTTTATTGTGTAATTTTTATTTGTGATAAGTGTGGGTTCACTACCTACTTAGGACACATATTAAGTGCAGTGCTGTGGGTTCATCATAGTCATGGATGTATAGAAGTGTTCCTGGGGTGATAGAGATTTTTGTATGTTGTATGATTTTTCAGCGAGATGACGGCGATTTTTGAGTGTCTGTGCACACATCACCAGCATGAAGATAGCCTCATAACCATTCACGTCCATTTGCATGAGTCACAATTCTTAACCTATTATCATCAGAGTAATTCACCAGATTGCCGACAGTCAGCCAGTTGTATTTCTTGCCCTGTCGATTTCCCGCCATATATTTTCCCGTTGTTTATTTTTGTAAAAGTTCTCGTGGTTTCTCAGGTCCAAATAATCCATTTGCCTGTTGATTGGTCGTAATATTGCTTTGCTAAGACAGAGTTGAATGTTTAAGTAGATAAGAAATACAATGAGTAATGTATAGTAGATTGCATAAACACGTTTGTTTCAGTTTTTCATTGGTGTAGCCCTACAAGACCCGTGACGTCAGATGATGTGCCGATATTGTTCAATTAGATTTCACATACTTACCACATGGTGTAGCCACGTGATATGATATTTCCCGTGACGCTATAGTATTTGTTAGTAATAACCATTCAGAGCGAAGCACGTGCCCACATTCTTGCATAATTAGATAAATAAAGATTGTGTAGTAAAATATACTTTTATTTCAGCTTACAGTTTTGACAACTCCGAGATAGTTTATGATTTAGAGAATTGATGAATATACTAATTGATTAAGCTTACATTGTTATTACCCATGCATTTAATTTTCAGTACGTTGCAGACATTATTTTCTGACTGCTGCTGATAAGATTGATAACATGCATTTAGCAATAGTATAGTTAGAATAATTTTGCTATTGATTTAGTTTTTCAGAGGAGGGTCCATACTGTTTGTTATTCTATAGATGCTAACACTTGTGATTATTTAGTTTTATATATAGACGCTCAATAATTAGTATGCATGCATATAGAACTATAGTTAATTAGGAACTAAAACATACTAACACATATATTTAATTTGTTGATACTTGTAGTAAGTGGTTGATGCTTTAGCTAGATGTTAAGAAATTTATTTTCACCAAAATACTTTGATTATATTTTTTTACATTTATGAATTAAATAAACAATAGTTGAACTTGTTATGCATACAGTTTGGATTTGAAGTCGATTGATAGGAATTAATGCTGAATTAGTGTGACATTAGTGACACATAGGGTTGTGAAATTATCTGAACTGATCTGGTTTTTGTAAATTGTGTACAACTTGCAAAGCGAAAGTGAAAGTAGCTGAAAGTGATAGTTGAACTTTGATTTTTTATAGTTAATTTTGGGTGATGTACTACAGTTGAATTCTTAATTGAATTAATTAGTTGAACTTGAATCAATTAGTTGGATCATTGGTTCCATGGTTCAGTGGCATATTGATTTAAATAGTTTGATTGATTTTTTTTGGTTAGTGGTATAGTGATGTATAATTAGTCTTGATTTTGAAATAAATCTGACTCTTGTATTGGAACTTATACAATACTGATGTATCAAATGAAATACCTAGCTGAGTGTCATATTGATGTAACTTTTACATAAAGTCAGTGCACATATGAACTAACTTGAATACAGCTTTGGTACTTCAGTGTTTGGTTGAATATGGAACAGTGCTGTTGATTTTGATTTTTCTTGATCTTATATGGTGATTTGAAAATTACCATTTGGTGCAATACTGCTTTAACTGTTAATGCGGATTACCATTTGGTGGAATACTGCTTTAACTGTTAATGCGGATCAATACTGCTTTAACTGTTAATGCGGATCAATGTACTGATTGCTTTGAGTTTATTGAGACAATACTACATTACTTGTAACTATACTTTACACTTCAGTACTTACAGGTATTTACAGGTATTTAGTTCGGTGTACTTGCACTAGTGAACTTTTGATCTTATTGAAAGGCAGTAGTATCAGTATGGAAGAGGATAAGTTAGGATATGCTGCAGGAGGGGAAGAGGAGGAGGATGTGATTTTAACAACAGAAGACCTTGAATTATTAAAGGCATTTAAGAGGTTGAAAAGGAGACCTGTTTCTTCAAAGGAGGAAGAGATGGCTTCATTTATGAGCACAATGGGAGGAGTTAAGGAGGAGAGAAGGCCTATGCATACTAGGATGGAGATGCTACATGATATGCATAAAGGAAACTATCATTACCCTAAGCTGTCTACCTTTTTTGGGACTGATAACAAAGGTGAAGTGTCATTCGAGACTTTTAAATTTGAAGTTGAAGCTGTGTGTGCTTCGAAGTCCTTCACCGATGCACAGATACTGCTTGGAATACGTCGTTCCCTGAAGGGACAAGCAGGTGATATAATCAGGAGATTAGGAGTAGAGGCCACCAGACAGGAGATAATGCTAAAGCTTAATAGTACATTCGGAATTATCGAAACATCTGAGACCATCATGAAGTTGTTTTACTCATGTAGACAACAGACAGGTGAATCGATAACCACCTATGCTTCCAGACTTGAAGAGTTGTTTACTAGAGCCTGCAACCTCAAGGCAATGAAGAGGACAGATAACAATATCCTGAAGAGTGTTTTATACCAGGGTCTACACAAGGACTTGAAGCAAATGGCCATCTTCCAGTACAGCACATTGGAAGATTATGACAGATTCCTGATGGAACTTAGGAAGATAGAAGCAGAGTTAAAGGGCGACGTAAGTGAGGAGCCAAAGGCTAAGCCATGCAAGCCAGCTGTCAAGAAGGAAGATGAGGGGAAGGACAACGACCTTCTGAAAGCTATGGCTGAGCAGATGGAAGAGATGAGGAAGACTATTATGGCTAGAATAGACAGCCTGGAGAAAGGTCAAGAGGGAAAGAAGGCATACGGGGCCACATCAGAATATATTACTTATACCAACCGAGGAGGATATCGAGGTAATATGAGGGGGCGAGACAACTATAGAGGGCGATTCCAAGATAGAGGCAGAGGGAGAGGCGACTACAAGCCAACTAGACCTACAGGCATCACTACCTTCCAGCCCACCTGCTATAACTGCAACCAGAAGAGACACCTAGCCAACGCCTGTCTCAAGAGGGATGAGAGAGCCTGCTACACATGCAACGAGACAGGACACCTTGCATGAAACTGCCCAAAAAGAGTAAGTGCCTCAGTTACGGGATCAAACTCGGGCACCGGTGCAGGATACGAAGGTCCCAAATTAGTTGGTGAAGTAAACGAGGCAACAGCTACCATCAATGGAGTGGAGACGAAAGCCTTACTAGATACAGGCAGCTGCATCAGCTTGATGTCAGAGAAGTTTTATACAGAGCACTTCAAGGATATCCCAATACAGCCACTGATAGAGATCATCAATGTAGAATGTGCGGATGGAAGCAAGCTACCATACCAAGGATATATAGAAATAGATCTTCAGATTTTGACAGGACTTCCAAATTCTACTTCACATCCCTGCCTTCTACTAATTACACCAGATACTCAGTACAGTGCTTTGACACCTATTCTGCTAGGAACCAACATCCTTAGTGAGCTGATGGCAGAGTGCAGAGAAACACATGGTGAGAGATACCTACAGAAGGCCAAGTTACACACTCCTTGGTTTTTAACATTCCGATGCATGACAGTGAGAGACAAGGAGTTGAGTAGGAATAAAGACAGAGTGGCAGTAGTGAAGTGCGCAGAGATAGCCAGAGTAATCATAGGTCCCAATGATAGTGTGAACCTACGTGGCTATACTGACAAGGAGATAGATCACCAGCCAACGACAGCGATGATACATGAGTGTGAGGACTCTGCACTACCAGACTTCATAGATCTGACCCCTACAGCCTTGCACTACACATACAAGAAGATGGGAGAGGTTATTGTGAACATCACCAACCTCACTACGAACACCATCACAATAGCTCCCAAAGCTATTATATGTGAATTACAGCCAGTTACCGTAGAAGAGACAGAGAGTGCAGAGAGGAGAAACGACATAGAGAAAGTGTTTAGCGAAATTCACATTGCTTCAGACTTGGATCAAGAGCAGGATACTAAGCTGAGAGATGTATTGGCAAAGCATGTTGAGATTTTCTCCAAGAGTGACACGGATATCGGCAACTGTGATTTGATCAAACACAGGATAGATCTCATAGATCCGATACCATTTAAACAGAGACATCGACACATAGCATCAGCTATGATAGAGGAGGTCCGGAAGCACTTACAGCAGCTTCTGGCAGCGAAGATCATTAGGAAGTCGAAGTCTCCATGGTCTTCGAATGTGGTGCTAGTGCGGAAGAAAAATGGCAAGTTGCGCATGTGTGTCGACTACCGGATGCTCAACAACAAGTTGGTGAAGGACGCGTATGCACTACCGAGAATCGAAGAAGTCTTCGACGTCCTTCACGGTGCCAAGTACTTCAGTACCATCGACATGAAGGCAGGGTACTACCAAGTCAAGCTCGAGGACACACACAAGGAGCGGACGGCATTCACAGTTGGCCCACTTGGCTTCTACGAGTACGAGAAAATGCCGTTTGGCCTAAGTAACTCGCCAGCCACTTACCAACGCCTGATGGAGGAATGTCTTGGAGACTACAATATGACGATTTGCATCATCTACTTAGACGATCTGATCATATTCTCCAAGACCTACCAGCAACACATAGAGAGACTAGACCTGATAATGACGAGGCTACAGGAGTGCCAGTTGAAGTTATCATCAGAGAAGTGCTTCTTCCTACAGAAGAGAGTGAACTTCCTGGGTCACGTAGTTAGTGAGAAGGGAATCGAGACTGACCCTGAGAAGATCGAGAAGATCAAGAATTGGCCACAACCGAGGAACTCTGATGAGCTACGGTCATATTTAGCATTTACCGGTTATTACCGAAGGTTTATAGAGGAGTATTCGAAGTTGACCAAACCACTGTCAGACTTGTTGCCACCCACCTCGCAGAAGAAGTCCAAGCGTAAAGACCAGAAGGAGTGGAGATGGACCACCAATGAACAGCAGATCTTCGAAGACTTGAAGGAAATACTCACTTCGCCACCAGTTTTGGCGCATCCTGACTTTACCAAGAGCTTCGAATTACATACCGACGCATCAACGATAGGACTCGGAGCTGTGCTGTATCAGATGGTTGACAACAAGAAGCGAGTCATAGCCTACGCGAGTAGAAGCTTGTCCAAGAGCGAGAAGAATTACCCGGCACATAAGCTAGAATTCTTGGCGTTGAAGTGGGCAGTCACAGACAAGTTCGCGGACTACCTGAAGCTGAACCATTTCATCGCCTTGACCGACAACAATCCATTGACCTACATACTTACCTCTGCAAAAGTAGACGCCACAGGTCAGCGATGGATTGCAGCCTTGGGTGAATACGATTTCGACATCATATACCGACCAGGCATCAGGAACGCTGACGCTGATGGGATGTCAAGATACCCGTATGAGAGATTAGAAGAGGATGGAGACATGGTGAAGATTGATGACCAGACTGTGAAAGCTATATGCAGCTCTGTGACTCCGAGCCCATACATAGAAGCGATTCCAGTTGGTAACATTAACATCATAGATGCGACAGAGACACCAGGAACTCCGATGGCGCAGATAGAGATGCGAGAGCTCCGGAGAAGTCAACGAGAGGACACTGTAATAGGCAGATGGACAAGAGCCACCATGGACAGAAGATTACCCAATATGAGACACCAGACCGATAAGTTAGATGTAATCATGAGAAAGAACTTCAAGTATTTTTCCATGAAGAGAGGCGTACTATACAGAGAAGTCAAGGAGGGAGAGAGTTCGATCACCCAGCTTGTTCTGCCAGCGATATATAGAGAAACTGCACTAAGTGGATTGCACGACGATATAGGACACCCAGGGAGAGATCGAACATGGTCGCTAGTGAGAGAACGATTCTTTTGGCCAGGGATGACTGCGGATATCGAACGTCATGTAAAACAGTGCGGACGTTGCCTCAGGCGGAAGAGTAAGACCAACATGAAAGCACCATTGGTGAACATAGTGACAACCTACCCGTTAGAGCTCATTTGCATGGATTATATGACCTTAGAGCCATCCAAAGGAGGTACTTCAAACATCCTTGTGATAACGGACCATTTCACCAAGTTCGCCATGGCCATCCCTACCAGAAACCAGACAGCAGCTACCACCGCCAACGCCTTCTATGAGAATTTCATTCTTAATTATGGTATCCCCACCAAGATCCATTCAGATCAAGGCGCTAACTTCCAGTCGGAATTACTGAGGGAGGTGTGTAGACTCACTGGCATTGAGCAATCGAGGACTTCCATATATCATCCGATGGGAAACGGACAAACCGAGAGATTCATTCGCACATTACTTGCCATGTTAGGGACACTTGAGCCAGAGCAGAAGTGCGATTGGAAGAAATACGTCACGAACTTGGTCTACGCCTATAACGCAACGCCTCACGAGAGCACCAAAGTAGCGCCCTTTGAGCTGATGTTCGGCCGAAAACCAAGATTGCCCATAGATTCCGTATTCCAGACTGATGTCAACAACGACCTGAATCAGTCTACAGTCACATACATCGCAGAGCTCAGGAAGCGGATGAAAACAACACAAGAGATAGTCAAGAGAACGACCGATAAGGCTAGAGAAACCCAGAAGTTACAATATGACAAGAAAGCAAAGGCAGTGAAGTTGACCATCGGCGACAAGGTGTTGGTTAAGATCGTTGCGTTCGAGGGTAAGCACAAGATCGCGGATAGGTTTGAGCAGGAGACATACGAAGTCATTAGACAACCTATAGAAAATATCCCAGTGTATGAGGTGCGAGCACCAGACGGGAAGGTGAAGAAGCTGCACAGGAACCATCTGTTGCCATTAGGATTCGTCGCTGATGAACCGGAAAAGATGGCGAAGATTCCACCCGTACCAAGACCCAGAAGAACTTTAGAGAGAGAAGTCGTTAGAGCACCGAGCACAGAGAAGACAGCTGCAACGAAGAACAGTGGTACCACTGAAGAGAGTAGAAACGAGGAGACGTCGGATGAAGAGTCATCAGATACACTTGTAATACCTATGAGTATATATGGGGACGCCCAGAACAGATCTGATAGAGTAGATATAGAGGAGACCGTGCAAGAGAGAGTAGCTAGAGATGATGATGAAGATAGCAGGCACGATGCCAGTTGTGATAGAAGAGCTGTTAGTGTAGATGATGAGACCGAGGAGGTAGAAGGAGACTTAGCTACAGAAGGTGCTAGAGAAAACAACGACACTCTTGTGACTGCAGAAGATACAGAAGAGCATACAGACGAGAACAGGGATGAGGAGGATAGTGTTGATAGAGTTATACCGGATAGAGACAAAGAAGCAGAAGAATTACCGCCGCCAGTTAGAAAATCAGGGCGAGCGAGGAAATTACCAGATAGATTTGATGCATATGTGATGAATACAGTACCGAGCAGACCAGTGGATGAATACAGTACCGAGCAGACCAGTGATGAATACAGTACCGAGCAGACCAGTGATGAATACAGTACCGAGCGGACCAGTGATGAATACAGTACCGAGCGGACCAGTGGATGAATACAGTACCGAGCGGACCAGTGATGAATACAGTACCGAGCAGACCAGTGGATGAGAGATTACATGCGTTAGATGCTCTCATGCACTCAGGTGTTTTTAATTCGTTGAATACGGAGATGACGACGAAAATTTTAAATTCTGTCATGAAATAATTAGTATTGTACTGTATTGCTATTATCCAGTCATGATATTGATTTTTTTACCAGTTAGAAGTTAGACATTTTGAAAACTAGAACTTTTGACTAATAATGTACATATTTTTGTTTTTTCTAGTTTGCTGCAGTTTGTGTTAAGCACATGCATGTAGAAGCATTGAGGACAATGTTTGCAGTAAGAGGAGAAGAAGAGGCAGATATTATGTTTAATGTTGTTTTATTTATAGGTTTATAGAGAAGTTAATATATAAGTTAAGGTGTTAGAATTAGATTATATTAATTAATAAGTTTGAATAGATTAGACTCAACAATAGCATGTCTTATACTAGATTTTGCTTAAGTGAATTAAATGTTGTAGTTATTAATGACTATAATATTGATGTTTATAGTAAATATGTTTTTGGTATTCTTTACAGATGCTAGTACAACTGTAGATGAGGGAGCAGGAGTGATGGGTTATTATATTAGATATTAAAAGTTAGTACTTAGAGTTAACTTATATTGGAATTAGTATTTTTTAGCTTATTTATGTGTATGTGTTGATTTATGGTTATGTATAAGCCAACAATCCTAAATTGTTGAATAGAGATATAATCTACTAATTAAAAGTGATTTCGATTCCTTTCAGTGTAAATGACGGGACGTCATTTCCCGGAGAGGGGGAGTATGTAGTAGGGTCCGTTTTAGCCTCCATACTTTAAACCAGTTATTCCTTGTAGATATGTATACACGATGTGTAATGGTCAGTGAGACGCAACCGTGCGTAGCGAGTTTAACTCTAGGATATGTGTATGATCGTTATGTAGCGTGGTATTCCAACGCAGTCACTTCCAATATCGTATGATAGTCGGACGTCTTTTATAAAGAGCATTTTATAATATAGTTAGAGAATAGAAGTCTTCAAAAGTATTATTCAGGTATATATAGATATGCGTGAGATATTGAATTGGTTGATTTGTACGCTGTAGTATTGGGTTCATTATGTTGTACGCGGGTTCGGTTCAGTTAGTTCTTTTTGTCGTTGGTCCTTGAGTCTGTGCCCTTGGTCCTGGCTGTCGGTATATCAAACCTCATCGTTGCACATAACTTAACAGACGCATGTTATTTACAGTTGTCACCGGCACCAGTGAGTGAGTGGTTGAATGTGTAGCGGACGGTGGAGAATAGCGAGAAGTGTTACAGAGACCATATCTCTGCGTAAGTTATTGTATTGGTCTATATTGTATTGGTCTATGTTATATATGTCTATGTTGCATTTGTCTATCTTGCATTTGTCTATGTTGCATTTGTCTGTGTTGCATAGGTCTATGTTGCATATGTCTATGTTTCATCAGAGACATGGATGTAACATAGATTACCTCTGTGTTACTGATGTTATATATATTGGAGTAAGAGTAAGCGTTATTACGAACCACGAACCTGACGAGAGTATATATAGTGCCAACGTATATAATATGTTGTTGTTGTTGTTGTTAACCCAAGCACCGCAAATCATCTATTATATATTTATATGACGCATATGTTTTAATCCTATTCTTAATGTGTGCATATATGTGTATTGTAGAACCAAAGCATTCGAGAGCCTTGTTGTCTACGGAGATCGAATAGAGTGATGAATCGTATAGGGTGTTGTCATTTTACTGATCCCCCAGAATACGAACCCTACCACA